>CAIGQQ010039888.1:4419594-4439612 GCA_903798035.1 Danio albolineatus
TATATATATATTTATTCCACATACAGTATGTTTCAATTGTTAAGTCATATATACCAGCTGAAGTGCCCATGAGCTCTGCAAGAGAGCAATTCACCTGCATTCCATTTCCCACAATCCACTGCACTGATTACCACTCCACCTGATCCCCATTAACTGGCCTATTTAAACATTAAAACAAGTTTAGATTTACCAGAGATGAGTTACGGCTGGAAGGGCATCCGCTGCGTAAAAAATATGCTGGATAAGTTGGCGGTTGATTCCGCTGTGGTGACCCCGGATTAATAAAGGGACTAAGCCGACAAGAAAATGAATGAATGAATGAACAAGTTTAGACTTAGAAGAACAAACTCCTGAGGACACAAGTTGGGTTCATTTTTAATGACAGTATTTTATAACATCACTTACCTCACTATGGTTTGATCAGTTTCGCTGTACGTTAACAATAAAATGAATTAATTATATAAATAATGCCCTAGGAAAATGTAAGCAAGTCACCATAAATGTGATTAAGGCATTATATACATCCCATCTTCACTGCATGTATATTTATTACAAAGCATAATTTATAATAAGTGTCTTATTCCTTATTCATTGACAAAAAAACAAAACAAAAAAAAAACTAGTTGCAATAGCCTGTTATGTGCGCAAAGTGTACAATTTATCAAAGTAAATGCATAATGAAGTGAAATGGGTAATTGGTTAATATACACAGTGTGTTTGATTGTCAGATTTAATAAACTGCAATGGCCATTACACAAGCATAAAGTACAAGACATCTACAAGATGAAAAAAAAAAGATAAGCAATTTGGTAAACAAAGAAAAACAGCATAATGTTACAACATGGTAGGCTAACGTTAATTAAATAAAGACAATTAAAAAACGTAACAAACTAACTGGCAAAATAATACACCTGAGAACAAATAACAGATTTAAAAGAGAAAAAAAAAACTGGCCATTAGATATACAGAAGTGGCATTAAATATCATGTTTTAACATGTTATGGACAGATGAGATCCGGTGGTACAGTTAATCCGAGCTGAGCTTATGCAGAGTCCAAATACACTGTTCTAAAATTTGGTTATCTGTAATCCATAATAAAAACTCCTGTATAGCAATCCCACTGTCACTCGATGACACTCAAATATCCTGTCAGAAAAGTCTGGTGGCTGGGAATAACTATTTTATAGTGTCTGGTATAATGTTAAGGTTGTTTTCGTGTATTTACATAAATGATTATGGCCACTGAGTAAATGCTTTGTACAATTATGATCTTATTGCCACATTATATCGTTATGATAACATAACATACGCCTTCAATGATTTCCTGAAGATAAATACCAAAACATAAGGCAACTGGAATAACTACAGCAGTTGCGATCGTCTGATTTTATATGAAGCAAGAGATCGCGATGACATATGATGATGTGTGCAGGTGCTCAAAAGTACCCCAGGTAGCAAAGAATTCTGGCCCAGATTTGGCATAAATCTGGCACAGCAGGCATTCATCTGGCAATGGCATACAGCATGTAGGTCAAACATGGCCCTGATTTGGCAGAGGTGGAACCGTGTTTAAGGTGGCACACAATACTTGGGCCAGATGTAAAATGTAATATTTTGCCCAGTTGCTGAATATTGATATGTGGGCCACGTAAGTTTGCCTTTTTTGACCCAAATCTAAAAGATTTTTTTTTTTTCAAAAAAAGAAAAAAAAATCTACCAATCAGGTCACACCAACATATCTGTCCCAGTTCAGGCCTAGTTATGGGTTATTAACGTGGCTAAGTCTTGGCCCAGATATGGTCCATGTTTGGCCCTTGTCTGGAAGCCAGACTTGGTCAAGTCATGTACCTTAATTCACTGCAGCATGTGGGCCAAGCAAAAGCTGATCGTGAGGGTCAGAGGTGGGCCAGAGATATTTTGAGACAGTATGTTGTCCAACAGCTGCAATATTTGTCAAACTGTAGTGAGTTTGCTGATCTGCTATCACTCTATGTGGTCAGGGAAATACACAAGGGTTTGGAGGCTGAGGGAGTTCTGATATTGAAGAATATTGCATGGCTATCAGCCAATCTGATTCGAGAACCAGAAAGAACTTATGTTTGAATATAATTAGTTTAAATTAATTTAAGTATTTTTCTGAAGTATGACTTTAATTCTGTAATTTCTATTGTCTGTCAATGTCTAATTTTGCTAACTAAGAATAAAGATGTGGATTAAAACTTCAGTGGAAAACTTCTGAAGCACACAATCTTCTTCGCTCTGTTAAAAGTTGGAAACTAACAAACGTAATGTAAAGTTTTATTTCTGCATCCATATGTTCTAATCTAAGATAAAAGCAGGCACTTTCTGAACAAATCTGTCAATAGCGTTAAAAGCATTCAGTTTGTTTAAAAGCTTAAAACATACAGAGACAGGTGAGGCATGACACAACAGAATGGCTTTTTTTGAGTCTCGATCTAAGAGGATTAATTAAACAACTCAACCTGTTCTCTTTGAATTTATGAGAATGCATTTGTTCGAATTTTACCAGCTTTCCGCTTCATGTGCGCCCATTTCTGAGGGAAAAAATGATTATGAATGTAAATTTGTTTATTTTACATAACATCCTATCCCATTTTCATTTCTCTCACCATCAGAGGAGCATCTGATGAGGACTGCAGACCTCTCTGTGAATTTAATTTACCAACAGGGTTTTCGGAAAACATCCTCTTATTTTGCCTAAAAGGTTTTTTAACAGAAGAGATCATATGATAAGCAGAGTGGCGGTCTTTAAAAAGGAGTAGCGGGTTCAGAGTTTCAAGAATTATTCTTCAGCTTCTCAATAATTCTTTAAGTGTACATTAAGAGGATTTTAGTGTGATGGAAAAGAACTTTGGGATAGAAGATTATGCTGAAGATGCCAAGTCTGTGCAGTGTTAAAATGCATTTCGACTGCAGATTCTCTGGGCTATTTACTAACACGGATTGCTGCAGAGTCTGACTGCAACAGTCAGATAAGTCTATAACGCAAGATAAGGCTACAGGCTAATTGGTTGATATATGTACATGAATACAAAACATTGCGCCAATCTTACATTTACCGTTTTACATCCTCTGCTCATTCGAATGGAAGAAGCTCACAATGTGTATATTTAGCACTAATTAATGTTTATTGATAAGTGACATTGTTTTTGAACAGTGACATTATTTAATATTTCATAAACAGTATAGGCACAGCTCTCAGAAAGGAAACGGAGTGTCACTAATTTGTGAATCTTTGTGTTACGCAAGCTATTAGATGAGCCAGTTTAACCTACGGCAGGCAAAAGCAGACAATGTAAGTTAGGCCCTTACGCATCACCGCTCGCTCACTCTCTCCATCTCTCTCTTTAAGTGCTGTCACCACTTTTAAAACACATTATTTTCTCGTCAGCAGACAGACGGACACAATTTATATTTCGCCATCTACCTCCAACAGAGCCATTAGGAAGGGCAGTGAGTGGGCGAGGCGGGAGCTACAGTTAATGCTCCATTTTAAATCTTTTAAAGCTTGTGTTATGAAACAGTCGAGACAAGCCCTTTGTACTTACCTCCCGCTAGTTTCCTAAGGGTTACTGCTGAAGCACTTTATTAGATGCTTTAATTCCTCTATGAAGATTTAAATACAAAAGTTATAGATGAAGCCTTGTCTCCAGGGTGTGTGTGTGTGTGTGTGTGCGTGTGTGTGTGTGTGTGTGTGTGTGTGTGTGTGTGTGTGTAATCAAACTGTTACATTCACTAAACTAAATGCACTCAAAAATATGTTTGCTGTTTGTTTAAGCTACTTATTTAAAATGTGCTGAAACAACTCAATTCTCAAGGTTTTTTTGTACAAATTTTGTTTCATTTTCAATCCACATAAATTTGTAAAAAAATATTAAGTTAACTTAATTTTTTAATGTTGTTTGAACAAAAATTGATTGTGCGGAACCCAGCATTTTTTACAGTGTGTGTTGCTTTTTAAAGTACCTTCACTGGCACCTTTATTAGGTCTAACTGCTTGTTGACGCACATTTTTAATCAGCAATTACATGGCAGCAACTTAAGGGGCTACAATTTAAACAGGTTCACCAAAATTGGACAATAGCAGGTTGTAAAAACATTGCCTAGTCTGATGAGTCTCAATTTCTGCTGAGACATTCGGATGGTAGGATCAAAATTTGGTGTCAACAATTTGAAAGCACGTGGTGTGGGGGATATTTTCTTGGCACACTTTGGGCTCATTAGTACCAATTGAGCATCGTGACAAAGCCACAGCCCACCTGAGTGTTGTCGCTGACCATTTTCATCCCTTTATGACCACAGTGTATAGGCATTATTTACAGCAGGATAATGCGCCTTGTCATAAAGTGCAAATCATCTCAGACTGGTTTCTTGAACATGACAATGTGTTCACTGTACTCAAATGGCCTCCACAGTGACCAGATCTCAATCCAATAGAGCACATTTTAGATGTGGTGGAATAAGAGATTCGCATCATGGATGTGCAGCCGGCAAATCTGCAGCAACTGTATGATGCTATCATGTCAATATGGACTAAAATCTCTGGAATATTTCCAGTACCTTGTTGAATCTACGCCACAAAGGATTAAGGCAGTTCTGAAGGCAAAAGGGGTCCAATCGAGTACTAGTAAGGTGTACCTAATAAAGTGGCCGGTGAATGTAAGTGAGCAATTTTGCATTTGAGAGAAAGAAACTATACAATAAGCAAAGGAAAACAATGACAAAAGTGTTAAAGCATGGCTCATTAGATTCAATTACAGCTGTATTTTGACCAATTAAACCCCATTGGCTCATCACAATAGCATGAAAAACTGATGTGGTTAGTTGTCGGAGTATGTGACTTACAAAGGAAATGATGTCTGTGACCTAAATCAAAATGCTACTCCAGACTGAAGTAGGGGTATGATATTTATGCTAATCATAAATGAACCACTGAATATAGGATTAAAGTTGATGGATAAACAAACTGCCAGGGGGACGATATAAAAGCCTCACTAATGTGTTCACTGTTGCAGAAATGTCCTCAGATGACACAAAGTCTTATTTACATAAAACTCCAATTAATGAGTGAATTTGTCTAACAATTGCACTCACTCGAACAAGCTGATCTTTCTTTGGTTTTCACTTTTAACACAAATTAACTCAAACTAATTCGAAATAATAAAAAAAGTCATAAAATATGTCTTCTAAGGGTAGAAGCTTAACAACAGTGTACTAAAAATGGGAAAGACTAACGTGATTGGTTATGAAAGGCACATGACAGCCTGAGGACCCTGAGGAAGTCTGTCATTGTTATTTTAGATTTAATTGGATTTAATTTGCGTATTGAAACCCATTTTCAAAAGTTTTTACATTTTACATTTTTAATTGTTGGTGTTGCTTTAATGGCGCCTTGTGTTGAGTTATATAATTTCGAGATTTTCAAAGTAGTCATGTCACAGATGTTTTCACACTGCATCACTATCTGAGGTAGCATTTTGTCAATGCTATGTTTACACTGCAAGATGGATCAGCGACAGGGGTTTTCACTCTGCATGACTTTAAAATAGAAAGAATCGCAGACAACTTGAAAAGTGAATAGCGTGGTGATGCAATGACGTTCACCGTATTATGTGCTATAATATACAAAACGGGATCATGAAAGGAGCATTCAAAAAGCAACTTATATAACACCTTCACCATATTATTGTCTTATTCACATTAAGGCAAATAATTCGATTATTGATCTAGTCTCTGCTTCTGTGTTTGTTTTGCCTCTGTGAAACACGCGAGCACATAATGAAACTTCCCTTTTTATGCAAATCCATCCCTCTTTCACCTCTCAACTCATCCACGAGGTTATGGCCCTTTAAATGGTCTCTCAGTCTAGTTCTGTAGGCTACACAATCATGGAGAAGACGGCTGATTTGACAGTTGTCCAAAAGACAACAACTGACACAAGGAGGGCAAGATACTATGAGTGTGTGCACGTGTGTGTGGATAAAAAGAATAAAATGCACTAGCATGAATCAAGTATTTTGCTTTAATCTAGTGTTCTTCCATGAAAATTATGAAAATTATAAAAATTATTTTATAATGTATATAATTAATTATAATGTTTATCATTTTTATGGACAGAATTTCAAGGCGCAGCCGTGGGCTGGAGGGAGTTCGGTTCGTGGACCACAGGATTTCATCTCTGTTATTCGCAGACAATGTTGTTCTGTTGGCTTCTTTGAACATGGATCTTCAGCATGCACTGGAGCGGTTTGCTGCCGAGTGTGATGCAGATGGGATGAGAATAAACATGTCCAAGTCCGAGGCCATGGTGCTCTACCAGAAAAAGGTGGTTTGCCATCTCCAGGTTGAAGGAAAGTTCTTACCCCAGGTGGAGGAGTTCAAGTATCTTGGGGTTTTGTTCACGAGTGAGGGAAGGATGGAATGTGAGAATGACTGGTGCAGCTTCAGCAGTAATGCGGCCAATGTACCGGTCCGCTGTGGTAAAGAAGGAGCTGAGCCAAAAGGCAAAGCTCACGATTTACCAGTCAATCTACGTTTCTACTCTCACCTATAGTCATGAGCTTTGGGTCATGAACGAAAGGACAAGATCTCGGATACAAGCGGCCGAAAGGAGTTTCCTTCGCAAGGTGGCAGGGCGCACCCTTATGGATAGGGTGAGGAGCTCTGTCACTCTCTCTGCTCCTCCACATCGAGAGAAGTCAGCTGAGGTGACTCGGGCATCTGTTTGAGATGCCTCCTGGACGCCTACCTAGGGAGGGGTTCCAGGTATGTCCCACTGGGAGGAGGCCTCGGGGAAGACCCATGACACACTGGAGGGACTATGTATCTCGGCTGGCCTGGGAACGTCTCGGGATCCCCCGGAGGAGCTGGAGGAACTGTTTGGGGAGAGGGAAGTCTGGGGTTCTCGCCTAAGACTGCTGCCCCTGTGACCTGGCCCCGGAAAAGCAGTAGAAAATGAATGAATTAATTAATTAATAGTGTTCTTCCTTACAAGTAATTTTATGCTAATGAAACACTGACATGCACAAGCTGTTTTAAACAGGACAAATCAATGTTTTGTTTTGTTTATTTTACTATGATACTTTTAAGGCTTTGAGGATGAATAGACAGCATCTCAGTAGAACTTTGTTTTCAACATTACCACTGTATGATCAGTTCTTGTCAAATAGAATAACTTTTGAACTATCTTTTAGCTGCATTTTAACCCAACCACCTCCAAAATTCTCTTTCAAACTTTACTCATTTCACTTATTGCATTTCATTTCTAAGCAGATTTCCTTTTTTTTTTTTTTTTTAGATCAGAACATAAGTATGAATAGAAGTCGCCATAAAAGCTACAAAGCTGAGAGACTCTAATTAAAATTCAGGCTGAGCCATGGAAACTAAAATCCTTACAACTCAGAACTTTGACAGTGGACCACTGTGGAAAGTCGAGGGGTGAGTTAAGCACTAAAGACTAACGTTATTTACACAGAAAAGAAGATAATCACATCTGACACCTTCAGATCTCTAATCAAAGAGGAAGAGAATGTAAATATCCCGATAGGGAGAGATTCTGCAACTTCACACACCCTGAAACTGTCAGATTAAGTAAGTATGTGGAGAAATGTGCTTAAAAGAAGGACTGAAAAAGCTATCTCATCAAAAGCGGACAGTGAACCCAAATGAGGAATACTGTACTAAGCTAAATGCTAATAAATTCACAGGCTTAGGGTGTTAGCTCATGTGAACTTAGTTTATATGGAGAAGAAGAAAAAAAAAACATGATGAAGAGTGCTGATATCTCAAAACTTGACTGGGTTGCAGAGCATTTCTGGTTTCAAAGGGAAAGTACAAAGAAGAATGCTAATTTTACATAGTAGCCAAATAAAAAAAAATGAATTTCAAGCTCCCAAATTACATGCAGAAACACACAGGTCTGTGTGAAATCTAAATTTACAGTGTTTGTTTGGTTATGGCACATTGCTTTTCTTTAGGTGAACAATTAATCTCTGCAACTTAATTCAAGGTGTCGTTTTGCATTAGGACATATGTTGATGTCAGTTTGATAGCTTTAGCCATAATATTCTTAATGCGCACGCCTCTTAGTTTGCTACAAGTGAATGTTGTGCAAAAAAAATGCCTAGCTCCCTACTTAATATTGTATTTCAGTTCAGTACATCAAGACAGAAATTAAAGTCTCAGCAACTTCCAGGTCATGCAGACTTAAGGTTTAAGGTATTTTACATTTTATAACTGGGTTATATTTAACAAAATGGTTAATATATTATATATAGACAAAATACAGTAATTTAGGTATTCTGTCATATTACACCATCATAAAGTTTTCATATGCATTTTCTTATTCAAATGTGTTTCTTTTTGTAATGTGCATTTATATTGCACATTTATTTTGTGTACTGTATGACCATACACCCAAAGTGCTTCACGATCATGAGGGGGTCTCTCCACGCCACCACCAGTGTGCAGCATCCACTTGGATGATGCGAAGGCAGCCACAGGACAACGACACCAGTGCGCTCACCACACACCAGTTAAAGATGAAGCAGAGAGACAGTGAAAGAGCCAATTCAGTGGATGGGGATAATTGAGAGCCCAGGATGAAAAGGCCGATGGTGGAAATTTTGCCAGGACACCAGGGTTACACCCCTACTCTTTACGAGAAGTGTCATGAAATTTTTATTGACCACAGAAAGTCAGGACCTCGGTTTAATGTCTCATCTGAAAGATGACACTCACTGACAGTATAGTGTCCTCTTCACTTTACTGGGACATTAGGACTCACACAGACTGCAGGTTGAGCACCCCCTGCTGACCTCATTAACACCATTTGCAACAGTAACCAAGTTTTCCCACGTGGTCTCCCATCCAGGTACTGACCAGGCTCAGCCCAGCTTACCAATGAGTAACCAGTCTTGGGCTGCAGGGTGATATGTACTGTTAATATGCACAAACCTCAGTATTTGTGATTTCATCTGAAAGAAATCTCTAAAATGAACAGTTCAGTCATAAATAAAAAATTGCTGTTGATTTTACATCGAAGATGCAGGTGACTTTTTTCTTTGTTTTGGTGATTCACAAAATTCATGTCAATGGCTGGCAGAACTTCGAGAGTCCTAAAACATATGGCCAGTCTAAACTAGTACCGAAAGCTCCCAGTGATACACAGAGGGATATAAAAAAGTAAAAAGATTGGTCTGAAAAAGAAGCTGAACTTTATTTACAACAAATAAACTTTTTTTTTTTTTTTTTTGCTTTCAACACAACTTTGCCACAGTAAACATAAACACATTTAGAGATTTTTACTCTGTATTATCACACAGGAATTTAAGATTTTTAATTTGTTTTTTATAAAACATTTAATAATCCAGTTATTTTATAATCCAGTTATTCAAGTAAAAACTATAGATAATATACTATTAGTAATAACTAGGTAACCCTGAACTTTGGGTTAGTTCATTTTCTGTTAGTTACTTTTTTTTACCTACAAAAGTATTGTCGTCGATCCCAGTTGTAAGAGCAAAAAAATAATAATCGACTTCCAGTTGATCATTTGGAAAAGTGGCAAAAGGTAGATTTTTTTTTAATGAATCATCTGTTGAACTGCATCCCAATCATCACAACTTCTGCAGAAGACCTACTAGAACCCGCATTAACCCAAGATTCTTACAGAAATCATGAAGGAAATATCATGGTTTGGGGTTACATTCAGTACAGGGGTATGCTAGAGATCTGCAGAGTGGGTGACAACATAAACAGCCTGAGGTATCAAGATATTTGTGCTGCCCATTACGTTACAAACCACAGGAGAGGGCAAATTTTTCAGCAGGATAGTGATCCTTCTCATACTTCAGCCTCCATATCAAAGTTCCTGAAAGCAAAGAAGGTCAAGGTGCTCCAGGATTGGCCAGCCCAGTCACCAGACATTATTGAGCATGTTTGGGGTAAGATGGTGTAGGCATTGAAGATGAATCCAAAGAATCTTGATGAACTCTGGGAGTCCTGTAAGAACGCCTCCTTTGCCATTTCAGATGACTTTATTAATAAGTTCATTGACTCATTGCAGAGATTTATGGATGCAGTCCTTCAAGCTTGTGGGAGTCATATACAATATTAATTATTTTCCCTCTGCACCATGACTTCATATTTTATATTGTACATTATTTCTGTTAGTAAAACGTCTAAGCAAAGTCAGACCTTACTGTCCTGATTAAACAATTAACAATCAAGGCATGATCGTATTTTATTTTGGTAAAATAATCGTTATCTAGAGGCCTTTGCCTTTAGCTATTTCTGATACCAAATGTTCAACTTGATGTAAAGTTATTATTTTTTGTTCCTAAAACATGGATAGGCGACAAGATTTTTGTCAGGTACTTTCTAAGGCAAGTGATACACCTCAACTCAAGTCTGGAAAGAACTTGTTTGTAAAATATTACTAGCCATAGAGAACACCTAAAAAAAATGAAGTATGATAGTCCTGAGACTGTAATGATCACATTTTATAAAGCACTTGTAATTACAAAGAAAGTAGTCAATGTGACATCTGCACTTTATTCCTGAAGTCATGCAGTAACTCGTGTAAAGAACAGAATGTACTTTTAGCAGTTTTTCCAGAAAAACACCCACCCTTCTGGCATTCAATTCGGATGCATTAAGCCCCGTTCGCACCATTAGTGATTTTCAAATTCAAGGTTAGTGACTTTAAGCAGTATGAGCGACACTAATGGGAGTGAAGACAGTGGAGCTCTTGTGAACCGTGTCCAGTCGGCTACTGTAGTCCAGTCGGAGATGCTTGCATTGAGCAATTCATTTTTATATAACTAAAACACATAGACAACTGTAACAGAAGGTGCGTGTTTGAGATTTTGTATTGCTTGTTAACTATTTGTGTGTATTTTTGTGTGACAACAGTAAGTCTGTAATTATATAATTCGAATATATATTATCCCAGGCAGGTTGTGAGTTGATTCAAAATAAATAATTAGGTGTAACGAATGTAAAATTGTAATGTAAAAGCAATGCTTTACATAAGCAAGTGCTTTACATTCAAAGTGCTTTACATGAACAAGAATAAAATAAACCAAATACATGTATAAGAAAATAAAGGTCACATTTTATTTTGATAGTCTGTTTGTTGAATTTAATTTCCATTGCATCTACATGCCAACTAATTCTCATTAGATTTTAAGCAGACTGTTAGGTTGGGGTTTGGGATGGGGTTAGTGTAAGTTGATATGTACTTTCAAAGCTTATTATAGTCAGATAAATATCTGTTTAGCAGCAGTATGAACAGATTTTAAGCAGACAGTCTACTAATACTCAAATGGACCATCAAAATAAAGTGTTACCAAAATAAAAACAACTAAGAATAAAAATGATTTAAAACAGATTAAACCAGGATTAAAAGGAATGGAAAAGAAAACAAAGACATAATAGTGCAATGTTAATAAATACATCAGGCAGTATGATAATCGCTATGTAGCTTAGTGCTAGTATGAAATCAAATGGGGCTATTTTATTAAATAATTGCATCTGATGTTTTTTAAATCAAACTTTTTTATATTACATTCTGAGAAATACAATATCTGTCACTGGGGTGGTATCTTTTCAAAACGGGACATTATTATTACCTAAAAAGAACAAATCTGTACCTCACAGTACATTAAAGGTAAAAAAGAAGCCTTAAAGGTACAAAAGTGTACCCTGAACATACTAATGTCCAGCTGAAGGGTACAATCGTGTTTCATTTGAAAACGTACCATCCCAGTGGCAGAATTTGTATTTATTTATTTTTGTATTTATTTTTGAGTGTGTACACAGTGTGTGCGTGTGTGTGTGTGTGTGTGTGTGTGTGTGTGTGTGTGTGTGTGTGTGTGTGTGTGCGTGTGTCTAGTGCATAGTGTGTGTGTGTGTGTGTGTGTGTGTGTGTGTGTGTGTGTGTGTGTGTGTGTTTAGGGGGGGTTGGGGTGGGCGAGCGCATCAGTCTCCCATATTGGTCAGAAGTTAAGCTACCTTTTATGCTTTCCCATGGTGACAGTTTGTGCAAATATAATTCTATATAATATAACAATATAAATATTTCTAAAGGGAGTTAATAACACTGACCTTAATTATTTAAAAAAAATTAAAAACTGTTTTTATTCAAGACAAACTCAGAAATAAGACTTATTATGACTCCAGAATAATAATTTTTTGTTTTATAGGAAATACTGTGGAAAATGTCCTTGGTTTGTTAAAGATCACTTGAAAAACATTATTTTAAATTAACGGGAGGGCAAAAAAATTATTTCAACTGTACAGCATTTGTTAAAGTTTACAAGTGCAAAAATGTGCCTTGATGTACTTGAATGTCCTCCTAATGCAAAAGTTACTTGTCAAATAAATTAACATCGAAGATTATTTTGAGTTTGTTATATAATTAGCTTGTTTATGAAGACTGCAAAGTGATGCATGAAAAAATTACTTTGAATAACTGTTTAAGTAGTTTCTGATGTATGTTAAAGTGTGCCCCCTAAAAGTACAATCTTGTTGTGAGGCGACAGTGCTAACCACTGAGCCACCACGCCACCCAAAATTGCTAAGAAATTCAAAGTATAGAAATACAAGATATCTGTAAAATCATGTATGAAAATTATTGTTTTACAGATAGGCGATTCATTCCGCTGTGGTGACTGAATGAAGGATTGAATGAATGTTTTCAGATATTTCAATTGTGCCTGCTTATGGACAAATTCTTGATTTGTTCTTGATTATTTGGGAAAAAACACAACACATTTGCATGTTTCACCTTGGTTCTTGTTGGCTGTGTAACATATTTAAAAATATAGTTCACCTTAAAATGAAAATTAGGCGTTAATTTACTCGCACATATCAAAATCTAGGTGTGTAGGTGACTTTTTGCTCTAATAAAAATGTATAAAAAAAATTTTTCCATGGTTCTTGGAAACTGTGCACTTTTAGTATCGAAAAACACATACAGTCTATATAAAATAATAACTGTGCAACCAGGCAATATTCTTTAGTTTAGTTTAGTTTAGTTTAGTTTAGTTTAGTTTAGTTTAGTTTAATTTAATTCACAGCCTTGGCAAATTTTCCTGAAGACATTTATGACAGTCTAAAGCATAATGACATACAGTTGAAGTCAAGATTATTAGCCCTCTTGTGATTATTTTTTTTTTTTCGTTTTTCAAATAATTTCCAAATTATGTTTTATAGAGCAAGGAATTATTCACAGTAATTCCTATAAAATACTATAAAATTGTTTTTCTTCTTGATAAAGTTTTTTTGTTTTATTTTGATGAATAAAGGCAGGTTTTTTTTATTCACACTTTAAGGTCAATATTATTAGCCCCCATTATTTAGCTTTTTTGTTTGTTTGTTTGTCTACAGAACAAACCATTGTTATACAATAACTTGCCTAGTTAACCTACTATAATTAGCCTAGTTAAGCCTTTAAATTATTGAAGTCTTGAAAAATATCTAGTCAAATATTATGTTCTGTCATCATGGCAAAGATAAAAGAAATCAGTTATTAGAAATGAGTTATTAAAAATATCATGTTTAGAAATGTGTTGAAAAAAAATCTTTTTTTTCGTTAAAAAAGGAGGGGAGGGGGATATAGAGATGGGCTAATAAAAAACGTGGGCAAAAACTCTTTGTAAATTAACAGCACATTCTTATACTATCTCTTTAAGAGTCTCAGTTGTTATGCTCTCTCTTTCTCTCCCATGCAGTTTTTCTCAACAAACATGCACAAATAGCGACCAGCATTCAATTTTTTTTTTCATAATCTGACATGAAAAGCCTTTGAACAAGAACACAGAACTCTATTTCCAAACTGGAATTATGTAGACTGTGTCTGTGGAGAGTGAGTGTAAAGATAAAACCACAAGAATCCACTCACAAAGAAGCCATTAAACCCCCTGTGACCCTATCCACTCTGTGAATAATCAACATGTTTACGGAGGAAGGAGGAGGTTGTCACCTTTCTGAATTACATATTATCTGTATAGCTAAGAAGCATTATTTCAAATTTAGAAGGTACTCTGTGATTTATTCCAAAGGAAGAAAAGAAATTGCAGAATCCAATCTTCTGTCAGAGCTAATGCAAGCCTACACGCAAGCAAACCGTCTTGTGTTGTATGCTGTTATTTCCATTCAACCTGACTGTAAGTGCAACTTAACAGTGGTGGAAAGAATACTAAAAAAATCATACACAAGTAAAAGTACCATTACTTGCCTAAAACTGTAGTGCGAGTAGAGTAAAAGTATCTGTTATAAGTATTACTCAAAGTATGAGTGAAAAGTAGCCCTTTCAAAAGTACTCAAGAGTAGTGAGTAGTGAGTATTACACTGTGAAAAGCTGATGCATTTACATTTGTGGATGTGTGTAAATGTAACATTCTGTAGTGCATCTAGTTATTGCCCAGCAGGCACACAACATCATAAGACGTTAATATTAGGTTAGATTTAGGTTGTGACGTCAGGTGACCAAAATTCAATGTTTAGTCAGTGTCTAAGGACAACATTATTTTTATGTCCAATAATGACGTCAAATGACGTTGATATTTGGTTGATTTTAGGTTGTGTTGGAAAGTCACCAAAATCCAACGTCATCCAATCTTAAACCAACATATTAATTCAAATACTGACATTTATTCATCAGGTATGGCAACCAAAATCCAATGTTTGATAGACGTCATAGTGGTAACATCCACACAATGTCAAGCTGTAACATCATTAGATGTTGATATTTGGTTGGTTTTAGGTTGTGCATTGGACATAGACGTTGTAGAGTTCTGATGTCAACCTGATTTTCATTTCCAAACAAAACGCAGTGTCCCCATGACATTCGGGTACAACATCAATCTGACATCATGTTGACGTCTTGTGCCTGCTGGGTGTTAAAGGCCATTTCAGTCGTCATACAGTAACATCTGTCATCTTCTCATCAGTGACATGCATCTAAACAGTCTCTGGGTCAATGCATGTGACAATTTTAGACATCTTCTTGAACAGTTTTAATGCTTCCAACCAGTTTCCTGCTATTATAAATCGCCATACCTTGAGGTAGTTCATTATGAGGCTATTTACTTTCTATGTGTGATTTGAATGGACAGGAATAGCAGGACTGATTTTTCTAATGCCCATAGACAAGAAAAAATAAAGTAGTGACTGCAGGTTGAAAGAAAGTAGTGGAGTAAAATTACCGATACAGCACTAAAAAAGTACTCAAGGGAAAGTAAAAATACACATTTTAAAAACTACGTAGTAAAGTACAATTCCTGAGAAAAACTACTCACGGTAGTTTGAGTATTTGTAATTAGTTACTTCACACCACTGTAACTTAAACATAGTTCTGGTTTAGAATTTATGTTTTCGCCTTTGTTTCTGATTCTTTAGCCTAATGGTCTATAGCAGTGGTTCTCAAATGGTTTGGCCATCTTTACATGGTCATCAAGCCGCGACCCAAATTTTTAGGAACTGTAATAAAATTTTAGGAATTATAATTAATTTGTATTTATTTAAATCTGCAAGACTCACAAATAAACAATATTTTTTTGCTGACATTTAACAAAATGTGTCAAATTATAGAAATATTACTAAAATCGACAAACACTGTAAACAGTGGTTAGGGTGAGGAAAGGTTGTTACCATAAACAAAACTGAACTGTTAATAAAACATTAACACTGATCCTGTTGAACAGAACAAACCAGCAAATTGTAAAATGATTAAAATATTCATAACCATTTTTACATCTAATATGACAGCAATTATAAACATCTGTTTCACTTAACAGTAATTTGGGAAGATAATGAGATAACTGAGGATGTGCTTTACTGATGTGATAAGAGTTTCAAAGTCAGGGGTGATGGTAGACAGTGCTACCCGAAGATCGTGCTCTATGTCCCACCTGTTCCTTTGCTTTGAATCAAGCTGCAGATAAGATAAGCCACTTTCACACAGATACGTACTTCTGAATGGCATGGGTTTGATGGCACTCTCAGATTGCGAAAACTGGGAGAGGCTTACAGTACTTCACAGAATTTCTTTTTCAGCGTCTTATCACGACAGTTCCACGAGCTGACTCTCTATGTTGCTCGGCAACGTGACGCTTTCCACTTCGATTCCAAAGGGATCGGTTGTCATGCGCGCATTTCAAAATAAAAGTCCGGTATACGCAAAACAAGTTAAAAAGTAAACTTTTGTTGTTTTGACCACATACACCGTGACCCACTGAAAAAGTTCCTGCGACCCACTTTTGGGTCGCGACCCACCAGTTGAGAAACACTGGTCTATAGAGATGATCAGAAATGATGGCAGAACACAGAAGAGTGATTTTACATTAAGAGGTTTTACAATGGAGCTTTTCTATTTTATGGGTCAGTTTACACCTGATCACTTCATGCATTTTATCTGATTCATAGAAATTCATATGATTTCATGTTTTTTAAAAGGAGGCATGCCCCCAAACCTTCATTGGGCGATGAAGTAATTGTACTAAAATGTACAGATGAGATTGCACAAATTATTATGAATTAGTTACTAAATCAAAAAGCCACAAATTGCTGTAAGATTGTGTTGGATTCAACTGTGCAATTTCTTCTTGATGGCTAACCAAAATTGCAGACATGTCAGAAAATCATCCAAGTGTTACAAGATCATTTCAAGTATATTGATTTCACTATATTTTCATCTTGTTTAGTTACTGTTATTGTAAAAGTGCTTTGTGTTCATCAATATAAATGTAAAAAGAGTCTAAACAAAAGTTTAAAACAACAGTGGTTTCACCTCTTCTCCCCCTTGGGTTAACATCAAGGTGGTATAGTCCAAGCAGCCATACTTTTCCACCTTTTTCCTGAAACGAAGAGGTATGCTGTACCTGTTCCACATTCACATTGTTACAGAGAACTTAGCAATGGTTGTAAATAACCCACACACAAATACATATTTAAGTGTGATTTTAATCATTTGTTTTAATTACTGATGTAAAAACAGTTTGTTATATTGTAGAATGTTATTTTTGTTGACAGTGTGCAGGCTGGCGATCTGCATCAAACATAATATTCTCTGTGCAGATATGTATTTATGATTTGCATTTTAACGATGTAATATGAAGATTTTCAAGGTGCAAATGCTAGTTTTTGTAAGTGTATAGAGTCATTTTTCTTATTAATCTCTATGTTGGCTTTTCCTCTTCCTCTTGCTTGTCTTTTCGCTTCTCCGGCTCGTTGCTTTTTCACCTTTTTCCTGAAGTGAAGAGTGTACAATTAATGGTGTGATGGTCTCAAACATTATACTCTCTGTGCAGACTCAAAATGGCGTCTTCTTGTTATTAAAATCACAACACAACGCAGATTAAAAAAAGAGTAAATGAGCATCCAATTGCCGATTGGAATTGCCTCTCCATTCCCCCTGTACACTGCACCCATTATTGTTTAATTGTCTTCAGCTGTTGCTTGTTTGGTTATTGAATTCTGTTTTTATCATCTCTTTTGGACTTTAATTTTTCTTGTTTTTGCGGAGTTGCTCAGTTGCTGTTGTCCCTTGGAATGTTTGTTTCTTTGTTCATGTTTGTCTTTCTGACGTTTTGTGAATTTAATATTTTGTGTATACTTAGTTTTTGTCATTTGTCCCACCAATACACTTGGATTTTGGTCTCCTGACTCTTTTGTGAATTGTCCTTACATTTCTTCAGCTATTTGTCAACATTGTTTTAAACTGCTCTACTTTTACATGACAACTAGCCAAAAACAGTCACGTTTTACCCTTGCATTTAAAACACATGAAAAACTTCGACTTTGTAACCGCTTTTCAAATTTATTAGTTTTCTGTCCCAAACATGCAGTTGCCGTGTAAATGAACAAGTTAAACCATTAAAAAATTTCCCATTTTTGGCTGAAATCACTGTTGTATAAACAATACCTTAGCTTGCAGGTTTTAAAGACATTTCATTAAAGATAATGTATAGATAATGTACCCCTATACCTCCAGGGTTTCTGCCCCAGAGAGCTGCCTAGGGGCCATATAGCCTCCCTGGGCTTGCAGTTGGACCCCTAAGGGCCCCCTAGTCCTTCACCTCCAGGGTCCCTGCCCCTGGGAGCTGCCTAGGGGCCACACAGCCTCCCTGGGCTTGCAGTTGGACCCCTAACGGCCGCCTAGGCCTTTGCCTCCAGGGCCTCTGACCCCCAGGGAGCTGCCCAGGGGCCAGCTAGCCTCCCTGGCTTGCAGTTGGGCCCCTAAGGGCCCCCTAGGCCTTCACCTCCAGGGTCTATGACCCCAGGGAGCTTCCCAGGGACCAGCCAGCCTCCCTTCGCTTGCAGTTAGGCCCCTAAGGGCCCCCTTGGCCTCCACCTCCAGGGCCTCTGACCCCAGGGAGCTTCCCACGGACCAGCCAGCCTCCCTTCGCTTGCAGTTGGGCCCCTAAGGGCCCCCTAGTCCTTCACCTCCAGGGTCTCTGACCGCAGGGAGCTGTACAGGGGCCAGCCAGCCTCCCTAAGCTTGCAGTTGGGCCCCTAAGGGCACCCTTGGCCTTTACCACCAGGGTTTCTGCCCCAGAGAGCTGCCTAGGGGCCATATAGCCTCCCTGGGCTTGCAGTTGGACACTTAAGGGCCCCCTAGTCCTTCACCTCCAGGGTCTCTGACCGCAGGGAGCTGCCCAGGGACCAGCCTTACTCCCTGGGCTTGTAGTAGGGCCCCTAAGGGCTCCCTAGGCCTTCACCTTTAGGGTCTCTGACCCCAGGGAGCTGCACAGGGGCCAGCCAGCCTCCCTTCTCTTGCAGTCGGGCCCCTAAGGGCCCCCTTGGCCTTTATCTCCAGGGTCTCTGCCCCAGAGAGCTGCCTAGGGGCCACCCAGCCTCCCTGGGCTTGCAGTTGGACCCCTAAGGGCTCCAAAGGCCTTTACCTCCAGGGTCTCTTACCCCAGGGAGCTGCCCAAGGGCCACCCTGCCTCCCTGGGTTTGCAGTTGGACCCCTAAAGGCCCCCTCGGCCTTCACCTCCATTGTCTCTGACCCCAGGGAGCTGCCCAGGGACCAGCCAGCCAGCTTCCCTGGGCTTGCAGTTGGGCCCTTAAGGGCCCCCAAAGGGCCCCCTAGGCCTTTACCTCCAGGGTCTCTGCCCCAGAGAGCTGCCTAGGGGCCACACAGCCTCCCAGGGCTTGCAGTTGGGCCCCTAAGGGCCCCCTAGGCCTTTACCTCTAGAGTCTCTGACCCCAGGGAGCTGCCCAGGGACCAGCCATCCTCCCTGGGCTTGCAGTTGGGCCCCTAAGGGCCCCCTAGGCCTTTACCTCCAGGGTCTCTGCCCCAGAGAGCTGCTTAGGGGCCACACAGCCTCCCTGGGCTTGCAGTTGGTCCCCTAGGGGCCCCCAACTCCTTCACCTCCAGGGTCTCTGACCCCAGGGAGCTGCCCAGGGGCCAATCTTACTCCCTGGGCTTGTAGTTGGGCCCCTAAGGGCCCCCTAGGCCTTCACCTCCAGGGTCTCTGACCCGAGGGAGTTGCCCAAGGACCAGCCAGCCTCCCTGGGCTTGCAGTTGGACCCCTAAGGGCCCCCTAGGCCCCAACCTCCAGGGTCTCTGACCCCAGGGAGCTGCCCAGGGGCCAGCCAGCCTCTCTGGGCATGCAGTTGGGCCCCTAAGGGCCCACTTGGCATTTACCTCCAGGGTTACTGCCCCAGAGAGCTGCCTAAGGGCCACCCAGCCTCCCTGGGCTTGCAGTTGGACCCCTAAGGGCCCCATAGGCCTTCATCTCCACGGTCTTTGACCCCAGGGAGCTGCCCAGGGGCCAGCCAGCCTCCCTGGGATTGCAGTTGGGCCCCTAAGGGCGCCCTAGGCCTTTACCTCCAGGGTCTCTGACCCCAAGGAGCTGCCCAGGGACCAGCCAGCCTCCCTCGGCTTGCAGTTGGGCCCCTCAGGGCCCAAAAGGCCTTTACCTCCAGGGTCTCTGCCCCAGAGAGCTGCCTAGGGGCCACACAGCCTCCCTGGTCTTGCAGTTGG
>CAIGQQ010039955.1:12379-46308 GCA_903798035.1 Danio albolineatus
GGGCCAGATGGTGTTTTCGGCAGACCTGAAGAAGTCATGGTGACTAACTCGGCGAATGGATCGGATTTTCCTGTGACAGCTTCCATAAACAAGGTAAGCAAATACTTTACGGGTCGTTGAGCTGGAGCGTGGCTTACTTCCAGGTAGCTTGTGTCCGTTCACTGTTAGTATCTCTTGGGTTGAGTATCCTGTCACGATCAGAGGAAGGAGAGGAAGGCAGATGTAGTAAACAGTATATTTATTGCTGTAACATCAGAAACATACGTAGTATGTAAGGCAAAGGCAGTCTTTAGGAATGGGGATCCAGACAGGCGAGTAAGATAGTCACTTCCCTGAGTGGAGGCTGAAGACGAAGATCCAGGCTTAGCTGATGCGGAGCGATAGCGGAGCACAGGAGAGAGTTCAGGAGAGGTTGTAGGAATGCTTGGGTGATCGTGTCCATGTGTGATACTCGACGGTGAAAGTGAGGATGAAGGGAGCTTATATGGGTGAGGCTAGAGTGGCAACAGGTGGTAATCAGTACTCGGGGGATTGTGCACGGCTGGAGGACGGTCTAGGGGAATGAGGTGGAGAGTGACGGAGTGGGGACGTGACAACATGCTAATTTTAAATTGGCAATCCCATGAAAAAATTTCATATATAATAAATATGTGTCCAACAATGTAGATAAATTACAATTTGTATATTATTAAGAGTTTTTATTTAATTGTAATTTTTGCTATGTCAGCGAAAGAAATAATTTAGTAAAATATATATATATATCTTTTGTCAAACATCAAACTACATACAGAGGGGAAAATAAGTTTTGAACAGGTCATGTTTTTTCCTGGGAATAATCTTTCTAAAGGACATGGAATTGAACCAGATTTTGGTAAAAACCCAAACAATACAAACATATAAAATAAAACAAAACAAAATAAAAAACTACTGAAATGTATTTACTGTATTAAAGTGGCATGAATTGCTCAGGAGTGAGTTTTTCACAGACTTCAACAGAGTGTAAAAATCTTGATGGTTCTGTGGATCTCGTCTATCAAATCTGATCTTCAATTTGTATTTTATATTGGATTCAAGTCAGGTGATTGGCTGGGCCATTCAACAGCTTGAGAGTTTCCTTGGCTGTTTTGGGTCCTTATCTTGCTGAAATGTCCACTCTGGTTTCATCTTCATTATCCTGATAATATAGATGTGTAACTGAAGCAGCTAATATTAATTTACAATGATGAAGGGCAGAGGGTTGCTGAAAAACTATTGAGAGATTTCAGCTGCTGTCTGGGCTTTCACTGCCTTTCTACACCTTCCTTTCTTCATGTGTTCAATACTTTATTCCTGTGTTATTTCGTTTTATTACATGTCACATTCATTGCATTCATGAATTTCTTACCAACAAGCGGGGAACATTTCAAGTCAATGGCACCTTTACAAATATGTTTTCTGAGAAAACTGGTGATGTGTTTAATGCTTATTTTCCCTGCTGTAAATATGAATTGTTTTCTTCCACAATTGTGTTTAAAAATAAGTATTTTACCCCTATTTGTGATCATTTGACTTTACGCAAATGTTTTTATTTTATTTGAAAAGATTGAAAGTTCTTTGATTACTTTTTTTGATGAGTAAATCCTAGATGTTTCAAGGATAGTGGCAAAATTAAAGATTCACAGTAACAATTTGTGAGTATTCTGGTACTCACAATGCTTCTCAAATAAACAATTTTAATATTTAAATGATTTGAAATAAATCTTGTTTTAAATATTCCTGCCAAGATTTTTTGTGGAACATAAACTATTATTACACTGAATTAAATGTGATGGGTGTTAAAATGAAATAAATGAATCATAGTTAAAATGTATAACAGTAGTTAATTCTACTCAAATAAAAGTAAACAGGACACATTCTAACGTATAATAAAATTAAATCTGTGTTTTGATCCTTGAACATACCCTTTCAATCTTTAAAAATTAAGCATCACAATTACACATTTTACAAATAAAACATTTTATGTAATTTGCAACACATTAAATAAAGAAACAATGTACAGTGCCTAAGGATTTGTAATGCCTGCTGTAGTTCCAGAAAGCGTTTTGTTTCATGAACACAATTATGGCTGTTAGCTAAAGATTCCTTTTCAAGCGGCCCTGAGCAATTCATTGACTTGTGAAACCAAATTACTTATGGGGTGGGCATAAAATGTTCCTCTAGTACTGGGGCACATTGTTCTCCAGCCAGAACCGGATCTCATCCTTGTTCCTTTCCACCCATTCGATATTGTTCTTCACAGTCTCCAGTGCTTGCTTTCTGGGCATCTCACCTGCTCCTGCATTTGGGTGCAGGGCAAAAAAGTGCTCCATCTAAAACAAACAGATCAACTTATGAGATATTTGGACACATAGCATAGTTGGATGGTCAAAAATTAAGAACATTTTTGGACACGAAAGTGAACTAAAAGGGAATTGTGTCTCACCTTCCACAGTTGAAGATTAGAGCTGTATGTAGTTGTAATTCTGGCTGGCAGGCGACCCAAGTTTCTGTCATTGATAGTGAATCTAACAAACAGGAGAGAACAGAGATCTTTATTATACTCAATCAAAGTCACAAATCATGTCACTCGTATAGTTTTGAATGGGCAAAATTGTAATAGTCAATATGGCGAATGAAGCCCCGCCTTCAAGTACAGGACCCAATCACCAATCGATATAGACTGATGATTATCCAGGGAAGGGGCTCGGACCTGACGTGTGTTTTTACAACAGTTTCTGAATGTGTTATACACTCTCTGGGCTCAGCAAACGCAATGGAATCTCATCAAATACTTGCTTATATTTTCCAAATTATGTTAAACAGAGCAAGGAAATAATCACAGTATGTCTGATAATATTTTGTTTTCTGGAGAAAGTCTTCTTTGTTTTATTTCGGCAAGAATAATTTTTTTAAAAACATTTTAAGGTCAAAATTATTAGCCACAATCATTACAATTATACACAATAACGTGCCTAATTACCCTATCTTGCCTAATTAAAAATATCTAGTAAATATTATTTACTGTCATCATGGCAAAGATAAAATAAATCAGTGATTAGAAATGAGTGTTTAAAACTATTATGTTTAGAAATGGGTTGAAAAAATCTTTTCTCAGTTAAACAGAAATTGGGGGAAAAAAAAAACTGGGGGGTTAATAATTCAGGGGGACTTCAATTGCACTTGAAAACAAATGTTCTCTGGTTTTGTAATTTGTATGAAACAAACTTGAGGAACAGTCTGTCCCGCAAAAAATGTATTACATGACAAGAACTAAGCAAACACCAACATATTTGTAAACAAAGAGGCCACTCTCATTTTGGGAGAACATTTACCATCAAGACCAAATTGGGTTTTACATCAAAAGACTAGCACCGTCGGACAAGGCATTATTCAGAGGATGATAAAATGATATAAAACAGCCATAAATGAGGTTGGTGTTGTAATCTCGTTCTATTTGATTGCAAGAGCACATTAGCTTGGGCAACCTAAAAAAATGCAGATTTTGTTTGATTCAAATGTTTAGAAACTAAGCTTAACCCAGAAGACACACAACCTCAGAAGACATTAATAATAGGTTACATTTATGTCACCAGCATTAAGGACAATGTTATTTTGACGTTCAATAATGTCGTGAAATGAAATTGATATTTTGTTAATTTTAGGTTGTGTTGGAAAGTGACCAAAATTCAACGTCAAGCCAACATCTCAAACCAATGTCATATTGAAATCAAATGCTGACGTTTATTCATCAGGTATGGCAACCAAAATCCAATGTCTGATAGACGTCATAATGGTAATATCCACAAAACATCAAGCTGTAATGTTGACATTTTGTTGTTTTTAGGTTGCGTTGGAAAGTGACCAAAATGCCTATTCGACATTGGACATTGCCGTTTGCCTAATGTTGGGTTCTGACATCAACCTGATTTTCATTTCCAAGCAAAATGCAACATGCCACGATGTTGGGGTACAACGTCAATCTGACGTCCTGTGCCTGATGGGAAAAGACAGTTGATGTTTACAGTTCCAAATATGAAATGTAATTGTAAGCTAGGCAAACAATTTTGGAGAATTTGATGTTTCCCCATCCAAAGAGAATGCCTGAGCATGCTGACCGAGATGTGTTTCAAAAATTGAAACTGAGTGAAATGACTTGCCTTAAAGAGACTTTGACTCAATACAAGTGCTGTTTTTAGTTTTATTTCAGTGGTTAGACGAACTAACCTGTTCACCAGATAATCCCAGTTCAGCGTCATCCAGTCCCAGGCCATAATTTTACCATCAGAGCTTCGTGACACATACTGCACTAAAGTAAAAACATCTTGACTCCTTATGATGCTTTCATTTTTAGTGGCTTCAAGCAACCTGTTAGAAAACAGACACATTTATATATTTTTAATTTATATATATGAATTTAAAAAACTCTAGATAAAATTTTAAGTGGAGCTCAGAAAACAGTACAAAACAAACAAAACAGACTCCTTTAACACTGCTCAAGTGTAAGTTTACCTATGAAGCAGATTAATATTTTTGACTGAAGCCAGGCCGTAGAGCAGCTTATCTTTCTCCTGGGCAAGAGTGGCAGACAGATACTTCTGAAACATGATTTCCCAGCTCTCCTCTGTTCCTGAGTTCATCATGCCGTACCGATAAACGAGCAGACGCAAGTTCACAGGCACACTGCTGCTCCCCAATCAGAGACAAAGCTCATTTAATACACTCTCTAGAGATCTTGTAAGGCTTTATGTACAAATGTGATTACCTAATAGCTCCTTTAATCCATTTATTGAAAATATCAGAGGCTTGTGCGAGAGCTTCCTGGTCACCCATTTGACATGCGATGCCCAAAACGATCTCTCTCAGCAGCCTGAAGAGGAAAAAAGAAAAAAGTTTTGTTGAGTTCAATGCTATGTGCTAATTCTACTAGCAACATGCTATATTTGCTATAAACATGTTAATTCATTCAAGAAACATGATAATTTATGCTAAGAACATGTTGAATTGTTACCTATGCTAACCAAATGCTAATTCGGTAACACTTTACTTCAATGGTCAATTTGAGTATTAGTAGACTGTCTGCTTAATACAGTATCTATTGATACAGACATTCAACAGACATTTAACATTTAGTTATAAGAAACTCTGCAAGTACATGTCAACTAACACTAACCCTAACCCCAACCCTAACCTAACAGTCTACATAAAATCTAATGAGAATTTGTTGCAATGTAACTTAAATTTAACAAACGGACCATCAAAATAAAGTGTGGCTGCTAATTCATGTTAGAGATCACAATAATTTCAAATGGTTTCCACAACAAATACCAAAAACATTGCAAACCATCAACATTTTGACAATAAAAACACACTTTTAAGTAGAAAGTAAAACTCTAGATGACATTACAAGTGGACCTTAGAGAACTTGATCCTTTGTTCACTTTAACAAGCAAAGTATTATAAAGTATAAAAAAGTACAAAATTTATCCAATGAAACCAGTACATTTCAATGGTTCCTAGAGTGTTTTTGGACATATTCCATTTCATTAGGATTTATTGATTTTAACATGCCACCAATAGAATGTAAAACTGACCAGCAGAGATCAACAGAGACCCATTATAGTTTCTATTAACCAACATAATTTACATTTTAGCCATTAAAACATCACAAATTCCATGATTGTTTCTATAGTTTTTTTTCAGCAGGACAAGCATGCTAACAACTTGCATATTCTTGGTGGAAACAAAAAAACATGCTAATTCATGTTACATATTACATACATTGCCTAATCCCTATCGTCCCTATGTAAAATAAAGCAGTATGTGAGGCAAGTACTGTGGTACATCCAAAATTCAATGTATTTAATATACAGTAAAGCAATAATTAATGGGTACATCTTGCTTAATGTGTTTTAAATACAATGAATTTTGACCCACATAGTACTCTACTACTTCCACAGAGATTCTTAACGCCAAAGATTATCATCTAAACTTTAATAAAAAAATTATATGACAAAAATCATGAAAACAAATGTTTTTATCTTCATTCATTCATTTTCCTTCAGCTTAGTCTCTTTATTCATCAGCCGTCGCCACAGCGGAATGAACTACCAATTTATCCAGCATATGTTTTACACAGCGGATGCCCTCCCAGCTGCACCCTACTACTGTGAAACATCCATACACACTCATTCACACACGGCCAATTTAGTTTAATCAATTCACCTATAGTGCATGTCTTTGGAATGTGGGGCAAAATTGTAGCACCCAGAGGAAACCCACGCAAACACAGGGAGAACATGCAAACTCCACACAGACATGCCAACTGGACCAGCCCGGACTTGATCCAGCGACCTTCTTGCTGTGAGGAGACAGTGCAAACTACTGAGCCACTGTGTCATCCTTGTTTTTAGGTTACTTTAACATATTTTAATAAGTTCATCATGTTTTAATATTCTTAATATTTTAGAGATTTGTGATTTGACTGATGGAATTGAGAATTAAGCAAAACCCAAGGCCACATTCATTCATTCATTCCTTTTCTACCGCTTTTTCGGGGCCGGGTCGCAGGGGCAGCAGTCTTAGGAGAGAACCTCAGACTTCCTTCTCCCCAAACACTTCCTCCAGCTCATCCGGGGGGATCCCAAGGAGTTCCCAGGCCGGCCGAGAGACATAGTCCCTCCAGCGTGTCCTGGGTCTTCTCTGAGGCCTCCTCCCGGTGAGACATGCCTGGAAAACCTCCCTAGGTAGGCGTCCAGGAGGAATCGGAAACAGATGCCTGAGCCACCTCAGCTAATTTCTCTTGATGTGGAGGAGCAGCGGCTCTACTCTGAGCTCCTCCCGGGTGACAGTGCTCCTTACCCTATCCATAAGGGTGCGCCCTGCCACCCTGTGAAGGAAACTCATTTCAGCCACTTGTATCCGAGATCTTGTTTTTTCGGTCATAACCTAAAGCTCATGACCACAGGGGGGAGTAGGAACGTAGATTGACCGCTCCTTCTTTACCACAACGGACCAGTAAAGGCCACAAACTATCAAGCAAAATACCAAGACATTTTTTCCTTAAAATTATGAATTGCATATTAAATTAGAAATAAAAATTCTAAATCCAAAGTGCCTCAGACATATGGACACCACTGTATATGTGATAACATCAAAATCAAAGCATTCAGCATATTTACACACGACTTTAGCTATAGTACTGCTTTATTTCTGCCATAATATTCTCACCGCTGTGTTTGGCTCCCCTCATCATTCCAGCCGAGTTCTCTGGATATCTTCTGCACGTGGCCCCTGAATAATTTCTAAACAGATATGATGTGAAACAGAACATGTGAAAAACAAAAGACATGAAAAATGAAAGTCTTGCAAATGTTTATCCAAAAAATCAGCTACAAATCTCCCGCTGGGAACAAGGCCACATTTTGCATGATTTTTCCTAAAAAGACAGGTCTCCTGCTATGGAAGTTATAGTGAAGACTGTGGAGCCCAACCTGAAATATGGGGTACAGCACTGTATCATCAGCCAACATTTCTCTCACGTAGGAGATAGAAGCAGAAACTCGATCCCACACGATATACTCGGTTTCGTTGGCCAGATATCTTGTTAAATTGAAGGCATTCCCATAATCAACCATATCTGCCCTGTTAATGCGAAACAAAAGGCGCCACTTTAAGCATGACTTCATCTTTCTTACTTTCTGACCTCCACTATAACCATAAAAAGCTGTGCTGTGTAAACTCAGTTCACATTCAATCTTTTGCCTGTCATCAAGGTGATATTAAAAACACAAGCTCAATGGAGTTGGAAAATGTTTGCACTCACCGTCCTAATGCGAATATATCATCAATGTAGCTGCTTCTGTCAGTTGCATCGTACACCTAGCAAAATAACAATAATTAATTCTTATATTTCAGTACACATCACTCTGCTTTGAATCATACACACATGATTCTGCTTTGTTTGCATGTTTATAGCACGGTTGGTACATTTCTAGCATGAATTAGCTTGTTGATAGCATGTTTGTTGCAAGTTTAATAAGCTTCTAGCAGAAAGTAACACATTAATAGCATATTTTAACAGTTGGCTAGCATGCTTTAAAAGAAGTTACTCAATAGTTTACCCAATATTAAAAATGTAATTTAATGATTTTCTTTCTTCTGTTGTACACAAAAATAAAACACTTTTAAAAAGTTTGGAAATCTGTAACCTTTGGTAGAAAAATACATGGAAGTCAATGACTGCATCATTCCAACATGCTTTAAAATATTTTCTTTTGTGTTCAGCTGAAGAAAGAAACAAGTGACAATTTATTTGGGCTAACTACTAAAATATGTTAGAAGCAGTTTGTCAGCATAAAATAGCATGTTGCTAGCATGTTTCTAACATGGGTTAACATGTTGTTAGCATGAATTTGTAAGTTGCGAGCATGGTGATAGCCTGCTTAAAATGTTGTTAGCATGAATCAGCATGTTTTAACACATGGCCAGCATGCAGTTGCTTGATTGTTTAACATTTTGATGGCTTGAAATAGCATATTCAGCCATATCACCCTGCAGCCCAAGACTGGTTACTCACTGAAGCTTAGCAGGGCCTGGTCAGTACCTGGATGGGAGACCACATGGTAAAACTAGGTTGCTGTTGGAAGTGGTGTTAGTGGGGCCAGCAGGGGGCACTCAACCTGCAGTCTGTGTGAGTCCTAATGCCCAGTAAAAGTGAAGGGGACGCTATACTGTCAGAGGGTGCCGTCTTTCGGATGAGATGATAAACCGAGGTCCTGACTCTCTGTGTTCATTAAATATCCCAATGGCACTTCTCGTAAAAGAGTAGGAGTGTAACCCCGGTGTCCTGGCCAAATTCCCTCTCGGCCATTAACCATCATGGCCTCCCAATCATCCCCATCCACTGTATCACTGTCTCTCCACTCCACCAATATAGCTTGTGTGTGGTGAGCGCCTGTGGCTACTGTCGCATCATCCTGTCGCAGTGGATGCTGCACACTGATGGTGGTGTGGAGAGACCACCCTCATGATTTTGAAGCGCTTTGGGTGTATGGCCATACACAATAAAAATGTGCTATATAAGTATACGTTACATTACATTACATATTGCTAGCACGTTTCTACCATGTTTAACATTGGATTGACATGCTTGAATTGAGACGTCATGCTTCTAGCATAGTATGCAGAGTGCATGCTGCATGTTTCTAGCATAGCTTAACACTATGCAGGCATGAAGTATCATAACGTCTACCACTTTTTCTGACAAGCCAACATTATAATACCTGATGATCCATGAGGAGCTGATCAGCTATAGCGCTCCACATTTGGTCATGATGATTCACTCTGTAGAAGCCCATGTGGTCTTTGTTGACTTTGATAAGACCATTGGTAGCAGGCGAGTATCCACTAATGACTGCCTCTAATTAAATACAGACCAGAGAAATTACACAACAGAATACCTATTGATAACAATGTGTATATAAGTTGTCTAAGCTTCTTAACCTGTTTGTCCTTTTTCAAATATAAAAGAGTTGTTTTTGGAGTCAAGTGCTTTCCATTTCACAGGAATAGTCCATTTATACCTGCGGGCAAAAGATAAATGATCAGAGTGGCCTAATGAAACTTGTATTGGAAAGTCATAGGTGGATTCAGATTCAGTCATATCTGGGTTTAGGGTGGGTTGTAAGTCAGTTCTGAATACACTTTGTAGTGTTTTTAATAAAATATTTGATTCAGTTTATAGTGTGTACTATATTGTCATTATCAACACAAATCATAGTAATTATTTTGCATATTGCACTAAAAAATGACATTGCTGTTTGTTCAAACTACTTATTCAAACTGAGCTGAAGCAACACAATTCTTGATTTTTTGGGGGCAACTTAATTGGTTTACGTTCAATCCACTTCACTTTATGAAAAACTAATAAGCTAACTTAATTCCTTCATTTGTGCGTCATGGTGGCGCAGTGAGAAGCCCATTTCTGTGTGGAGTTTGCATGTTCTCCCGTGTTCGCGTAGGTTTCCTCTGGGTGCTCCGGTTTCCCCTACAAGTCATGCACTATAAGTGAACTGGGTGAGCTAAATTGTCCATAGTGTATGAGTGTGTATGGATGTTTCCCAGTGATGGGTTGCAGCAGGCAGGGCATCCGCTGTGAAAAACATATGCTGGATAAGTTGGCGGTTCATTCTGCTGTGGTGACCCCAGATTACTAAAGGGACTAAGCCGAAAAGAAAATGAATGAATGAAATTTAAAGTCGCCATGAAATGGGAGTTTTCCCCTTTTCCCATATAATTTTATGTCCTGAAATTAGAAGAAAAAAAATGGAGGGCGGTGGATGATTTCATTGTAGTCCCAACACAAATCTATTGTGTGGAACCCAGAATTTCTTTACAGATGTTGTGCCTGTGTGGTTAATGGTGATATGACTGCATTTAATGTGCTGGATTCCATCAACATTTTATTTTAGCAAGAGGTGGGATCATCAGGCTCACCCCAGTGGAGTGGTGGGCTGACTGGGGTCAGCATTAGGGTCCAGGAGAAACCTGGTCTGCGTGAGTTTAGCTTCAGTGTCTGTGTTGGTCAGACTGAGCACTGGATAACCCATCTGCTTGGTCCATGTGTCCATAATGTCCGCCACAGGTAAGCCACTCTCCTAAATTATGACCCAAGAGATAATCACAATGTTAAATTGCATATATTTGATAAAGTAATATTCCGAGTATTACAATAGTAGTGTATTTGTTTTTATAATATTAATTTTATAATTAATTAATTAATTATAATTTAATTAATTTTATATTGTAATTGCTTTCCATTTCGAATGAATAAAAAATGCATTTGCAACAGTTCAGTCCAGTTTTCAGTGCCAATAATGAATACTTTATGTGTGTGGAACCAATGACACTTATAAAAGATGGAACAGTAAGTTAAACAAAAGTGTGAAGATAGTTATATTAATTGGAGTTCAAACGAATGCTCATTGAACTTTTTACTTAACAATGAATAATGAAAAATGGCTATGTTTTAATGGTTAATGGTTATATTTTTTTCTTTATTTGAATGTGTGTACTATACTTGTATATGTATGGATTTGTAAGTGACTTTGTGGGTATTTATACATGCATACTGTATGTACATGTATTCTTAAATATATATTTCATTTAAACTATGATTTATATATGTTTTTAATTCTATTTGAAATTGCATTTAATACTAATAATTTAATGTTTACTAGCATGTTTCATTGTGCACATGGTTAATATAGTTGAATTCAGTAAATACTAAAAATGGTTAAAAACTCTTTGCATTGGAACATTTATCAACAGTGAAAATAATTTACTATTAAAAACTAACCATCAATAATAATTGAGAATTAAATTAGCATATGATTGATTCCTGAAGAATCATGTGACACTGAATATTGCAGCAATGTAAATATGAATTTCAAAATACAGTTGAAGTCAGAATTATTAGCCCCCCTGAATTTTTAACCCCACTGTTTAGCCCCCATTTTCTGTTTAACAGAGAGAAGATTTTTTCAACACATTTCTAAACATAATAGTTTTAATAACTCATTTCTAATCACTGATTTATTTTAGGGCGCCACGGTGGCGCGTGAGTAGCACGTTCGCCTCACAGCAAGAAGGTCGCTGGTTCGATCCCCGGTTGGGGCAGGTCCCGGTTGGGCCAGTTGGCATTTCTGTGTGGAGTTTGCATGTTCTCCCCGTGGTTGCGTGGGTTTCCTCCGGTTTCCCCCACAGTCCAAAGACATGCGGTACAGGTGAATTGGGTAAGCTAACTTGTCCATAGTGTATGTGTGCGAATGAGAATGTATGGATGTGTTTCCCAGAGATGGGTTGTGGCTGGAAGGGCATCCGCTGCGTAAAACAAATGCCGGATAAGTTGGCGGTTCATTCCGCTGTGGCGACCCCGGATTAATAAAGGGACTAAGCCGAAAAGAAAATGAATGAATGAATGAATGAATGATTTATTTTATCTTCGCTATGATGACAGTAAATAATATTTTACTAGATATTTTTCAAGGCACTTCTATACAGCTTAAAGTGACATTTAAAGGCTTAACAGGGTTAATTAGGTTAACTAGGCAGGTTAGGGTAATTAGGCAAGTTATTGGATAACGATGGTTTGTTCAGTCGACTATCGAAAACAAAAATAGCTTATAGGGGCTAATAATTTTGACCTTAAAATTGTTTTAAAAAAATTTAAAACTGCTTTTATTCTAGCCAAAATAAAACAAATAAGACTTTCTCCAGAAGAAAAAATATTTTCAGACATACTGTGAACATTTCCTCGCTCTGTTAAACATAGTTTGGTAAATATGTAAAAATAAATTCTAAGCGGGGCTGATAATTCTGACTTCAACTGTATATTACGTTAAGAAAAAAATATCCTATTCCATCCTAATCTTATAGAAAACTGGACATTAATAGATAATAATGACTCCAAAACATTCAAATGGCATTGTAAGACCAATAAAAATAGATTTACATCAGCCAAGGCTTTCCAGAAGTCTGAAGTCTTCGCGTTCTGGAAGAGGTAGGTCTTCAGATATCGCTGTGGTCAAAACAGAAGTGAGTTATAACTGCAGAGCCATTGGGAAATGTAGGTTAAAAAGTGAGATGCCTTACTCGACATCCATCCCTAAATGTGTCTCTGCCAAGTAAGTCCTCCAGCATTCGCAAAATAGAAGCTCCCTAAAACAAAACAAGATGATCACAACCATTCAAAGCCAGTATATTTGACAGATCGACACCAATCATCGCTAACATTACCTTACCTTGTTATATGAGATGGCATCAAACACAGATGTGATCTCAGCAGGACTCGACACGTCCACAATAATGGGATGCGATGAGAGAAGCGCATCATCGACCATGACAGGATATACGTCATTGATTAGCATGACATCACGCTAAAATAACACAGGTTGAAATGAGCATAAACATGACATCCCGATTCAGCATTATCAGATTTTTTCAAAAGGTCTTTTCACACTTGTATGCTTTATCTTAAAATATTCCTGTCATTTTTGCTGCTATTGAATTAAATTAGTCATTAAATTCGAGAGCTCTTCATTTAAATTCCTACTAGTTAAAACTAGAGAGCTGTTAATTATTAACAGTTCTGCATACACAGCAAATTCATTAGTGTTAAATTTCGAGTGTTGCGATAATTCTAGAGTTAGATGAAGATAAAATAACCCTCTCAATGTTAGAAGCTGATTTGAATCCTTGTCAAACAGAACATCATACATAACAGAATAGTCACTAAAGTGTTGCAGAAGATATATTTTTATATAAGTGCGGTGTTGAAAAATGGACCTAAGAGTGTTAACACATAACACTGAGTGGTGTTCATATGATCCTTTGTGGTGTTAATATTTTACACTATAGGATTTTGCTAATTAACACTCTTAATAAGTGTTGATAATGTTAACTCTTTCAAAAGTGTTATTTTAACACTTTTATAGTGGTTCCCATATAAACTCTGAGGGAGTGTCAATTTTAACTCTAAAGCAGTTAAATCTACAATCTAAAATTTGCAGTGTAGAGAGCTACAGATATTTATTTTCACTTGTCTCTTTTAAATGTTTAAACTTGTATTAGTATTAGTCCCACTTTATTAGTCCCACTTGTATTAGTCCCACTTTTTTAAGTGTCGCTTATACCTGTGAACTTACATGGTAAAGAAGTACGTAACTACAGTGTATGTACACACTGGTACACAGTATTTACTTGTGTAATACTGGTGTACCTACACTCATGTAACAACCCACTGAATAGTATTTGTAAGTACAAATGTGTAACAGGACATTGGTAACAACACTAAGAAAGTACACATCTGTAACAAGAGTTATGTAAGTGCACTGTGTAACAACAATATGTACTTGCAGATGTTTTCCCACTTCCACACCTGTTTAAAGTAATGCTGCATTAGAAGGTTTCACCTTGTGATACCAGTGTACTTACATGGTAAATCTACAGGAATTGTCCACTCAATTAAAGTGTAAAATGGTCATAAATTACTGTTCATAAATTCATTCATTTTCTTTTCGGCTTAGATGGGTTGCAGCTGGAAGAGCATTCGCTGTGTAAAACATATGCTGGATAAGTTGGCGGTTCATTCTGCGGTGGCGACCACAGATTAATAAAGGGACTAGGACGAAATGAAAATGAATTTTATTTTAACTTTATATTGTGGACCGTTCCTGTGGAGTTACCATGTAACTACACTGTTATTAAAGTGTTGCATACACCCTCAGAAATAAAGGTACATGAGCTGTCACTGGGGTGGTACCTTTTCAAAAGGGACACATTTGTACTTAAAAGGGTCCATATTGGTACCTCAAAAGTATATATTAGTACCTAAACATTTTAAGAGGTACACTTTTGTACTTTTTACATGCCAATATGTACCCTTGAGGTATTAATGTGGACCTTTTAGGTACAAATGTGTTCCTTTTGAAAAGGTACCACCCCAGTGACAGCTCGTGGACCTTTATTTCTGAAAGTGTAGAAGATATTTCTACAAGTTACACAGTAATTTGTGACCATTTTACACTTTATATTCTGCAAGTACATATTGTTGTTATACAATGCACTTACAGTACATAACTCTTGTTACAGATGTGTACTTTCCTAGTGTTGTTACCAATGTCCTGTTACACATTTGTACTTACAAATACTATTCAGTGGGTTGTCACATGAGTGTAGGTACACCAGTATTACACAAGTAAATACTGTGTACCAGTGTGTACATACACTGTAGTTACATACTACTTACACATCTAATTACCATGTAAGTTCACAGGTATGTGCGACAATATGAAGTGGGACACTCTAACTGAAGTTGTTACTCAAAAATATGAATTAAAGGGATGGTTGACACAAAAATTCAAATTCTGTCATCACTTACTCTTCACTTGACTTGAACACAAAATTAAACAATTTGAAGAAAGCTGGAAACCTGTAATTATTGACATCCATATTTGTTTTTCTTTGTGAGTAGGAACACTTGAGATAGAGAGAGAGTAACTATTCATTTAATAACAAGAAATAAATCATAGAAGTGTCAAATTGTAAAAGAATGGAGATAATGGAGAGTGGAGAATGGAGTAAAAGATCAGTTGGAGATCTCGATATTTGGAATTGTTACTAAGAACTGAATCAGAGAACTAGTAATTGAATTGCAAAGCTTTCTAAATATAACTGTTGCTGGTAGCTGATTTAGAGAACTTTGCAATTGGCAAGTTATACTAGCCAAAATTTATTTTAGCTCTCAAATTTATTTCTCACTAACAAAAAAGATTTAATTATGATGAATAACACCCTAAACACAGATGTGATGAACATCAGATACACGTGATTTATTTCCAAACTGTTTAACTAACATTATGTGTATCTGTTTTATGCTTTTGACAAACATAAAGAAAAACTTAATTGAAAGGTATAGTTCATTTAAAATTGAAAATCATTTACTCTATCTTGACTTGTTCCAAACCAACTTGAGTTTTTTTCTCTTAAACAAAAGCATTTATTTGTGGAGAATGTTGGAAACTGGTAACCATTGACTTTCATAGTAGGATGAAGAAATTCAATGGTTACCGCTTATCTTTTTTTGTCTTCACAGAAACAAGAAGTAAATGGTGATTAAATGATGACAGAATGTCACCATCCTGCACTTTGTCTCCGTTCCCCTAGAGGTCCCAGTGTTTCCCCACTGCCTTAGTTCTTCCTTGTGTGCTCTTGTTTACTTAATTTCGATCACCTGTGACTCGTTCCAGCCTGTGTATTTAAGTTGTCACTTTTTCTCTGTTCCTCACTCGGTTTTTGAGTCAGTCCTGGTGAACTTGCCTTGTGCTCCCTTGATCTCCTGAGCTACGTCTAGGAAGACTGTTTTAGTTTCCCTGTTGCTTTATTGTCTTTTTGTTTTCTCCCCTCATGGAGTTTTCTTTTATGTTTATTACACTGTTAAAATATTTTATATACCTCATTCTGAGAAGAACCTAAGTAGTTTGTTTTGCCCCTATGGCTCAGAGGTTAAGTCTCCAGTATCCACACCAGAGGGTTCAAGACCCGCTCGTGACAGAATTAATTTTTTTTGGGGGGGGGACCTTTCTAATACTCAGGCGGACTGTGTAATGAAAGTCATCTCTCTGTACTTGCACTTTGTGTTTGTACATTCAGAAAAACTTATTTCAAGAGTTCAAACTGACAAGATTTTAATAGACGTTCAGATATTATCTGAGGTGTAAACTGTAAAAACTGCACCATTTTTTGGAAATGGAGGGAGCACTATAAGAGTCACACAAAAACACTGTGTTTCTGCCTGAAAAGGGAATATACAGCACAGTATAATAAATGATCGGTGGGTGATTTTGAGCCAAAACTTCACTGCACATTCTGCGAACACTCAGAAATATAGTCTTATAAAACACTTTATATATGGACAATTTACTTGTAAACCCTGGGTCATCCTATAAACTCTGAGTAAACAATATCTTGGTTCACGTTTCACACTGTTCATAATTTACCTGGGTTAAAAATTAATCCTGAGTATGTATATACACTGCTTTACACTCTACGAATCCGAAACCCTGGGTCAACGTCCTTATTCACATAAATGCAATGTCATCGACTGGACAAAAGCAAAGCATGCTAATTTAGAAGCACAGTTAGCACTTTTTAACTTGCTTTATACTGAGGTTAAAAAGCTGCACTTAGTTTGATGATGACATCATAATATTGCCTATTTTACGCATGTATTTGAATAATTCAGACATGTGCTCACCATTCCCCATTCAGACTCAGCTTCTTCCACTCCGACATATTCAAAAAAGCTGGCAAAGCCCTCGTTCAGCCACAGGTCGTCCCACCAGTCCATAGTCACAATATTTCCAAACCACTGCAGATTAAAACACACAAAAAACTCCTTAAACAATAGCCCCCAAATTGCTCATGCTTATTCAGGCTTATTTTATTCCTTTAACAATGCCTCTAATAAAAGGGTTTATTTACGGTTAAGAATGTTTTAACACACACAATCAGCAAAAGGTTGATGAATTCAATACTATGCACTTCAAACTGGCAGCATCAGCAGTCAGACTTTGCTTTGAGCACATTTCTTTAAAAGGAAATACATGATTACATCAGAGCATCTATAAAAGGTTTATACACTTCTATTATTTGATCATAACATACGTTTTAGTTCTGCTTGTTTTATTGGATTCCAGCAACCTTGGACCCGGCCATAAAATGATAATCTTATCAGCATGCAATGTGACCGCAGTTATTATCCCCAAAACATCCCTGCGTTGGAAGCTTCAGAAAGAGTGTAATATGTAACCGTGTGATAGAAATATTTATGGTAATCATATCTTACTCTGACGGTATTGTTACTGTAAATTCAGCCTCTTTGATTGAAAAAGCAGTTACAGGAAACAGTTAAATGAGATGCACAATCAGCACAGTGTGTTCTGCCAGATCCTTCTTTTTTTAAGACGTGTGACTGGTTAAATATATTCAATTGTCCTCTATCACTGCGCACAGCATCCTGGAAAGAACATCTGTAGTGTGCTTTTAAAGGGGCAGTTCACACACAAAATGAAACTTGCAGATCATTTAGTAATCCTGGCATTGTTCTAATGCTGTATGCCTTTTTCATTTCACAAAAATATAGATTTTGAAAGATGTCCTCCTTGTGCTTGTCAATATACTGGCAATGAACTGTGATTAGCATCAAGCTTTAATAAAAACATGCAAAAGTATAAACTATGGTCCTACGTGAAGGAAGGGCTTGGGGTTGTATACAATAGAGTAAAACAATTCATAAAATAAATCTTAATTCATTGGATTACTTAACAAAAAATCCTGACCTTTGCTGTAAACACAATTGACACATTATTAGCACATCAGTTCATAAATTTTCATAAATTAAGTTAAATATGATTCAAAGTGAAAACCATGTAGAGATACAGGTATATACAGTTTGTTTGGCTGTTTTGACAAATGGATTTTCACTCTGAACATTCGCAATAAAGATACTACAAAGCTACTTGTTTTACAATTTCTATCTGTATCATGTTTAATTTCACTCTAATTATCTAAACAGCGCACTGGTGTCCTTATTTGAGGGAACTGGAGTGAAGCGTTTCTAAAATGTGCAGTTGTGCAAAACAGACAAACTGACAAAGTCATGATTTTTACCATTCCATGATACTTTTGCATCTTGACATCTTTTTTGGCTGTGATATCTTTTTTATTTAAACTCTTTCACCATTCACATGATCAGCTGTTAAATTCTAATCTGCTTTCCCACGATGGCTCATGCTGAGCTAGAGAAAGATGCAACACAGGCTCATTCTGAAAACGTAGGCTTATTTACGTTTCTAGAGACCGCACATTATGTAGTCAGAGGTACGTATGGCTGCGTTTTATTTTTTAAACGAATGCTACGGGGCAGTATGACGTCGTTCCTTTTCGCGTTTACCAGCTGACCGCTTACCTACTGTACGTGTGGACGACTATCCCATTGCAATCAGTTTGTCCCGTTAGCTCACCATATTCGTTGGTGGACTTGAGACGCAGAGAGGAGTTGACCATGATGACTAGGATTGAGTCTGGTGAAGAGCGGTTCCAGAAAGTAGGTGAGACAAAAACAGAATCCAAAAAATAAAATAAACCAGTAAATAACAGGGTGAGAATGTGGTAAAATCTGTAAATGTGGTAAAAATGAGACGAGGGCTTTTTCTTTTTTTCTGGATTGCTGTTGAAAATTGTTGGTTGGGTTTAGGGAAGCCTGTGGGTGGGTCAATCGATAAAATTGGTTGGGTTTAGGGTAGGAGGAGGGTGGGTCAGTCGACTGGTCAGTCAGTCAGTCAGTCAAACGGTCAGTCGACAGCAGCCTATGGTGGGTTTACGTGAGAACAGTAGACTCGAATGACACTCGCGAGAGAAATTTGAGATTTTAAAAAGTGTACACGGCGGCCTCTTGTGGATTCGCCAAAACAAAAAGTGCAAAAATATGTACCTCCTGGGACATATTTCACAGCCTCTAGAAACGTATATAGGACTACGTTTTCAGAATTAGCCTGGGTTGGAAAGATGTGTGTGTGGGTATTTTCAAACAAATAACGATTTATTTGATAACTTATCCATTATTTTGATCAAAACATATCATTTATTGTTTGTAAAATATACACCGATGTCTATGGAAATGGAAATAATAATTATTCTTAAATATAATTGGATGATGTGCATTGGATGATGTTCACATCAGACATTTCATGTATTTTGGGAGAGACTGATTAATTAGCATGTTGTAAATCCAGCAGCTCTAATTTCTCCACTGCACTGTGGCACCTTTTTGTGGTCGCTGGGGTGTTTTGAACTCGCCACTCTCACTGTGCTATTGGTTTTATAATATTCAGAACAACACTATATCTTTATCGTTATCATCATATTGTCCTTGGCCTGGCTTCAGAAAGACAATTAAGATTAGGTTGCATGTATTGTCTGGTACCATCTGATTTATATAATCGAGTGTAAGTAAAAACAATTTGAAAATATAAGATAGCTGTAGTCTGAATATAATAGTTTAAGTTAATGCAAACTGAATGCTACCATAGTTGTAGCATCACAGCTCGTTATTTTACACCAGTTTCCATTAGAGCAGATATGTGAAAGGTAGTGGTCACACTTTATTTTGATGGTCCGTTTGTTGAATTTAAGTTACATTGCATCTACATGCCAACTAATTCTTTTTAGATTATAAGTAGACTGTTAGGTTGGGGTTAGGGTTAGCGGTAGTGTAAGTTGACATGTACTTGTAAAGTTTCTTATAGTCAGTTAAATGTCTGTTGAATGTCTGTATCAACAGATATTAAGCAGACAGTCTACTTATATTCAAATGGACCACTGAAATAAAGTGTTACCAGTTTAGTAGTATGTAGTATCTAGTAATAATTTAATAGCATAGAAGAATCTACATAAAGATTTAGTAACCTGATGGACAAGCTCATGTGCAATGACACTGGCCACTCGCTGCTTGTTGACCGAGGATGATTCCTTCTCATCGAACAGCAGGTTGGTTTCTCTGTAAGTGATCAGGCCCCAATTCTCCATCGCTCCTGTCCCAAAGTCTGGAATCGCTATCTTATCTGCAACAGAGACAAAATGTATCCTAGATTCCTTTGTGACATTGATCATTGCAGAGAGAGACACGATATGAATCAGCTGATAAGATAAAATATGATATGAATCATTGCAGTTTGGATGAGATTGTTTCAAGGGTCAAGTTTTTCATCTTGCCTAGACTTAAATCTATGATCTCTTTGTAGCTTTGCTTGCATATGATTTAGAAAAACTTTCAATACATTTTCAAGAAAAGCTAAAACGTAATGACTGAAAAGTAAGAAGATTGATTGATTAGTATATAGTTTTTATTTTTAATATAAAAGTTTTTAGCAACACTAAAAAATACTGGGTTGTCACTCAATATGGACAAATCCAGTGTTGGGTGAAGTATTTTAATTAAATGTAAATCACAGTTTGTAACTCAACAGTTCACTATATCCATATTTAACCCAAAGTTGGGTGACAACCCAGCATTTTTGATGTGACATATCATTAATCATTAATTAAATAAATATCATAAATGTTTGTGGAGGTTTACCACAATACATTTCATTTGGTGGACAGGCTTTTAATATTAATAAGCAGTAATAAATATGAATAATATTAATAGCTATTACATTATAATATTGTACAGTGATGGTAATCAATAAATACCGAAAAAGTAATTGTCATGATCACCAGCGATCTTAATTCCTTAGATCACTGGAGAACATGCACAATGGCTTACGGACTACAAATCTGCCATTTTATGGACAACATCTCCATACATACACTCCGCTCACACACGCATGATTCTCATCCTGACTGATTGCACACACACCACCGGAGAATAGTCAAGGGCTGTTTACACACACCATTTAAGCAGCACATACACTCTGTCTAGCCGCTGATTCTTGTCTACTGCTTGTGACATTACAACATGTCCTTTGTCTTGCTTTTCTGTGTTTTTTGATCCTTGCCTTGTTGTATTTGTATATTCCTGTCTGCTGCCTGCCTCTGACCATCTGCCTGCCTGTTGACCACGATTCTAAATTGCCTGTACACATCTGTTTGCACCTGTGTTGACCATTGCTTCCCTGACCTCTCTAATAAACCTGCATTTGGATCTGCACCTCTGTTGTCAGTGTCACATACCCGGCGATACAGAAATAAAAATATTCTTACATACAGCACTAAATAAATGTATTACAGTATGTATAAATGTATTATGTTTAAGGAACGGAAATGAGTACTAAAATGTATTTTAATTTATTAATTAAAAACATTGTGGACATCATGTATTTATGAATAGCATTTTCAAGCCTTTTTGAAAAAAAAATTAGCACCTTGCCATTGCCATAAATGTGATACAATATGCTGCAGTATGACCAAAACATATGTGCTGTGTATTACCAAGTTTTTGTATTGAATAATCCATGTCGAAATATTCCTCAAAGTAATTAAATATGACCTCTGTGACATTTGCAGCATATGCAGCGGTGGAGATCTGCAAAGGCTGAGCATAGATCCGCAGCTGAAAGACATGAAAATCTAGTCAGGAACTGTTCTAGCCAATCAGACATTAAAACTCATTCAATTAAACATTCAAAGAAAGAGCTCACCGGTATTCCCCTTTTCGAGGTCCGCTCCACATAACTGAACTGATGCACCGCAAAACATACCAGATAAGTGCTCATCTTTACTGACTTCACGAAGGATGTTTTAGTCTTTTGGTCTGATAGTTTTTCTGTTTTCTGTGAAAGAGACCATTAAGAGTTAAAAGAGAAACTGAACAGTATATGGAGATCAAAGGGGTAATTCACCCTAAAATGAAATGTCATTCATCATTTACTCACCCTGGGGGTGTTTTAATCCTGCATTCTTAACTTTCATTCTTTTTTTAGAGCACAAAGTAGATTCATGATTGTGGTAATGACAATTGAGCTTTTGAAAAAATGACACAAAAATATTGTGTGAACTTACGTTCGATTTACATCTACGGTTCTGGTGGAATACGATAGAATATTGTAAAAACTGCTTAAAACTTAATGCATAATTTAATAAAAATCGTAAGTGAATGCTAGTTTGTTGCAAAACTGTGTTTTTGAGCCTTTATCTGCAAGGCAGTTTTCTCCAGCTCACCCAGAATAGCTTGTTTTGAACACAAAAGGCAGTCAACACAGTTTCTTCACTGAAGTAAATATACTTGTAAGTATTCTTGTGTAAGAATAAGTTAAAGGTGGTATAGAGTGCATTGATTCAATATGTTAAATTGTTCTCTGACAGGCGGCTCATTCTGCTGTGGCGACCCCTGTTGAGTGAAGGAACTAAGAAAATGAATGAATGAATTAACATTTTCTGATGTCTACATAGTATGTGGCATAAATATGTTTTATAGGCAAAGATTCTACAAAAATGGTTTATATGCTCATATTTCATACAAAGAAATTACAGCTAAAATAAAAAAGCCAGTTTGACCATCTGGAATGGTCATGAATACTAATGACACTGGAAGTAAACTGAACATCCCTTGTTCCCACAGTGTATCTACTATTTGTTTACATTTTGTTTTTAAGAACAGACTCAGAAATATTCCTAAAAATCTACATGAACCGGAAGTTGCTGTGACTTTATTTCAGTATGTTAATGTACTTCCAACTGAAACGGAATATTGAGTAAGGGGTGGGGCTTTCTTTTGCACAGCATCCCCTAATAGCGTGGCTAAGAATATTGTCAAACTGACATCAAACTGACATCATCAGAGAAGGACCGCCACTCTAATCACAGAAGCAAATATTTAGATTGTGACTGAGAATTCCCAAAACAACCTTTATTTCAGAGGATTAACTTGCATGGATTCATTTTTAACCTAAAGAATAGCAAAGTGCACTAGCAAAATAAAAAAATGCAAATTTAGATTTTACTTTAAACACTTGCACTGCATTCCAAATTATTATGCAAATGACCAACCACTACTTGATCCATCTGGACCATCCATGGTTGCATGGCACTCATCAGTTAATAAGGCTGTTTGAAAATTAGTCTTCATGTATCTCTGGGCCAACTGCAACTGTTTCTGCTTGTGAGCATTGGTTAGGGGTGACCTAATCATAGGCAAAAGCACAACCTCAAGCCTCTGCAGGATTCTACACCTTGGGGTTTGCAGCGCTTCAGGGACACCAGCAGGTTCAAATAATCGTTTGTTGCTTTGTGAGGCCATTTTAACAGCTGCTCTCTTAACCCAGTGAATTTGTCTGATAGAAACCTTCCTCATTCTACCGTTATCTACAAAAAACATCTGTGCTTTGTATCAGCCACAGATCTCTTGACAGTATGACGATCACGCTTCATGAAATATCTAATGTTTTGGTATCTTGTCAGAGGCCCTGCACTATTTGGGCAGCAGAGAGATCCTTTTTCTTCGCCATATTGCTTGAAACCTGTGGCCTTCTTAATAATGTGCAAGGTCCTTCTTTATTAGTTACCTGGCAAATTAATTATCGCAGGAGTCTGAGATTGATTTCAGTGATCCAAAGAGCACCGAGACACATTACTATCCAATACTACCACGCTAAAAGACGTGAACACACAGAGCAAGTGAATTTTCATTTTAAGTTGAACACATAAGCTGCTCACTGAGACTGTTGTGAAATCTCAAGCAGCAGAGAACGTACCTCCACAGGCATGTTGGACAGCGCTTCAAATGCACTGTCATGGGTGATGGAGATTGTGTAGGTGGCCTTTTTGTTGGGCTCATCAAAACATGGAAAAGATTTACGAGCGTCTGTGGGTTCATGGTCTGTTGCAGCGATTTTCCTGTAAAAGATCAGAGCTGTGTTCATGAAACTCAACTAGCGGTTTACATTTACCTCAGTAACCACATGTGGGGAAAGTCCAACCACAATTTCATCAACATCTAATCAAGTTTGATTACAACAAAATTAAATTCACTGCCGCTTCAAAGTGTGTGTGCAGCAAAATTGATTTTGGTGGCCTTTGGAAATTTTTTACAACATAAGATGTGATTTAAGCCATGATTAAAGACCCTGTGCAGTCACTAATTTAATCTCCTTAAAGTCATGTTTGATGATCAAAATGACATATCGAACTGTTTTTTTAAACTCATGAATATAATTACCTACAAAAAAGACTTTTGCTGCTTATTTAAAATGAGTTGAGTTAATACAATTAGATTTTTTAAAAATGTTTTATGTTCAATTCACTTAAATTAGTAAAAATGATTAAGTTAACTTAATCGATTTGTGTTGAGACAACATGATGCAATTGTGTGGAACCGAGCATTTTTTACAGTGTAATGTTAAATGACTTGAAAAAACTCTTAATGACTTGAAAAAACTCTTAATTTTGTACACACTAAATCATCAATAATGTTTAAAGTCTGTCTCTACACCAGCTCACACCTGTTCAACTTTCACTTAGCACTGAAACAGTAAATGGTACATAACAATGTATAGTAATGGTAAATTCATATGGTAAATGTCAGACATGGTGATTTAACTAATCGTGGATGAATAGTTAATGCTATGTTACTTATTGCAAGAGTCTATGAGTGAATTTATTCAAATTATAAATGGATTAAGTGGAGACCAGGGTCGGAAGTCACACTTTTTGTCTGAAATAATATTCATATTATCCAGTTTATACAAGAACTTTTAACTATTTAATTTTAAACTGTCTAAAAATACAACTGAAAAGTTCAGATACAAAAACCACATCCAAGTAACATCTGAAATGTGTCTCAGGCTGCTGTTTAGATCCAGTAATTTCACTATTATGGCAAAGAATACGTTCTTTTCATTGCCTTTAAAGTGAAATAACTGAACATAAACATAAGTGTAGTCTATGTTTCATAAGGGTTCAGTAAGTTTAACATTTGTGGCAATCTCTTGCAAATGTAAATGGTTGCTGGACCCAGCAAGCAGGCTTTGTGGGCTCAGAACTAACAACATCTGACAGATTTCTGCAGGGACACCACTGTCTGTCCTATGCTTTACTGCCTAAACATACTATAAAGTTAGAGAAATGTGCCCAAAAAAAATTTATTAAAAAAAACAGAAATAGAGTTCTCATAATGAACTGTTCAAATATCCCAACCCCAGAAAAGCCATAACATATACAGTATAACTTTTTTGTGTGGGTTTATGAGTGCCTAGGTTAAAGCTAGATGATCATTAAACTAATAAAACTTGAGAAAGAGCATACTTTAGATTATGAAAGTCAAATAAATGAAATCTACAATACAATGAATGTTAAAAAGAGAAAAAAAAATTCTAATGGATAAAAAATACTTTTTTTAAATTCAATTTAATTTTGGTGATACATTTCACAATCTTGAATATAACACATGCCACTTTTTCTGAGGGCTCAAAAGGAGCTTGGAGTGTATGAGATTGTTGAAATCACCATATTTAGATTTTTAATGGTCAAATGGCCAGTGTTGCAACTAACTCAGTCTCCTCCGATAGCCTAGACAGCTCTCGATCAATTGCTTATTAATAGCTTTTGCTGCGTATTGGTATAAAGGAACACTCTGATAAAAAAAGGCTCATTTTACAACTCTCCTTGAGTTAAACAGTTGGATTTTTTCATTTTTGAATCCAGTCAGCTGATCTCTGAGTCTGGCGGGAGATCTTTTGGCTAAAGTTAGAATCATTGAATCAGATTGTAATCAAGTTGTAATTTATAGGCCGATTTGACTATGAATGCTTTCATTTCATTTCAAGGATATTTGCTGCTGTACCATGGCTTGTGGGGGAAACCGGAGCACCCGGAGGAAACCCACGCAACCACGGGGAGAACATGCAAACTCCACACAGAAATGCCAACTGACCCAGCCGGGACTCGAACCAGCGACCTTCTTGCTGTGAGGCGATCGTGCTACTCACTACGCCACTGCGGCGCCCTGTTTGAGATGATAAACACCCAAAAAAAGTGGTTACAAAGCTTCTGTCACACCATTTTTTAACTGTGTGCTTATTTGAGGTTCCCGTTGACTTGACTCCAGTATTGAAGTGGATTTTTGTACATAAACAGAGCATTAAATAAAGGACAGAGTTTTATTTTAGCACTCTCTTGCTCACGGCAAAGCTATTGTCACACTATACTTCTTACTCCTTTTATGTTTTTCTGTGGGTTAAGCACAGAATAATTGCTTGCCTCAAGAACACCAATGCCATCCAGCAAAGTAAACAGTGTACATTTTGATTTCATGACAATTTATAGAGAAAAGCTGTTGTTGACTGATGAATGTACATGTTTGGTTCAAGTGCAATTTAAAGTCTTAACTAGATTAATTAGGTTAACTAGGCAAGTTTGGTTTATTAGGCAAATCATTGGACAACATTATTTTGTTCTGTAGCCAATCTGGGGAAAAGATTTGTTTTCGGAGCTAATAATATTGTCCTAAGCAGTTTTACAATTTACAGTAAGTGCTGCCAAACAATAAAACACTTTCTCAAGAAGAATTAATAATAATTCAGAGGAGGGCTAATAATTTTGTCTTCAATTGTATTTGACATATTATCTTTCCGTTTTAACACCCTCTAAAATGTAGCTTGAGATGTTCATTCATTCATTTTCCTTTGGCTTAGTTCTTTTATTCATCAGGGGTCTCCACAGTGGAATGAACCACCAACTTATCCAGCTTATGTTTTACACAGCGGATACCCTTCCAGCTGCAACCCAGTACTAGGAAACATCCATACACACTCATTCACATGTACACTACAGCTAGTTTAGTTTATTCAATTCACCTATAGTGCATGTCTTTGAACTGTGGGGGAAACCGGAGCACCCGGAGGAAACCGACACAAACTCGAGGAGAACATGCAAACTCTACACAGAAACGTGAACTGACACAGTCGGGATTCGAACCAGCGACCTTCTTGCTGTGAGGCGACAGTGCTAACCTCTGCGCCACTGTGCCACCTAGCTTGAGATGTTATTTAGTAATAAAAATAGAAATTGCATATAATACTTCTACTGTTTATGAGCTTGTTTAATAATTAGTACTTAACTTCTGAAAGTAGAAAAAAATGGAGCAGAGTTCACAGCCATATTACTGCACGATTAAATAAGCTTTAGCAGATGTCGATCTCTCATTCTTGGCACCTCTCTGCTTTCTTTCCAAGAAATGAGGGTCCAGGTCAGTTCAGAGCATTTGTTACAATTTCACACCATTCCCAAATCAGAGCTATATCTATATCAATGGCAACATTCCCACATCAACAAAAAAATACTACATCCTAGGGAGTGTGTTTGAGCGTGTTGCATAGTAATATGATAAAAAGGCAATTCCCAAGCATTCAAATAATATCAGCAAGTGTTGCATTGTTTATGTTGCATTAACTGCACTGAGATTTTGCATCAAGCTTTTGTTATCTCCCTTCCTCAGAGACTTTTATTCCTCAGAAGTCTCAGATCACTGCAGGAAGTGGAGTCTTTACTGTTTACAAATCAGAGGAGCCGAGATGTAGTCGTGAGACAATTGAGATAAAACGTCTAATAAAGTTGCCAAGACGTTTGGTGGGAGATGTTGTAATGTGGTGAAAGACTGTTTGCATTAGTGAGATCCAACTGCTGAAGCCAAACAGTAAATCTTAGAAGGTTTTATTGCTCAGAAAGTAAAATCTAAAACTAGCAGGGCAACCATTGTGGGTCACTTCGAGTTCAGAGAGATATACCAGGGTCTGCTAGTCACAGTGGTCAACATATTTGTAGCCAGGCCAGGTCACCTAAAGTTTAGGGCAACAGTTTTGTAGTACAAGAGTGACGATATGTGTTCAACTTTAAATGGGGTTGTAAAGTACTAGCAGATCTGGACTTCATTGCTATTCACAAGTAATTTTTTGACAACTACTAAAACTGAGTAATTGCATTACCATGACTATTACCATGACAAAGGTACTTTCTCAGTGCGTCCAGGATTTTGCGTTTTATATTAGCCATTTAAAATGACTGATTTTGTGATGACTTTTCTCAAAACCTATGTCATTATTCAATTCAATGCTTGTATTTTGCTGTTAAAATCATCTTCTAGTTGTTTTTCTTTTTTTTGATCTCACAAACCTTTGGACATGGAAAATACTGGAGGGACTATTTTTTATTTATTAAAATGTTTTTAGACTTCCAAAATAAAAACAATATTTTGCTTTTCATCACACAGTAAATCTGCCTCTTTCAAACTGAATGTTCACAGGCAGCGACATGCATTGCAGCATAAACAATGTTTGGCAACGTTGGTTATTTAGTCTAAGAAACATAAAATGTCTAATGTTTACCACACATATTCCATTGATAATCATTTATTTATTTACTTATTTGTTTTAAAGATAAAATGATTTGACACACCGATGTAATGGCACTGCAGAAATACATTTGCGATTAAGATATATCTTGGACAGTTTATATATTAGGCTCATATTTGTAACAGCGAAATATATTTCACATTGTTACTGGTTTTAATATATTTTTGATCAAATTAACAAAGCTATCATGCAAGACTATCATAAATATTTGCAATGCTTTACATAAAACATTATTCAACTTAACAAAATATATACCAAATAATCTTGTCAGGCATATTTAGATCAAAAGTCATTTGATGACTTTAAAAAATTGCATTTAAGAATTACAGTGTAGACCATTTGGTAACACTTTATTTTGATGGTCCATTTGAGTATCAGTATGTCTCCTTGATATCTGTTAATACAGACATTCAACAGACATTTAACTGACTATAAGAAACTTTGCAAGTACACATCAACTTACACTAACCCTAACTCCAACCTAACAGTCTACTTATAATCTAATGAGAACTAGTTGGCATATAGATGCAATGTAACTTAAATTCAACGCACCATCAAAATAAAGTGTGACTGACCATTAATACTAGTTATTGTCACTTGAAGTGTTTACACTTTGCCACTATCCTTCTCTATCTCATAACATATCACCAACTTTTAGCCATTTATCAGCTAAAATCATGTAACAATGAACCATTATGTAATCTAGCTTGATGTGTTATTCTTTTAGAAGTTCAAGTGAGAATAAATTTGATGTTTCATTTTTAAATGAATAGATCAGTTAGGAATCCTTTTCCATCATCATTTTAACATATTACTCTAAGGAAAGTTACTTGTATTGTTATAGACAATTTACTTGCATTCAATGTTTCTATAGATCAGGGGTGTCCAAACTCAGTCCTGGAGGGCCGGTGTCCTGCAGATTTTAGCTCCAACTTGCCTCAACACACCTGCAAAGATGTTTACAGAAAGCCTAGTAAGAACTTGATTAGCTAGCCCAGGTGTGTTTGATTGGGGCTGGAACTAAATTTTTCAGGACACTGGCCCTCCAGGACCGAGTGAGGACATCTCTGCTATAGGTAGGTAGGTAGGTAGGTGGGTAGGTTGGGTGGGTGGGTGGTAGGTAGGTAGGTAGGTAGGTAGGTACATTCATACATACATACACACACACATACATAGATACATAGAATCAAAATCAAAAAAATCTTTGACCCAAACTTTGACAACTTAGAATAAATCTTTATATCTAATTTACGATACTAGTCGCTCTTCTAACTGGACATGCCATCTAACTATTCATTCGTTCATTTTCCTTCAGCTTAGTCTCTAATTTTAGAGGTTGCCACAGCAGATTGAACCGCCAACTATTCCAGATATGTTTTACGCAGTGGATGCCCCTCCAGCTGCAACTCAGTACTGGGAAACACCCATACAATCTCACATTCAAACACACTCAAACAATGTGGCCAATTTTAGTTTATTCAATTCACCTATAGCGCAAGTATTTGGACTGTGGAGGAAACCTAAACCAACACGGGGAGAACATGCAGACTCCACACAGAAATGCCAACTGGTTTATCCAAGACTCGAACCAGCGACCTTCTTGCTGTGAGGTGACAGTGCTAACCACTGAGCCATCGTGCCACCCGTCATCTAATTACCCCACTGAAAGACATTTCAACAAACAGATGTTTTTAAGTGCTTACTTGGTAACTCCATTCTCCTGATACGTGGTCCTGTAGAAGCCAACCAAAGAGCCATTTAACCAGCCCTGGAAGTGCAGAGTGAGGACGTAGTGCTCATCCGGCCCAGTGACCCTAAGCTGCTCGGCTGCTTCCACAACCACATACTCCTGCGGCTTGTATTCAAAGCATTGCTTCAACTTTACTGCGGTAAAACCGGACGGGCTGCTGCGCTGTAGTGAAGGCATCACAGTGACAAAAGTGTCCCGGATGTGGAGCCACAGGTGCTGAATGGGCTGAGTCAGTTTCATATGGATGGACACATCCCCAGTGTAAATGTCCGAGTTGAGGTCAGGCTCCATATGCAGGTCGTAATGGAACGGAAGAATGTAGTCAGGTAAGCGGAAGTTGCTCCAGCCGCCATTGGAGTTGTCAGATGGTTTGCATGGCCGATCATCAGGCAGTTCTGTGGGTAATGGTGTTGGTAATGGTGTTTCCTTTTCAGATGAGGAATTCAGGCTTAAGCCAACTCCGAGTCCCACAGCTACACCTGTCACTATGACGACGGCACAGATGATAGCAGCGTGCTTTCCTCGGATACAGTACCGCTTTTCCTTCTTCTCGAAGTCCAGGCTTTCCATGGTGTCTCCGAAGTCAGAAACGTGTACAAACACTCAAAGTTCACCAAGTCAGAACACACTCTCTCTCTGCGAACCCACACACTCTTCTCACGCTTCCTTTTGCCTGCAAAGAGAGAAAACAGCTGTGTCTGGATTCACAAATGCACACAGTCATGCAGGGCGGCCTGTGGGAGGCACAGAGGTTAACGCGGGAGTTAAGTTTCAGCGCAGTCCAAAAAATTGCTCTGATCCCCGTGAGGTCACAGCCATGCGCTGGTCAAAACGCCAGGAGGAGATCTTAAGCTGGAGTGTGTGGCAAGTCCTCACACTGAATCTCACGCTGATAGTGCTGATGTATTGGGGATGGGATGAATTTGTACCGCCCTTCGGTTAAACATAAATCAAAATATGTTAATCAGTCAAAGAGGAATGATCGCAAACAAGCATCCAAGAGAGAGATAGAGAGAGAGAGAGAGAGAGATAAAGATGTGGGGGGAGGGAGGAATAGAAAAGCTGAGTGTAAACGGAAAGAGTTATTAAGAGGAGAGGAAGGGGCTTATGGAAGTGGACTGGGGAATGTTAAGGTTAAGTGGTTAAACAAATGATGTACGGGACTTGTCTACATGATTCTTTCATCACAACATCTACCATCTTACGGGACAAGTCTTGTGAGATTTTCTTTAGTTTTATATGAGGTTTACCAGATATCATTAACAAGGCCATATATTGAGGTCTGTGGTTAGATGGTAAGCAAACAATCCATGTTTATAATAAGTGCTTTGGCGAGTAAAAATCTGGGCGTGATTTTTCTCCCTCCCCCACCAGCCTTCAATCACATTGTATCTATCTTAACGTAATTATGCTGCAATTGTTTTGGAGAAAACAGGAAGAGAAGCACAATGGAGCACACTTCTTTAGTTATACTGTGGAGGATTATTTTGTGTCGTTTGGTATGCAGTGATACACGGATGAATATTTTGCATAACAGATCCACCACTTCTGGGCTAATAAATCATCATGCTGCATGTATAAAAGACCTATCTTTTTGGTTAAGCATACACTCATCCACCAGTGACTTTTTTTAGTGCCTTTTACTATCCCGCATTCTGAAACATAAACAATATGTAGCGGCAATTTTGCAATTTTGACAATTCCCCGTGGTCATTTGAATTGTCATATGGATTGCGTCATCAGATTCCGACACTGCCGGAACTTCATCGGAGGACAAATCTGATCGCAACAGGTATTAAGCGACTGTCTGTGAACATGTCAAACCAATGATTAAAGATCACAGATTTTAGCCTAGGATTTGAGGAATCTTTTAGGATTTCCCAAATTTGTCCAACCAGGCTCATTCTGAGAACGTAGTCCTAAGTATGTTTCTGGAGGTCTCAGAATACGTCCCAAGTGGTACATCTTTTTGCACTTTTTGTTTTTGAGATCTCAAATGTCTCTCGTGAGTGCCGTTCGTGCCCGATGTTCTCGCGTAAACCCACCAGAGGCCGCTGTCGGCTGAATGTTTAACTGGCTGAATGACTGAATGACTAACTGACTGACTGACTGAACGATCAATCGACTGACCCACCCTCCTCCTTCCCTAAACCCAAACAAAATTTTATCGGTTGATATCGCTAGAGATAGTGCAGTGCCATTGATGTGATCCAAGTCCTGTGAAGATGATACCAACCATAGAGGACTTCTTGAGGTCTCCATAATCCTGGATCAGGCTGTATCCTGAGCAGATACTTTGGCAATTGTAGAGGATTGGAGTGCATGAGAGTTTCCTGAAAGACCCCAGTGATAGACAAGTCTCCGCATTGATCTTGTGGGCCAGCCTGAACACTCGTGGGTGCCATACTCACACCTGCAGCTTCTCCACGATGGACATCCAGCATTCTCCAGCCTCCAGCACCTAGACAGCAGCTCTGCACAGGCCAGAAGAGAAATGGTTTTGCCCAGTTTCTCTTAAGGTTTTTCTTCACTTTCGTCATTTGGTATAGTTTTGTTCCACTGTCACCACTTAATTGCTTGGTTTAGAACTTGTAGAGTTGCATATGGATTTGCTCTTCAGTGTTTGGTCTTTCAACTGTAAAAAATTAAACCACACTAAACTGAGCTAAATTGAACTTCAACTGCACTGCACTGACACTGTTTCAATTCACTAGAACTTCTATGTTAAGCTGATTTGACACAATCTGCACTCACACACACTACATCAATATCGCACCAGAGCCCAACCGACCTCTAGCCCACCTCCTCCAGCCAACACACTAGTGCTCATACTAGTCAAATGGGTCAAACGCGCTCAAATATGGTTTGGATAGTCTAGAGCATGGGTCTCAAACGCAATTCCTGGAGGGCCGCAGCTCTGCACAGTTTTGCCCCAACCATAATCAAACATAGCTGATCCAACTAATCGAGTTGTTCAAGACTACTAGGCTACTAAGCAGGTGTGAGTTGGAGGTGGTTGGAGCTAAACTATGCAGAGCTGTGGCCCTCCAGGAATTGAGGTTGAGACCACTGGTCTAGAAAGAGTAACCCTGATTGACTTTGCCAAGAGTCAAAATGTGTTGCTAGGCCACTGGGACTGTCATGTCTGAAACAGAAAGGATTGTGTGTGCTGCTTGCGTTTAGCAGTGTTGAGAATTTACCAAAAGTTGTCAGAAGAAGGATACTATTATTGGATGCTCAATGCTTTGTAGTGTTAAACTCATAATTCAGAAGATTTCCTCAGAGCAGTGTATTAAGAGTTAAGAAATCAGTTATTTAATCTTTACTGGAGTGTGGTGATTTAAATATGAAAGACTCAGCTTGCTTATCGTTAACATAATGGTTATTATATCATAAAACCTTTTTATCATCAGTGCTGAAACAATGCTGAGGTGACATCTGTATCTGTATCTGACAGAATCAATGATCTCATGAAGATGGGAAGCTGTTCCAGCTATTATGATTTATAATCTCTCCCAGAATTTCACAACTTTATTATGTGATTCAATATAAACGTCACTTCAAATGAAATTATGTCGGCAAAATTGTCATATGGCCAATTTGTTAATCAACAGATAGCAACTATAAGCTCACTTAGATCTATCAAGTATCTTGATGATCAGTATATTACTAACCCTCGTGTCGTGTTCACATCCCGC
>CAIGQQ010039955.1:46708-73592 GCA_903798035.1 Danio albolineatus
AGAAAGAAAGAAAGAAAGAAAGAAAGAAAGAAAGAAAGAAAGAAAGAAAGAAAGAAAGAAAGAAAGAAAATTAGTATGAATTAGCCATTAAACTGACAAAACGTAAAATAGTTATGTTTCCTTGGGAGATCAGGCTGGAGGATTGGCACAAGCATGTAAAACAGCAAAAGACATTGTTCAGTCTGAAATGTGTGAATTAAGTGAGTGAGTTGGAGTGGTGTGTATGGGGGTGGTTTCTGTCTGATGGATTAATATAGTCTGAATACCTATTCATTTCCTATGGCGGTCACTTTTGATCGGAAACACAACAGGTGTAACAAGGTTGATTAAAACTGTCAAAATTCAATGTAAGAGGTGATCATGGTTTTATATGTTCAAGTGCATAGTGTGGAGGATATCACAAGGCCTTGAGGCAATCACATGTAAAACCCAATATTTATGAGTGTTTTAAGTAAATCGGTCAGATTTGATCCGAACATGACAGGAAGGTTATATCATCCGTTTGTGAGACGCTTTCATGGTATCTTACTGTATATATAAAATAAAGACAGGAAACAACAGAGGTAACATCTTTATCTGGGAGAATCAATGATCTCATGAACATTGTTGCAACTGCTAAGATAAACAACTCACGAAATGTTATCATTTTATTAACATTATTTTAAAATGTAAATGTAAAAACTAGGCAAACAACATTGTCTTGTAATGAAAATGTTAATCTACAGATCGACCCTGCATATGCTGGTTGACATGAGTGCTGGTTTAAGCTGAATCTTTGCTGGTCAAGGATGTTGGTTTAAGAAGGTGCAAGCTTAAACCAGCACCCACGTGTCAAAACCTACGATGGACGAGAGCATCATAACGAGTAATTGTAATGTTACCAGCTGAACTTTTATTAAACTACTGATATAAAAAGGACAAAACATACCATTCAAAAAAGCTTTGCAACTTTGCAAATGTACGCTGCTTTAGTCGTGTAGTAGAGTCAGTTCAGAGCTGCCATCTTGTGGCCATGGCGAGTGCTGCGTAGAAATAACCTGTCGACTGATGAAATGAATAAAAGGTTTTATTTCCTTTATTCACAGATAAAAAGGAACTTCCTAAAAAGAAACATAATGTAATTTGACAGGTTAGGTGTGAATTGATATCAAGACAAGAGGTGTTTGTCTTTTGAGGAGTGGATCATCAGAAGCAGTCAGAAAATGTCTGTGTAGCTTCTGTACAGCTGTCCTGTCCCTTTTCATTTTGTCTCTTACAGATTTGGGGGTTTTCAAGACTCTCTTTGGAGAAGAAAGCAACCTGGTCATATTTTGAGGGATCATGGCCTTAGATTTCTGCTTAGGTTTTCTCCGCTTAGAGTCTGATTTTGTAGTTTGCTGTTGGTCAGAGGTTTTGGAGTCTGTATATTTGGCCATCACTCCGACCACATTCAGACTGACAACGGCCTCTGAAATGCCTGCCATGTTTTGTGCTCTGCACCGATACTCTCCTGCATCACTATAGGAGATCCCGTTCAGACTGACCACAGACCAACGGACCCCCACACGAGGAGACTCTTGCACATCTGCAGAAAGGAAGAAAGGTCACACACACTTACATGACAGTTTACTAGCTCATAAACTGGGGAAACATTTGCAACAGTGTGCTTTGTAAATTATTAAACAAAGGTTTATAATAAGCATGCAATAACTACAAAAGTGTGACGAATCTCTCATTTTAACTTACAGCCAGAAAGTTTTTTGGGTAATCTTTCAGTATCCAGGCTTCTTTGTGTCTGCTTACAACAACCTTGAAAAATAAGTAAGTATATTTATTTGAAACAAGACATCTGACATTACCACTGAAATTACAGTGGTTTAGATAGCATATGTAATATAAATACATTACACACAGTAACTTATGCTCATTTAAATTAAATTAAAAATTTTCATGTTCGTAAAAGTTCTGTGCATTAACGTCCAATCTTTATATTTTATTGTTAGTAACAAATGAAACCTTGCTTTGATTCATGCTTCAAATGTTTATATAAAAAACTAAATAATAAAATATTAAACTGTAAAAAAAATGACTAATTATTTTTTAAAAATCTAATTAGAATACACAATGTTTACACTTGAAATACACAATGTACACTTGAGAAGTCAGTGTTAATTTTAGTATTATATTTATTTTAACCCTTGTGTATTGTTTCAAATTGACTGGCCTTTCATTATGTTCATGGCTGGTTTTGCCACATTGATGTCCATTATAACAACATTTATTGATTGCAAAGCCATGACACAATATTATTATGAAAAATGCATGATTATATGGCCTTGCAATGTAATTATAATAGAAGTCAATGGGGCAAAAAACAGCCACAAACATAAGGAAAGGGCATTCAATTTGCCTAAAGTGTATTGTTGAGTTTTTGGAAAACTCCAAATCATTTCCAAACAGAGATTTGTGGCCAAATTAAGAATCAAAATCACCCCAGAATGGATGAGAACATCCCCAACAGCACACAAGGGTTAATTATTACCGAATGTTAGCAAAATACTATTACATTGTATTTTGAATTAGTAATTTGAATTATTTAATTACATTTTTTTAGTCATGTGATTTTGCCATTTTTATGAATACATTTTTTACAATTATAAATTATTTATATTAATTATTTCAGATAGGTCTATGCCTATCAAATTTACATTTTATTTATTTCAGCTTTTTTCCATCAAATCTAAATATTTTAATACTTTTTTTAACAAGTTTAATAAGATTTTGAAAATAGTTTCATTTCAGCTGACAATAACAACACTGATGTCAATGAAAATACACCAGACTAGCGTTTATGAAGATACCTTGGTTAGAAAGGTTGTGTTTGGCAGATTTGATCCACATGAGTGCTGGCGTCGGGTGTCCTGTGGCCTCACAGCGGAGCAGGACATTGCTCCCCAGCAGAGCAGTGATCTTTGTGGCAGAGGTCACCACATAGGGCCTGCGGCAGCGGCTGAGCTCTACGCTCTGAAAGGGAACTCCAGCCAGATCCAGAGGTTCACTACATGTCAAGAAGCGGTCCAGCAGCACCAGAGAGCTTTCTGGGCCTCTACTAATGTCAAGCAAGGTGGAAAGCCGACAGTCACAGACCCAGGGGTTGTCCTGAAGACCTGTGAAAGGGATGAAATGGGTGACATCACTGCAGAAACAACATAGAAACCATCTGAGATGGGTTTAATGGCTTAAAAGAAATTGTATTGGCTTTAGTGGAAACTGTATATTTCGGGTCTTAATATCTATATTGATATTTTTTGTTAAAACCAATAAACCATAATGGAATGTGTCCCAAAACACATTAGAAACCATCAAAAAATATAGGTTTTGATTGATATTGATAGTTTGTAATGGTTTTAATAGCCTGGTATTTGTAGTGGAAACCATGATAATATATGTAATGGTTTCTGTTGTTTGTTTTCAGCAGTGGCAGCAAGGAAACCTTTGCTGGTTACTAGGTTACCAATAATATCAATTGTCAGCTACTCGAAAAACTTGATGGAAATGCACCTAATTTGCATTGTTTATCAGACCCAGGGGATGTTACTATTACATCAACAGTAAATAAAACAGGACAAGCATAATGGAGATAGGATTGGAGCAGTGAATAAGCAGTTATAAATGTCTTAGCAGTGTACACTGATTGGTCATGTGGGTTTAATCTTCGTTTCCATACACCACTGTTGACATTGAAATGATTGTTTGCCCAAAAAAGAAAATTCTGTTATCATTTACTCATCCTCCACCTTTTCCAGAGGTTGCCACAGCAGATTGAAGCACCAATTACTTTACTTTATGTTGCCTTCCAGCCACAGCACTGAGTACACTAACTTAATACAAGAATTAATTTAACTCAAACTTAAATACACTCTCTCATTTTCACACGCACACTCATACACTACAGTCATTTTAGTTTATCCAATTCACCTATATTGACTGTTGTGGAAACAAAAGCAAATAGAGGAAACCCATGAAAACACAGGAAAAACATGCAAAGCCACACAGAACTTAAACCCTCCTGCTGTGAGGCATCAATGTTAATGACTGAGTCACCCTTGTTTCATACCTGTGAGTTTATTTCCTTTGCACAAAAGAAGATATTTTTAAAAGTGATGGAAACTAGAAGCCACTGACTTCCATAATGTTCCAATGGCTTCAGAGGTGTTCACGGATAACATAAGCACAGTGAATCAGTGAAGGCTTTGGTTTCCACTGTAGGAACGCAGTGAGCCATCAAAAGACCAAAGACTCTCAGATCACACTGATATCACGCATGTGTTTGTGTAAACCAGTCAGGTTGGGTAAGTATTTCATTACCATGAGACATTAATGACTTGATGGTGTCACTGACGTTGGTAGTGTCTATGTTTGCGTGTGTGCTGAACAGTTTGGCTGCTATAGTTGTTTAAAGAGCAGTCATGCTGTGCTACTGGATTATTGAAAGACATTTTTCTATTTGTTAACGAAAAATCATTTAATTATTTAATTATTACACGTTGAAATTGTTGGGGCAGCATGAACACAACAATAGTTTTTTCTCATTGTTCTAAATACAATGGCCAATTTGTTCGTGTATTTGGCGTTTGCCTGTGTGATGTGAACTGACTTAAGAAATAATTTGAATTGTGTTCATTTTTTAGCAAGTTTTTAATTTTAATGATAACCTTTGGACTAAATGACAGCCAGTTGAAGAAATAAAAGATGCAGTCCCAGCAGACATACAACGTCATAAGGTGTAAATATTAGGTTAGATTTAGGACACCAGCATCTAAAGACAATATTATTTTAATGTTCAATAATGATATGAGAGGGCGACGCAGTGGCGCAGTAGGTAGTGCTGTTGCCACACAGCAAGAAGGTCACTGGTTTGAGCCTCGGCTGGGTCAGTTAGTGTTTCTGTGTAGAGTTTGCATGTTCTCCCCGTGGTCGCTTGGGTTTCCTCCATGTGCTCCGGTTTCCCCCACAGTCCAAAGACATGTGGTATTGGTGAATTGTGTAGGCTAAATTGTCTGTAGTGTGTAAGTGTGACTGAGTGTGTATGGATGTTTCCCAGAGATGGGTTGCAGCTGGAAGGGCATCTGCTGTATAAAACATGTGCTGGATAAGTTGGCGGTTCATTCTGCTGTGGCGACCCTGGATTAATAAAGGGACTAAGCTGAAAAGAAAATGAATGAATGAATAATGACGTGAAATGACATTGATATTTGGTTGATTTTAGGTTGTGTTGGAAAATGACCAAAATCCAACATCAAGTCAACTTCTTAAACCAGTGGTTCTCAAGCTTTTTTCACCAAGTACCACCTAAGAAAAAAATTGTCTCTCCAAGTACGACCATAATAGCCGGTATTGAAGAACAGTAGTGTAGTAGGCCTAATTAAGCAGCTACAGCACTGCACAGTTCAAAAACAAGGCTGATTAATTCTTCTAATTAGGAATATTTATTATTGTCAGCCACTTAAATAAAAGGTTTAGCCTATTAAAATAAATCTACTGATCACATCGGTGTTATCGTACGCGTCAAAGGGTTAAAAGTGTGTTCATTTTTTTTACTTTAATTATTCAGAGATTCCTCCGCGTACCACTGGAAGGAAGCTTGTGCACCACTAGTGGTACGCGTACCACAATTTGAGCATGTAAGAATTGGCTATGTCTCTCCATGATAATAAACCCTGAAAATTGTTATGGAATTCCACGAGACAAGACCACGAGGATGGTCAAGCATTAAAACAATGAACTGGCTAATCTGAGAAGATCAGAAGACCAGCTGTTCAACTGTTCTATTCAAATCATCCTGAGCTTATCTTCCTGACTGTATGTCCTTGCTCCATCAGAGTAGACCATTTACATTTCACATAAAAGGTTCAAGGTTTCAACTTGGTGCATCTTGTAGTTTTATATTCATGTTTGGTATCATTTTAAATGGCTCTGTGTGATTGGTAAAGTGGTCTTAAGGTCATTGTAATATTTCACTGGTATTTGTTGAATTTGGTTTTAACTTTGATGAAATCTCTGCCAGATGCTCCCCCTCCAGAGGTGATTAACACATCAATACACTAGGCAAGGGTCACTGTGACGCCCTGTTGGGTATTTAAGGTTTTGTACAGATCGGGGGATTCTGTAACCAGAAGACCCCGTTGTAACGTACAAGTTTCTGGGTTCTGTCCCAGAGCTTGTATGATGCAATGTCTTTCTACATGGTCAGGTATTAATCTTAAGCTCTGTTGTACAATCTGAATTGGCTTATCGTGTATAATTATGTGAATTGGAATGGAAAATCTTTGCCTGACAAATAAATACAATTTTTGTTTAAACTCTTATATTTCCTGACAATCACTGACTTAATATGATATAATCTAGTGGCTAAATCAAACTCTCTTTATGTATGAGCATTCAAATTATAATAAATTGGAGTCAGATTAAATTCTGTTGGTTCAGATTAAATAAAGTTGGAAACGAATTAAAATACGTTTTCATAAGTAAAAATATTTCTTTTCACATGTGCTAAAAGGCTTACATGCATTTAACTTCACCCATACTGTTAGCTTCGTCGTTGGGCTAACACATGGACTCTTACAAGAATCACTGTCTTAAACTAATATTATATTGACATCAAATACTGACATTTATTAGTCAGGTATGGCAACCAAAATACAACGTCTGATAGATGTCATATTGGTAACATCCACACAACATTAAGCTGCAACATCATTAGACTTTTTGGTAACGCTTTCTTTTACGACCCGCAAAGTACCGTGTAAGTACAGTGAAATAACGGTGTACTTTTTTGTACGTATAGTATAAGTATAATGAACATACGTGTAGGTATAAGGGAACAAACTGTGATGCTTGGGTAATAAGGGGGTTACAACCAGATATGCAACACGCAAAGTACTGCGTAAGTATATTGATTTTACAGTGTACTTTTCTATAAAGTGCAAAGGAACAAACGGGTAATGTTTGGGTAATAAGGGGGTAACAACCAGATTTTCAACACGCAAAGGACCATGTAAGTATATTGCATTTATGGTGTACTTTTCTTTAAATATTGTATACATATAAAGAATGATGCAAGGGTGGCAACAACCTAATGCAACCTGCAAACACCTGCGTAAGTACATTAGTAATAGTACCCTTATTCAGTGCTCGGGTTTTATGTGGGGTGTTTAGTAAATAAAAGGTTTACCCTTTTAAATAAAAAGGTTTACCCTTTAACTACAGGGAACAAGGAGGGAACATTGCTTCCCTTTATTTTACAACCCGCAAATGCTGTATATACCCTTTAACTACAGGGAACAAGGAGGGAACAATGCTTCGCTTTAATTTACAACCCACAAATGCTGTATTTACCCTATAACTACAGGGATCAAGGAGGGAAGAAGCTGGATTTCAACGCACAAGTGTTTATTTGAACAGTAACTACATCAGCATTTTTAATTGATTGAAGGCCAAATAATCACACTACATTTTTATATAAATATATCAGCAATAGTTTCACTGAAATGCAACAGTTAAAATCAATATACTTACACGATACTTTGCGTGTTGCATATCTGGTTGTTACCCCCTTATTACCCAAGCATTACCCGTTTGTTCCTTTGCACTTTATAGAAAAGTACACTGTAAAATCAATATACTTACGCGGTACTTTGCGTGTTGCATATCTGGTTGTAACCCCCTTATTACCCAAGCATTACAGTTTGTTCCCTTATACCTACACGTATGTTCATTATACTTATACTATACGTACAGAAAAGTACACCGTTATTTCACTGTACTTACGTGGTACTTTGCGGGTCGTAAAAGAAAGCGTTACCGACTTTTTTTTTTTTTGTTTTTAGGTTGCATTGGAAAGTAACCAAAATGCATCTGTCAAACATTGGACATTGACGTCGGCCTGACATTGGGTTCTGATGTCAACCTGATTTTCATTTACAAACAAAATTCAATGTCCCACGCTTTAGGGTACAATTTCAATCTGACATCATGTTGACGTCCTGTGCCTTCTGGGGTCCCTTACCTCTTCAACCCTTCATCTACAACAGTGTGGTTTCTCGATTACCCTGTTTCCACGAGGGCAGTTTGGGTGCTAATTCAGAACCAGGGTGTAGTTTCAATTTGGTTCTTTGTATTTTAACACCCAAACCACTATCTCTGAACAAGGAAAAGTGGTTTCTAGAAGCACAAAAATATTTTTGAAACAGCAGCTAAACACAATGCTAAAAATGCATCTACACATATTATGGCAAGCACAACAATGATGGATTCACAAGAGTTTGGATCAGGGCACAACAATGTTGGATTCACTAGTGTTTGGATCAGTGTTTGAATGCCAATATAGATTAGTAAAATCACCATTGTTGATGGTATGCTTGTGTTTAGTGCTGCTCTGTTTTAGCTCTCAAGCCAATGGAAAATCAAATTTGTTCTTAGATGGCTCACCAGTTAAAACAATTCAGAACCAGCAATAACACTATAGCTCTGAACTAGCACCTAATGGAAATGAGATGTGAATCTTTCACCTAGAACAAAGGAGCGCTGGGTTTGATTGCCGTCACTGAACAGCCAGAGAGCTGTCAGGTCATTGGCCAGAGTGCTCAGCCTGTTGCTCGAGAGATCCAGGTAAGTCACATTTCTAAGGTAGCGGGCAGCCAGGATAGGGATTCGTGCCAGGCGGTTATTGTGCAGTCCGAGAGTTCGCAGACGAGGCATATCCCTGAGCCCTTCCCAGGGGAAGGTGGACAGCAAGTTCCCGTCCAGTCGTAACTCATGGAGGGAAGACAGGTTTGTGAAACTCCTTGGGTGCAGGATGGAGATGGAGTTATATGTAAGCCACAAATAAAGCAGCTCTGGCATGGCAGAGAAAGCTCCTCTAAAGATCCTGGAAACAGAGGTGCGCTCTAGACGAAACTTCACCGTGTCACTTGGCAAGCCTACTGGAATGGAAGTCAAGGCTGGGTTCTTGCAGAGCACAGTTCTATGAAAAACACAAATATAAAATATAAATTGATCAATAATCTGAAATTCTACGTGAACATGACATTTTAATGCAGAATCTTTCCGACCTGTGTGCAGCTCACCATGCCAGATATTTTTATACCACTCATATTCATAATAAATAGTAAATAAAGTAAATAAATAAATAGATCCTATGGTTGTGAATTGTATCATGCGCTGCTGATCTCTGCTCTGTCCACTTTTCATGATGAAAATTCACCTGTGTGTCTTATCAAAGTAACTATTACTGTTTTTAGTGGAAACAGAAAATGTGCTGGCAGCTTATTACCAGTTTATAACCATACAATATATCAAATTAAATAATTTAAACTGTCAATAAAAGTCACTTTTTTCAAACTTTTCATCATGAAACGTTATTGGAGGAAAGATCAAGGTCTCACAATGCAATTAAAAAGAATAAATAAATAATAATAATAATAAAAACATGAACCTCAAAATATAAAAAAAAAAATATTTATGGATATATTTTACAGTGTACTCTTAAAAAAATAAAGATTCCAAAACAATTGATTTGCATTATTTTTTCCACAGAAGAATAGTTTTGAGTTCCCTATAACAGTTTTTAGTGTAACAGTGTAAGTAAATTTACAAAAGAGAATACTTTTACCCCACACATTTCTCTGTAATAGAGCAGTCTCTGCTAGACTACAAGAAAACAATAGAGGTGAGGAGAAAGTGTGTGGATTGAAAAACTCAGGAGCACAGAATTGACCAGACAAAAGAGATTACAGAAAAACCTATTTGTACCTCAGTCCTTTGGCATCACTGCGACCCTGGAGCACACACGTGCACAGAGAAGGACATGCTGGACTCTGAGCACAGACCACCAAAGCCAAGCACATCGAGAGATTTGCATGCAGAAAAGGATGCATTGCCCTGAGAGGCACATGAAGTATCTCAAACACTGCCGTCCCAGGAAAGAAGTGACATTCTCTGTCTGAACATGAGTGTGACATTCCCAAACACCACTGTAGATTAAGACAAACACTAAAAGGATTAGTTCAGATTACTCTGGTGTGGGGCAGATCAACACCTAGTCAAGTGTAGTAAAAAGAAACTCACCCTAATTCCGATGCTATACAATAGAAATGGACATTAAATGGAATACAGATTCAATTAAATTTAAGTTGTTAAATGTATAAGTTTAAGCAAGTTGTTTTAGTATATTAAGAACGATTTGTTGCATAACACTATTTTGAAACATGGTTTCAAAACATTTTAAACTCTAATGTTTTTCTTTTGCATCCACAGACTGTTAAATAATAACATACTAATAAGTCATTAGTATGGTGTAGGGCCTCTTTTTGCGGCCAATGCGGGCATCAACTAGTCTCGGGAATAACAGATACAAGTCCTGCACAGTGACCAGAGGGATTTTAAGCCATTCTTCTTGCAGAATAGTGATCAGGTCACTACAAGATGCTGGTGGAGGAAAACGTTTCCTGACTCGCTCCTCTAAAACACTCCAAAGTGACTCAATAATATTAAGGTCTGGTAACTGTGCAGGACATTCGTAGATGTTCAACCTCACTTTCATGTTTATTAAACCACTCTATCACCAGTCTTTCAGTGTGCATTGGTCTGTTATCAATGATTGGCCCTACGGAATGGTTCGGTAGTCCTTGGCAGTGACACGCCCATTAGCATAAATACTGAGCCAAGGGAATGCCACAATATTGCAGCCCAAACCATCACTGAGGATGTGGGAAAGACAGTGACAGACAGGTTGACTGATCAGAGAACAATACATCCTTAACATTGTCCACAGACCAAGATTTTCAAAACTGACATCATTAAAACTGACGTTTGGCATCTGCACAAGTGACTAAAGGTTTAATTATAGCAGCCTAGAGATTTATATTGACCCTGTGGAGCTCCCATTGAACAGTTCTGGTGGAAACAAGAGAGTTGAAGTGTACATTTGATTTTGCAGTGAGCTAGGCAACTTTAGTTTTATGTTTTTCTGAAACAATCCAGGGATGCCAGCAAGACGCCCACCAACAATTTGTCTTCTTTTGAACTGATATGTCACATATGCATTGCAATATTTTAAGCAAATCTGGGCTATTACTCTGCTAATCAAACCTTCACACTCTGCTCTTACTGGTAAATTGTGCAATCAATGAAGATTGACCACCAGACTGGTTAAATTTTGCTATGAAACCTCAAACACCAAGACCCTATCCACACGAACACGGGTATTTTCAAAACTGCACTTTGTTCATGCGCTTTTGCTGTTTGAGTGTCAGGTGACTAAAAATAGAACCTAATAGAACTAAAAATAGAACTAATATAGAACCTTTCCAAAAACTCTGGCCAGGGTAAAGATTTTCCAAAATTCTGGGTACAATGTGTTCATGTGGACATCCAACCGGAGTTTTCACCCCATGATGTCAGTGTGTGCGCGTTTTCTCCTTTCTGATTGGCCAACACGACATGGGTTTTGCGGGATCCGCCTCGGTTCTCACTTTTGCATTGACCTGTTTGCAATATACCTGCGAAAATATTAAATTCCCCATTTGGTGTCAAACTCAGCATCAAAGTGTCATTAGCGCCTTGTTGGTTCAGCGTGCCCTTAACATGCATCACAGTTTATTATTGTGTTTTCATGTGGCTGGAGATTTTTTAAAAACAGAAACTCCTTTTGACGGAATCTCCAGGATCTAAAGAAGAAAAAAGACACATATTGAATTATATTAATATATATAACATATTGTTTATCGATCAGTTCGTAAATGTAGAGTTTGTAGATTTAATTTAATTTATAGAAAATACAAGCCAACTTGCTAACACACTTGTCAACTCAGATACAAACTTTTCATGATCCAGGAGAATTTGAACACAGCAAAATTTAGTTTTTCCTATATTTGACTCATTTGTTTTTTAATCATTTTTCCGGGTTTCTCCAAAAATGCAAAAAAAAAGGTGCGGAAAATCATAACACCTGGAGTGGAGACACAGTGAGCGGATCAGGAGAAAAGGTCATTCCACTCATTTAAGGAGCTCCAGTCCAGCTTTTGGTCTGCGTTGCCTGGTGACTTTTTGATGCCTTGACTTGTTTTGGAACTGTTTTTTTTTTTGGAGGAGGGCGAGATATGTGAAGTAACTTTGTCTGGTAAATAGGTATACAGCTTCAATGAGGAAATCCGAATAAATATCAAAGAGGTAAATAAAGTCTCCATTTTGCAATGATTCGCAAGGTGGTGTCGGAGTCCCTCCCTCTGATCTCAGATGACTGCAGCAGCAGACAGCAGCGGAGCTGGCGGAAACTGAGTAGATACGCGTCGGAGGAGGGAGAATGGCGGCGGCGAATTCAAACAAACCAAAAAATCCAAAGAATAGAGGAAGTAGAGTTGGGAATGGATCGGAGGCTCTAAGATTGGATGATAGTGGTGAAGAGGAGGAAGAGGATGATATGGATATGGGATGGACACAAATAGAGGGAAGATCGGGAAAAAAAGCATCTAGGAAAAGGAAAAAAGGTAAGGGAGATGTTTCGGAAAGTAGTTCGCTAGGTAGCGAGGAGGAAGGGGTTGGAGAAAAGGCTAATATAGGACTTAGGATAATACTAAAATTCAAAGAAGTATTGGGAGTGTCAGGAATAAACCCTATGATGTTGACACATGAATTAAAGAAACAGGTAGGTGAAATCGCATTTGCAAAGGTGCTTCAGGATGGGGCGTTATTGATTGCATGCACAAATGAAGAGCAAAGAAATAAGGCAATGAAGTTAAAAACAGTGGGGAAACAGGTAGTTACGGGTTGTAAGATAATAGGTCAGAATTCATGGATATACGGCGTGATAAAAGGTGTTCCGATTGGAGTAACAATGGAGGAACTAAAAAAGAATCTTGAGGGGGGTAAAATCATAGATGCAGTTCGTTTAAAGATGAGCAGAGAAGGAAGAAGACTGGACAGTCTTTCAGTGCGTTTAAAATTTGAAGGACGGGGAATACCAGAAAGGGTCAGGATGGGATTTATCAGCTACCCTGTTAGAGAATATAAAGCGCCTCCACTGAGATGCTACAACTGTCAGAGGTACGGTCATACAGCTGCAGTATGTAAGTCGAAATTAAGATGTGCGCGATGTGGAGGGGAACACGAATTTGGAAACTGTGAAGGAGCTGAGTTGAAGTGTTGCAACTGTGGAGGAGGACATAATGCTGCATATGGAGGTTGTGAGGCAAGAAAAAGGGCAGTGGAGGTTCAACAGGAAAAAGAAAAAAACAATGTAACGTATGCTGAAGCAGTAAAGGCAGTCAATGAAAAGAGGAAATCAAATGAGACAGCAAAATTGGATTCTGGTAGAATAGAAGGAAAAAATGATGAAAGTAAGACATCAGAAAATATGATGCTAGTAAACAAGAAAAATTTTGTGCTTTTCATGGTTGAAGTAATTAACTGCACAGCTCAAACCGAAAGAAGAACAGAAAAGATACAAATAATAGTCAAAGCCGCAGAAAAGTTTCTGGAGATAAAGGGTCTAAAGAGTGAGGATATAAGAAGAAGCCTCAGTTCAGACTTTCAAGAGAGTCAGGAGATAGGAGTAGGTTAGTAGGGTTATGTTGAGAATCTTGCAATGGAATGCTAGAAGCCTATGCGCAAATGGACAAGAGTTTAAAGCATATATAAGTAGATTGAAAGAAAAACCAAATGTAATATGCATTCAGGAAACATGGTTGAATTCTAAGTTAGATTTTGTTTTAAAGGGATATGTAAGTGTGAGAAGGGACAGGGAAGAAGGTGTAGGTGGAGGATGTGCCACATTTATAAAAGAAGGAATGGCTTATAGAATTTTAGAAAAAGGATCAAACTTGGAGTATATAGCTATAAAAATATGGTATGGCGTAAATGAGTATGTTATAATAAATTTTTACAACCCATGTACAAGACTAACGCTGGATAGTATGGAAGAAATTAAAGGTCTAAACGAAGAAAGGGTTATATGGTGTGGTGATTTTAACGCACATAATACACTATGGGGTGGAATAATAACAGATAGAAATGGTTTAGTAATAGAGGAGGTGATAGAAAAGAAAAATTTGGTATGCATGAATGATGGAGGTTATACACGTTTGGAAGTAAATACAGGTAGGAAATCAGCACTGGACCTAACAGTTGTGTCAAATTCATTGGGTGGAATTACAGTTTGGGAAGTTTTAAGGAAATGCACAATTGGGAGTGACCATTTTCCTATTATTAGTTCAATTATAAATAATGAAAATAAGAATGGTAATAAGAGTAATTCTAGAAAATGGAGGTATGAGAAAGCGGATTGGGAGAAATTCAAAGAAATAAGTGAAGAAGGATTGAAAAAAATTAAGATAAATGGAAATAGTGAAATTGAAAGGATATATGCAGAGTTAAGTTCTGTAATACGTCATGCGGCAAATGAATGCATTCCAAAGAGTACAGGAAAAAGAGTAGGGAAAATGGTTCCATGGTGGAATGATCAGTGTTCAAGAGCAGTCAGGAAGAAGAGGAAGGCATTCAAAATTCTGAAGAAAACTCATAATTGGCAAAACATGATAGAATACAAAAAATCTCAGGCAGAAACTAGAAAAATAATAAGGGAAAGGAAGAAAGAATATTGGAGATCGTATTGTAATGAAATTGGGAAGAGTACTCCAGTTGAGGAAGTATGGAATATGATTAGAAAAATGAGTGGTATTAGGAGAGAATATGACTATCCAGTGCTAAATGTAGAAAACAAGGATGCAGTATATGACAAAGATAAAGCAGAAATGTTTAAAAAAGAGTTCTTAAAAGTAAACAGCTCCGATAACTTGTCAATAGAAAGTAAGAATATGAGAGAAAGAATGTTATTAGAGAATTGTAATATAATGGAAAAAAGGACAGTTACCGCAGGTACATTAGATGTATTGTTCTCCTTCTCAGAAATGAAACAGGCATTAAACCATACCAAGGCTTCAACTCCAGGACAAGACGATATTAGCTATTTGATGTTAAAAAAGTTAAGTGAAGAATCACTAAGAAAAATTCTGGAATTTTATAACAGGGTGTGGGAAGAAGGGAAGTTGCCTCTGGAATGGAAGGAATCAATAATAATACCCATAAAAAAATCAGGAAAAGACCCCAGTAATCCTTTAAGCTATAGACCAATAGCTCTAACTTCACACATGTGTAAATTAATGGAAAAAATGATTACGGACAGACTTACGTACAATTTGGAAAAAAATAACTTCTTCTCTCCATGTCAAAGTGGATTCAGGCGGGGTAGAGGTACAATGGATTCAGTAGTTAATTTAGAAACAGAGATTAAGAAAGCATTAACTAACAGAGAAACAGTAGTAGCAGTTTTCTTTGATATTGAGAAAGCCTATGATATGCTATGGAAAGAGGGCCTGTTGATCAAATTAAACCAAATAGGAATAGGTGGAAGGCTATTTAATTGGGTTAAAGAGTTTTTAATTGAAAGATATATCAGAGTTAAGATTAGGAATCATGTGTCAAGTAAAGGAAGCATTGAGAATGGTACTCCACAAGGTAGCGTCATAAGTCCTTTGTTATTTATTATTATGATTAATGATGTTTTTTCAAGCTTAGAAAGAAATATAAATAAATCACTGTTTGCAGACGATGGAGCTCTATGGTTAAGAGGCAGAAATGTGGATCATATTGTTAATAAGATGCAAGCAGCATTAATTAAAGTAGAGAACTGGTCATACAAATGGGGTTTTAAATTTTCTGTAGAGAAAACCAAATATATTTTCTTTACTAACAAAAGAAGTAGTATTGACTTAAAACTGAAAATGTACAATACAGAATTAGAACAAGTGAAAATGATCAGGTTTTTAGGTATGTGGTTAGATTCTAGAACTACATGGAGTAATCACATCAGTAAAATGGAGGAAAAATGCAAAAGAATTTTAAATGTAATGAGATGTATCTCAGGACGTGAGTGGGGAGCAGATAGATTAGCTTTAAAAACAATCTATGTAACAATGATCAGAGCAATTCTTGATTATGGCTGTATGGCGTACAGTTCAGCAGCAAAGTCGCAATTAGAAAAACTTGAAAGAATACAATCTCAAGCTCTTAGAATTTGTTGTGGAGCATATCCTTCCTCTCCAGTTTCAGCTCTGCAGGTAGAGATGGGGGAGATGCCAATTCAACTAAGAAGGAAACAACTGTTATTGACATACTGGGCAAGAATTAAAGGCCAAGATGATAACCATCCTGTAAAAACACTATTGGAGGTATGTTGGGAATATGGAAAAAGAAAAATCAATAGTTTTAACTGGATTATTGGGGACTTAGTGCAGGAAATGAAATTGTATGAATATAGTATTATACCATCAATAGTTCTACCAACAATACCTTTGTGGATCTTACCGCAACCAAAAATAGACCTCAAATTATTGAAAGACAGACAAGAAAAAGATCAGGAGTTACCAGAAGAGTATCTAGCAAGAGAGTACATTGAGACACAATATGATCAATTTACACACATTTATACAGATGCGTCAAAGGATCCTCAGAGTGGCCGGGTTGGGATAGCATATGTCATTCCAAGTTTGGAAGTGTCAGAAGGGAAAAGAATATCAAATCATTTGTCAGTTTTTACAGGAGAGCTGCTAGCAATCATGCTAGCGGTCAACAAAATCTATGAAATGGATCTAAACAAGGCAATTATATGTTCAGATTCAAGTTCAGCATTACTATGCATGGATCTTAAAAAATCGGAAACAAGGCAGGACATTATAATAGAAATTCTTCAGGTATTACATAGTTTAGAACAGAAAAACAAGAGAGTTGAGTTTGTATGGGTACCAGCACATTCAGGAGTTAAGGGCAATGAAGCAGCAGATAGATTAGCAAAAACAGTCATGGCAAAAGAGAGTATAGACATGCAAATTCGGTATAGTAGGGCTGAACTTAAATCAATAATTAAAAAGGGAATACACAAAGAGTGGCAAATAATCTGGGACAATGAGCAAAAAGGTAGACATTTATATGTAATACAGCCAAAGGTAGGACAGATATTGAAATCAAGTGGGAGCAGGAAGGAGGATTGTATTCTTTCAAGATTAAGGATAGGACATACAGGGCTGAACTCTACATTATACATGATAGGAAAACATCCCACAGGATTGTGTGATGGATGCGGAGAGAAAGAGACCGTAGAACATGTAATCATAAGTTGCAATAAATACACAGAGGAAAGAAATAGGTTAATTTATGATCTACAGGTAAACAATGAACAAATAATACTAAAAGAATTATTTTATCCAGAAGGAAATAAATGGCTGATACAATTCCTAAAAAGAACTCAGTTAATACATAGAATATAGAATAATAAAAACTGTTATTATTTAAATTTATGTATTTATTTATTATCATATGTGTATGTATGTGTATGTGTATATGTGTATGTATATATATGTGTATGTATGTGTATGTATATATATATATATGTGTATGTATGTATGTATATATATATATATATATATGTGTATGTGTATGTGTATATGTGTATATATGTGTATGTGTATGTATGTATGTATGTATATATATATATATATGTATGTATGTATATATATATATATATATATATATATATATATATATATATATATATATATATATATATATATATATATATATATATATATATATATATATATATATATGTAGATATATATAGATATATATATATACTTATTTATTTATTTATTTATTTTTATTTTATTTTTTCCCTCATATAATGCTTTCCCCTCTCCTCTACTATCTTTCTATCTGTCTTGGCTGTGAAGGACCTGAGCTGTAGATGGAGGAGCTGAACACGCAGCAACATCGAAGGCTCAGGCTTTTGAAGAGCCTAAAGTAAAAGGAATGAGTCTCTGATCTATAACCCACAGTAGATGGCGGTAATGCTCAATTTAAGATTGCGAACCGCCAATAAAACTACAAGAAGAAGAAGAAGAAGAAGCAGACAGCAGCGGCTCTCTCTCTCTCTGACCGACAGCAGCAGAAGCATGGCGGCAGTGGAGACACGGGAGTGCGAGACGGAAGGCTGCCACAGCGAAGCCAAGCTCCAGTGTCCCACCTGCATAAAACTTGGGATTCAAGGCTCCTACTTCTGCTCTCAGGTGAAGCTCGGACACCCTTTGCTTTAAAAAATGTAGCGACGCTCTCGGGTTTTGTAGCGCATGTCACGCTGCCGGCCTACGAGCTCAGCATTAGCTTGCTAGCTGTCCGCACACCACAAACAGACGCTTTAAACTTTACGTTGAGCGTTAACGTTTGTATTAAAGTTTCACGCTTGACGACCGGTTTGCCATAGATGTTTGACTTTAAACGCGGAGTGCAAATCTAAGCACGCGAGCTGTGTCTCTGCTCCGCGTGCTTTAAATGGGTTCGGCTCAGCGTGGCCCGCTGGCTGCTCATTCAATCAATACATCAACCTCACAGTTATTTAATTTCTAATCGCGAATGTTTAATGATAACCGGATGCATAAATCTGTGTAGGGGAGTGTAGAACTCGACCCAGTCTCTGTTCATTCTCTTGTGATTTGTCTGGTCACTCCTAGCCTAGAAGCTGCGTTTAAGTGCTCATGAGCTGCCAATATAGACATCATTGTGGGCATCGTGTGTGTTATTATTGTTAGTTTTTGCTAATTGGTCATGTTTGGTAGATTATTGGCTTGTGCACTTCTAGACTAGGCTGCGTTTTAACTTCTAGCGAGCTGCCTATCTAGACAGCATTGTGCGCATCATTTGTGTTTTATGAGCCACATGGGCATAACGGTAAAATTGCTGGCAAAATGGGCAGCTCGCTATTTTTTAATTGAAACAAATGCTAGGAGTACCCAGCAAAGGCCAGATTTTGGACATTATGTGTTTAGGGGCGTGTGCTCAAAATGTTGTCTTGGTAGAGTTCTGATGACATGTCGAGACACCTCCTCAGACTGTAGCACCTGTTGCAGGGCAGATCTGCTGTCTTGCTTATGGAGTTGAGAGGCTGATATGATGTCAGGGCGTGATGACATTTTCACCGATTGCATCTTCACTTTTGTCTTCATTACATGCAGCACTGTAGCTTTCCCTCATCTTGCGCCAAACTTCTATTTCTATGGGATACTTGTTGTTTTTGTGCGTACCCTGAAATTAAGATGGGCTCATTGTTGTTTTGACTCAAGTTTTGTTCAGAATATGCACAGAAAAAGATAGTTGTACAGGTTTGGAATGAGATGGCAACTAAATGATAACTGAATTTTTTATCTTAGTAGTTTCTGTAACACTTAAATACGTGTAAATTAAGTTTAAACACCTTTATATATATATAAATATTTTTTTATTATAATCTCAAGTAAACAATGTGTTTGTGTCAATACACAAAGTAACATTATATTCCAATGGCATTGGGTTTTTTTTCAGCGTGCATTCACATTATTTGATTATAGACCCATGAAATGACCTGCCATCTGTCATCTTATACTTCCTATGCAGATGGGAAGTTGGAGCAGAACTTATTAAAGTGCTATTCTTATCCTTGTAAAATAGTTTTTACTTAAACAAAAGAAGAGGATATTTTTTTGCAGTCTGTTGCAACGAGACTTCTTGGATCAAAAAGTATATATATATTCATTGGAGTATTTATTGTAAGATCGTCACGTGCTATCAAAATATTTGCGTATGTTTGACCATTATTAAACGGCCATGAAAACCCCCTGTCTCCGCAGGGTGTTTTCACACCTCTAGTTTGGAAAAATGTCAGGAAAGTGGGTGAGACCAGCTTTATTTAGGTGGGAGTGTCGAGTGGCAAAAGAGTGAAGGGTTTGCATGAAAAGGGGAGTTTCAGTACATGCACAACAGCTGATTTTTACACCGGCAGCGCTAACACAGACGCAATCATTTTTACTAAGGTATGTCTTTAAAAACTGAAAGTACTGCTGACGATTCTAACTAACTTTGCCATCTCAATAAACATGAAGAACATTGATGGCGCACTTACTAAATCCATAGAGACAAGACAATCAACACGAACTGGAACTGTGTTTGTTTTTAAAGGAGACGAGTGGAAACCATTTTCAAATTCGAAAAGCTCTCGGATAATAAATGTTCCTTAAGCTGCCTTTCCACTGCAAATGACAAGCGACAGACCGGAAGTCATTCATTTCCAATGGAGAGTAGTCTGGGAGCTGCGTGGAGTTCCGATCATCTCCGTATGCAGAAAATTCGGATCCGATTTGACCTGCGGATCCGTTAAAATATTTGAACTCCTGCGACTAGACTGTATGCGACCGGATGTCATGTATTCTAGTGTTGTCCAAGCAGGTCCGTGGCCGTGCGTGCGAGATGAAAAATTGGAGATTTTCATTGTTTTTGATCCAAAAAAAGTCTATATTAAAAAAAAAAAAACATTTATATTTATAAATGAGGAATACAAAATATAATTTTTAATTCTGTATCCACATTCCCTCCAAAAGTTTTTGAGCTATGAGCTTCTACTATTCATTCAACCATAGTGAACGCACGTAGAATAAAGGCTCTTTTTGCACTTTATTTCGGACACCACTAGAATCATCTGTTCTCCCACGGTGCACGACAACACTGAAAATTCTGTGCGATTGCTACAAGGGGGCGTATTCCGACAGTTGTGTCCAAATGTTGTGTGTAGTGGAAAGGCGGCTTGACAAACATATTTTTGTCATGTGGCAGCAGACCACTGTTATCCACACGTGAGCTGTGCTTTCATCATAGGGAAAACAAAACCTTCTTTGCGGCACATTTATAAACGCAACACTGATCACCCAAGTCTCCGAACAATTCTTCTACTACTTGTGCTTGGCTGGCGACACAACGAAGCTATCATGCATATTAATGAAGTTGGATCTCGTTCACAATAAAGTGTGCTGATTGGTTTGAACCAAATCTTTCTCATGAATTAATGCTGAAAACTGAATGACGTCACTTTGTACCAGCTGGTACAGACAGTCAATATTCACGCTGGAATTTACACTATGATCTCATCGCTGTGACCTAGCTTCAAAATTTCTTTTTAAACTGGAAGATTGAATTTGCTATAAACAAAGCAAAAACCAATTTTCACTTTAGCTAAATATATGTGTCCTAATAGTGTTTTTAGCAACGTGGGAGATATATATATATGACTGTCAACATCTCAAAAAATGTGTTTTGGTGTTTTGTGACCCTTTGAAGGGTTGCATGTTGCGACATAATTTCCCATTTTGGTCAGTTGTGCTGTTTATTATAATGTTTGTACTATTTTAAATGAATCCACCTTTGGTTTATCAAATATTGTTATTAAAGAGAACCATTTTAGACCACAGAACTCAAAAACAGCAATATAATTTTGTACGCTAACATAAAGATGCCTCAAGCTATTTTCAGGGACTCTTTTTAAGACGTTTGAGTAACACCTTGTGTGTTTTCAGGAATGTTTCAAAGGCAGCTGGGCCACCCACAAACTGCTCCACAAAAAAGCAAGTATGTGTGCTTTATTTGCTCTCGCTATTGAATTGCATTCAGTTTTACATTTACATTTTGTGTGTACTATACAAATCATGCCTTGCATAATAACATAATTAATATTTGCCATCTTGTCTGCAGAGGAAGACAAAACAAATGATGAGGGAAAGAACTGTGTGGAGAAAGAAATCAACACAGACCCATGGCCCGGGTACAGATACACTGGTAAACTGCGACCCTACTATCCACTGGTAAGGACACGGCACACCAGGGATGGACATGAGCATTGACAGCATTAACAGATCATTAATGAGTAATGATATTAGAGATGCACTGATTGACCGACAACAAATTGGAACCAGACCCTGGGGGTTTATGATCCAAAGTCTGAAGCGAGAGTTAACATGTTTAAAAGAGCCCCTATTATGAATTATAAAGGGTTATATTTTGTTTTTGAGGGTCTCCAATAGCAGGCTGATGTGCAAGCAAAGTCAGAAAGTCAGAGTCAGTTCATTGTCTTGTAATATGCATTTATTTTTACCCAATTATCCCATATAATTTGTTTAGCGATTCATTTTGCTCAGACATGTTTAAATCGGTAAAGGAAGCAGCATGTGTTGCATTTTCCAAACAGATTTACAAACAATCCCCATAGAGAGTTAACCAGAGAGATACAGCATTGCGAAATTTACAGCACACAATTAAATACATATTTTGCCAGCAATTAAAAAACAAGGAGGCAACCATTTTAATCATATTTAACTGGTTGTGATCCAGGGGAAGAAGAAACTGGTCCATATGAACTTTTGTATTGACAAATTCAGTCAGTTATTGGTTTTTGGTGCTGATAATAACAAACAACCTGTGAATCCTGCGTTGCAGTGTAGGTTATTGTATTAACCATCAGAAAAATGACAGGAAAGATTACAGCACAAGATTGGCCTGGCTATACTGTGGTGGAGTTGTGAGAATTAACCATTTATTCCCCACAGTCACATCTTGAGCCATCTCACAGTGATCTGTGGTCACTTGTTTCATTCATGATTAATCCCATCCCTCCGCACTTCCCTAGTGTTTGAAGGGTGGGTTTAAATTTTTCTGGGTCCATCGTAGGGCTGAACAATATAATGTGAGATCATCAATGTCGCAATGTGTGTATCTGCAACAACTACATTGCAGGATTACATTATTTAGTGAAGATTAACAGATAAAGATAATATTTAAACAACAATGGCCGTGTTATTTTACATTCAATTGTTCAATTTCTGTACTTGAATACTGTTCGACTCCTCAGAAAACCATAAAATATTATTTATTTATTTATTTTTACTTGTAATTTATTATATTTTTTGCAGATGCAATGCATAGAAAAAGAAAAGGAGAATCGCTGTCGATCTACATTTAATGATTATTTTCCAAATCAAGCTTTTCAATTATCTGGTGTAATTGTATTCATATTGTAAGATAGATCGCGGCAAAACAAAATATAGCAATGTCAGATTTTTCCAGTATTGTGCAGCCCTAGTCAAACTCCTCATATATGGTAATGTTTTGTATCAACATCAATACGAAACGGATAAAGATTTGAATCCAAGACGATTGAGAATAAACACGATGTACTTTCAGATTTAAACCTCAGATGGATGTTTTCATTTACTTAGAGCAGTTACTCACTGCATGAAAGTTATTTTCCCAACACTCATAATAGGGGCTCTTTAAAAACAGGTGCACAATTATACTGAATGAATCTTATGTACATTAATTTATGTGTTGATTGAAGTAGTAATGTTGGGCTGTTTGAAAATGTCACTGGTGCTATTTCAAACAGGGGAACACACTTTTTTTGTTATGTGTGAAATCCTAAATGTTATTGTGTGGGGATTTAAAGTGTTTATGGGTGAAATTTACGAGTTTTATAAAAATATAAATGGTATTTTTTTATTCTTAGATATTTTTACATGAGTAGCAAAGGAAATAATATTGGTGCCACCTACTGGAAGGGAGTGAATTAGCACTTTTTTCACTGTCAACCGTTTTAAATTTGCACAGGCATGTTTTATGTAGTGTAGTTTCATTTGGCTTGTAAATAATCAGAAATAACATGGTAAATGGTATGGTAAAAATAATATTGGTGCATCACTAAACATTACCATTACAGCTAGGGTTGGGTCGAAAGACGATCACGATGCTGAGTCATCACTAAGCTGAGCAAGTATCATGATCCTCTGCCTCGCCCGCGTAGCAGCAGCAACCCGCTTGTGAAAAATACACCCTTAAGCCACGTTTACACAAATTTCTTCGACTTGCCATTTTAGAACGAAAACAATCCACATTCACACTGGCGTTTCACCCTCTGTCTGCTGAAAACGCACATCACGTGACCACACACACACACACACACACACACACACACACAGACACACAGACAGACAAACACACTGATACACTCTGTCATGCGCTCTAGCATATGCGCACGTCTGAGCTCCAGGCAGTCAGCAGGTGCTTTTAGCACAAAACCCAAGAGAGCAGTGCATGTCAGACAGTTATCAATGATGTACCGCTGAATCATCAGCTGTATCATCACTATAGTTGTTTAATTATTAATCTTGTCTCTATCTAACGACTCTTCAGTCTCTTGAATCTGTCAGGTAACGTATCACAGCATCAGTACACTACTTCAATCTTTCGCTTTCATGCTTGTACTTAGTAATTTTAGTGAAAACCTCAGATACTGTTGGTTGGACAAGTTTGTCGACGCCATTATAATTACACAGATCACTGCCTATTCATGCCAGAGTCCTGCGGGAAAAGGGGATTGACAGGTGATAGTTTGTGTGTAACTTACCTTTATTTATGATTTGATTATGGGTAAAACAAAGACCATGCGGGTCAGGTAGTTGAAACGGTAGGCTACAAATAATTAATTTGTTATGAATTAATTATTCATAAATAATTGATATACTGTGGCCTATGATGACGATGCCAACGTCCATCATGATTTTGGTTTTAAATTAGACATCGCACAATGCCAAATTGGTCGACATCACCCTAACCCTAATTACAGCACATGCACACTTGCCTATATTACAGTAGAAAAAAAATCTATTTATGTTGTCAAACATTTGTTTGTTGCAATGATTTTTCTTGGTTGTTTTCAGACTCCCATGCGGCTTGTTCCAAGTAACATCCAGAGACCAGACTATGCAGATCATCCTTTGGGTAAGATTGCACAAAGCTTCACGCATTAGTAGGAGCTCATTCTGTAAATTATGCACGCCACTGCTCCAATTGACCTCTCTGACCTGGACTAACTTTCTTGGCTCATGCCTTTTATCTGAGTCATTGCACTTTTGTAACAGACTGCCCTGTCTGTTGGGTGCGCCTGTGTAAAATCTTTTGACCTTTGCATCAGGCCACTCACATACTCACAAGCTTTTAAACTAATAGTCGCAATCTCATCAGCTAAAGTGGCCTTTGATTTTAAGTGTTTGTTGCAAAAGTGCACATCAGCTGACCAGATTAAACCACAGTTCAATGTACATGTACATCAAGATGTACAAGAAAACTGTGTACAGAAAACTCAAATTATTTTTTTTTTACTTTTTTTATATTGAGTGTAAGGAAGGCATAATTTTGTATTTCTGATTAGGAATGGAGACAGTGAATCCAAATGAAAATCAAATCTTTAAAAAATGTTAATCACTAACCTGCTCGTTTATCTCATTTTTCTGTGATCTATGAAACCGAAAATTGTCACATCTATCTATCACTGGAAGATTACAGTGGCTGAACAACACTTCTGTGCATATAACCCATTTGTAACAACAACATCTACGTCAGCTCTGCGTCACTATAATAGTTTCAAAAAACAACATTACTTGTCTAAAAGAAATCCTTCAGCCATGTTGTAGTTGTTCCTCCAGCATGCAAAAGTAACTCCAATATTGATTCGGGATTTAAAAAAAGTTTTCATTCAGCGTGTTTTTACCTCTCGCTCACTCTCTTGCTCTCTCTCGTTCCCATGAATGCGTAGCACGTGTATGCACATATGGTAGATCTGCGTGAAAACAGGTGCGCACTAACTCAAATCTGCATTTGCTGACAGACGGTTTGAGCTACTTATCGGAATTATGGGAGATGTCGGCCCGATACTATTTTAATTGGATGAACATTTTTTAGTCTTATGGTTAACCCAGAATATAAAAATACATATAAACACATTTAGATCATTTACTTTAATCAGTACTATTAGAAAGTGAAGAGACTTTCAACCAGCACAACAAAAAATGTTTCTGAAGACGATCACCTACTGCACTATTACGCTATTTGAAGAGTAATGTTGGGCCCTATCAAATCTGTTTTATTCTAATTTAAAGTTTTAATAAATCTGGACTAACGGTGAAGCAAATGTTTGGCCATTGAAAATTATTGTCCGATAATAGCATTTAATAGTGTGAAGAGCTGTGCTGCACAATGAAACCAATTCATTTCAATGGCCGCGCAAAGTTTATTGCACCATCGAAAACTCCAGAGCATTGCAGCGCTAGTGACTAGCTTGCGCACACATTGTGGACAAAGTCCAAAATAGCTCTATATTCCGCTCATGTACACGTACTGTATAATTATTTATCTTTTTAAAGCTCTATAATTTAAGTTATTGGGTTCAATTTAAAGAGTCTTAGGGTCGTGACATCAAGCTGACGGTCGACCATTGGGCTTATTAGTTTGGTTTGTTCCCCACGTCGGCTCTTATGAAGTAAACATCAGAGGTCCGATATAGTCCGATATAGCATGTTGAATTGGCATCGGACCATCACTGAAAAGAGTGCTCTGACTGAATAATCAGCAACAAATCAGAGCGCAAGTGTGATGTAATAAATTGACATGGAAAGTCAACAATTCAAGTCAAGAAGACATCAGACGTATTTGCACAAGCGTGCCATAGTGAGTGATAGTTGCTGTGTTAATGGTACTAAGTGATGCTTTGTTAATGCTTTGTCGGTGCTCGTCAGAAGTTCGGTGTAACGAGAAAACTGACTACTGCCCCCTCCAGAGCAGAAAGACACTCTTCTTGCACAGGCGCTGAACACGGCTCGCATTTCAGTTGGCTTTCATCCATTTAGTGTTCATTCACAGTGTTTTGGTCCAGATGTGATGCAACCCGAAGGTTTCGTCAGTGCTAATTGTTTGGCATCAGCCTGGTGTGACCCAGCCCTTACAAATGCTTAAATTATTTTATTAATTGATATATTCCAAAGCAGTTTCAGTTTCGGCCCAGAATGTTTGTTTCAGTGCATTGGACTGCATTTAACTGTGTGTATATATGTGTGTGTGTGTGTCAGTCTGTACAAGTGTGTGTGTGTGTGTATTAATTGATATATTC
>CAIGQQ010039955.1:83592-108592 GCA_903798035.1 Danio albolineatus
CATCTGTACGTCAGATGTCGTGTCACTTCATGTTAAAACTGCTTCTCGTGTTTTTGGAATAAATTATTAATTTTGTTTATCAGGGAAGAAGTAAATTCATTAAAAATAATAGTAAAGACATTTGTAATTTTAAGAGTGTTTTTCTAGCAATTTTACTTTTTTCTTTTGTTATTCAGAGATTCCTAGAAAAAATGTCTTGTAGGTTTTGTTAAAAAAAAAACAGCTACACTTTTCAGCATAAATAAAATTAAAAAGCATAAATAAAAAGAAATGTTTCTTAAGCAGCAAAAACAGCATGTTAGAATGATTATGTAATATTAAAGACTGTCAAGATGCTGCTTTGACACTATTGTTACATTTTAAAAAATATAGAGTCTAGAAAATCATCATACCTCTTCGAAATAATTACTTTGTCATAGAGCCTGAAATCAATTCATATTCCTGAACGTTTCCAGTCTTTGAAATGTTTCTGTAGCCTTCTGACCTGTGTCTTTCTACAACTTTATTCTGAAGCTCTTTTCTATAGGCACTGTATATTGAAAGAGAAAGCAGTTTATTTTAAATTGTAGTATTATTTCACAGTATAAATGTTCTTACTATATAATTGGTGACAATCTTGCATTAATTTACCAACCCAAGCTTTCAGGGAAAGCATAAACACACACAAACACATTTTTCTGAATGCTCAGTATATTCTTGTCTATTACGTACCTTACAATCACACATACAGTTTTCTGTCCTTTAATATTTACCAATATTTATTTTTAAAAATGAGACTGACTAAAGTATGCTTCAGTTTTAATGCGAACACGTGGGTGGCTGCACAGTGCATGACGTGCTTTGTCATCAGCAATTTTTGATTTGATATTTTGATGTGCAAACTGGATAAATGTGCAGTTTTCCACTGTTTACACATACTGTTCTTCTTTCACTGACTTGATATTTATTTCGGGGCCTAAGGAAGGAGATGAATCTATGTGCTGTGTTGGATACATATATCAAGCAGTAAAACTGCCCATTCTCATGGCCAAAACAAGCTGTCTGTGGCTAAGAGTATGAAGTGAGGACTTTAGAGAATGTTCTGCTCCACTTAAGATTCAAAGAATTTTAGAATATCACAGCAGTCAATAAATAAGTAAATAAAAATAATAAATAAACTTTTCATAAGATGAATAACTTGAAAATATGCACGCGCACAAACACACACACAAATCTGAGTTAGATAATGTTATCTGATAAGAGAAAAATACACATCAATTATGGATAAACGCATTTAACAAATAAATTTCAACTTGGGCATTAAAAAAAATCATGTCCTTTTGTGTGATAACGAAAGCTGGGCATGATGGGTTGGCATTAATAGACAAATCAGTAGACTGACCACATTGCACAACATATGTAATGTTGCTTTGATCTTTCTAAAATCCCTCAGCCCATGAATATAGCCAATTCTGCTGACATGGCATTAAAACATGAATGAATGAATCAATCAATCAATCAATCCCTCAGCCAAAGTCTGTCATTACAGTGGTTAGTATTATTAGCTCCCAGTCTTGAGTGGCTGCGCCACCAAAGAATGTCTCATGCCTCTAAAAGCATTCTAATGCTGCAAGTAATTTATGATTTATGAAAACTTTTTGATATTTGGCTCCAGTTTGTCAAGAAGTGACTATTTTGTTCTGTTTGGCTGCATTTACACTGCATGGTTCAAGTGACTAAATTCCAAATTATTATTATTATTTTTCTCCCATGTGGCACAGATCAGCTATGGCCCATACGGTAAGCAGGAAAAAAAATCACATGGATTCCGATTTACTCAAATCAGATTCAGGCCTTGTTCATATGTGGAAATGTATCCGATATGAATTGGATCTGTGTTCTCATGTAAGCAGCTAGATTGGATTTGCACTTGTCAATGCGAGTCGCCCATCATTTACAAACCACAGCGAGTGACGTCAACTCGGACGCCTTCATTTCAGAACTGACCTCAGCAGAGTCCCAAACCCTAAATCTCACACACAAGGACTAAAAAAGCTTTTATATTGCCATGTAGCACAAGTATTTAAGCATGTTAACAAGAAAGAGCGAGGGCCATGTCCGCCACGTAAACGATATAAACTAAATCTGTTGCATACATCATGTGCATAAATCACACCATGGACATGACATTAAGTTACCTACTGGTTTAAAAAAGCCTAGATTAAAAAAAGATGGCCAAATAAGAACTTTACCGCTGTAAACTATAGTAAAACAACTTGTCAAAAAGATTTTTAAAAAATTTTACCCTGAGAACAAATACAGGAATAGAGAATAGATCGTTCTTTTATTATCAGCTTTAAGTCAGTGCCCTCTCTTTTTTTCCATGTCCTTGCGTTTTTGCCATGTACAGTGTAATTGCAGTGAATCGCATGCGAGTCATGTTTAAAAGATGATGCAAGCAGGTCGTCAAAAAAAATCAAATATAGTCACAAAATCGGATTTGACCATCAAGATCTGCAGTGTAAATGCAGTCTTTGACTCATTGGATAGAGTCAGTGTTTTATTCACAAATGTTTTGTGCAATATTCCAGTTTTAAAGACAAGTTAGATTCAAATCTTTGGATAGAAACAGCTATTGAAAACAATAGCTTCTTCTTTGCATATTTTTTTATTACAACATTGCATATTTACAGTGTTTTATAGTTTTGGTTTTCAGTGTGATTATGGGCTCTATTTTAACGATCTAGGTGCAAAGTCAAAAGCATTAAGGGGTGTCCAAATCCACTTTTGCTTTTTTAAGGACTGGAAAATACGCTTTGCGCCACATGGTTTAACAGGGTTGTTCTTATTCTCAAGCTATGGATGTGTGCTTTGAGAATAAACCTCAGTCTCATCAGTCTCATCTCCCATTCCCTTTACAAGTCAGTTGCATCGCGTCATGGTGCATTTGCCATTTGCATGGCAGACTTTGTAAGTGGGAAAACTGAATGCTTGTGTAGCGAGAAAACATTTAAACATCTGCAGCACGAGGATAAAGAATGAGCCTCCTCAAATCGGCCTTTATTTTCAATTTCTCTTTCTTTCGTGGATAAGGAAATTGTGTTGTATACTTCACTGAAGACATCCATTAGCCTTAGTTATATAGATTAATTCTGTTTGTTAAGCGCAAAGATTTGTTTCTAAATTTTCCAAATTCAGTTCTAATTTGCAGCAAACAAATGAATGAACAATAATAATGAAGTGTGGTCAAAAAGTTATATCCAAACACACATGCTGTGCCCCATGTGATCCAAAATCTGACAGGTGGACAAATCTAAGCTTGTTTTTAATAAAGCAAATATAAATATGCAAATATATATAATACTAATAATAATATTATACAAAAGCAAATTGTCATGAATAAACTGAAAAAAGCCCCCTAACATGAAATCATGGAGGCAGTGGTTTTTATGTTTATGTAGAAAGCAATCATTTTTGTAAAACTGTAATACTTCTTTTTCATTTGTAAAAATATTTGCAAATTGCTGTACGTCCTGCGTGTATTAAGCAATGTGTAAGCGAGGCGCACAACTAACGCGCTCTGTGCAATAGACCAGCTGAAAGCAGGTCTAACATCCAGCTCAGTCTATTTTAGGTCTTCAAAATAGTGACATGCCAACAATGTGCCTTAACACACCTCTTTTCTAGACCGGAACACCCATGGGTCGACAAAGAGGTGCAATTTTTTTTGCTATTTAAACAATGTGGTGGAAAAGGGGAAAATTAAGGTTGTGCTGGTCTGAAAATAGCAACATGTCGGGACAAACACGTCTTGCGCTTTATTGCACAAAGTGTATGATAGGGCCCAAAATGTTTAAACGTCGATCAGATTCAAAAAGATCTCCATCAGCAGATCCAATCCAACTGAGACTGCATTCAAAACGAGCTCATTCGAATTGATTGTCTTAGCGTGCATTTCAGTGTGACCCGTCAACAGATTATTTGTTTGGATCTAATTGTAGCTACGATCAGAATTGAAACAGGATAAAACAATGAGCAGGAAAAGAAAAAAAAAAACAGATGTTGATGAACACTTGTGTGAGAATCGAAACTCTTTTAAACATCTACAAAGACAACTATCGAAATGATTCTACTTTGAATGAATTTGCATCCAACTGTGTGTAGGTTAATTTGTGCATTAAACTGCTTGGGGCTTACATGTGATTAAATATCCCAATCAGTTGATGGCCTAATATCTTTGTGCAGGTGGCTGGCAGGATGAGACGTGGCCAGATGGTTGGACTGCAGTCACTCGTGACGGCAAACGCTCAGCCCAGTTTGAGCACACACTCCTTGTGACAGAGACCGGCTGTGAAATCCTTACCCGTCGGCTGGAGGATAATGGCCGCGCTCACTTCCTGTCCCAAATGTAGGATGCTGGGGGGGTCACATCAGCCCTATTCTGCAGTGGAGGATACAACTGCTCCGCCCCATATCACCGATCAGCTAATCACACAGTGGTTCTCTATTGGGCAGGAGACGATTGGCCACGTGGCCGTGTCAGTGGATTTGGGCAGGAGATGGAGATTTGTTAACTTCTGAATGTGTCACCTGACTGTCACATTAATCAGCTTGGATCTGAGTCAATTCAAAGGCACTGGGCTTAAACCGTGCCACCACACTCTGTCGGTGAGGCAGAAGTATCTGTGTGAGTGGGTTTGCGTGTGTTTGTGAGAGCGCATCGGCTGTTTGAGGTCTGCTTCAGTGTGTTTGTACTCCTGGCTCGTTGCAAACTGTTGTGTCTGTTTTGTAAGCCATTGTTAGGGGTTTCGGGATGCGAGGAGTGCGTGTGTGTGATAAAACACTGTGGAGTCTCTCCAAATCTTTATCAAATAGTGATTGATATCTGTAAACTCTTCACAGCTGAAAGAGTGCCTCGTAACGTTATTGAACATTGTACAAATGTTTTTCATGAACTTCTACCAGCGCTCATAAGGTCCATTAAAATCGATCCCCTTTCTGTGAGAGTGTCTATGATCGCCTAGAGGAAGAATTAGGTTAAGTACAGTGGTTTAATTGTGTGAGCGAGAGGATGGCCTTTCTCAATGTCCTCTTACTGCAGTCATCCTTAGTGAGTTTTGTTTGTCTTTGGTTGTTTCATGCCACTTAAAGAGAATTCTAAAAGTCTAAAAAGTAGTTGCAGGCCTCTTTGTTTGGTGCATCTCATGAAGTCAGTTTCAGTATTCAAGCTGAATTAAAGTATATTTTCTCCTTTTATTTGTTTTTTTTAATGCACAACAAAGAATCATCGACTAGTGAAAACAGGTGAAAAGATCATTCAGAGGCTTGCCATAATTGGAGTACATGATTGACACACTTTATTTATATCTACAATACATTAAACTAGTATGGAGTGTGCAATTTCCATCTGTTTGTCTCGTAGTATAGAAGTTAATATGGCGAGGATAGTTTCCTTCTTATTTGGACATATCCAGGATGCCTCGAATGCTGCAAGACAGGAAAGAAGAATGTTATAATGTTCTGACAGGATTAACTCAAAATTCAACCAAAACAAACATTTAAGAAACGTACCACTGTCCAGTTTTCATAAGGTTGATGATATCGTTGACCTGATCCAGATTCATTTTGTGGGTTATAAACTCATCCAGCATTATTTTGCCAGACATGTAGTCACGAACCAGTTTTGGGACACCGTCTTTGATCTTAAAACCTAAATCACATGATTTGAAATGAATCTTTGTTCCCTGTAACCGACGGAAAGTATTAGCTGACAGCTGGTTTACCTCCTAAAAGAGTTCCCTTCCAGGTTTTCCCATATATGAGTTGAATTGGCTTTGAAGAGAAGTCCGTATTAGTGTATCCAACCAAAACACTCAAACCCCAACCTCTAGCACACGACTCCAGTGCCTGCCTCTGAGGTGAAAAAACATTCACGGTCAGCTTTTAAACAAGCATAGAAATGCAGCGTTTGCATGCATGCATGCATGTCAGTTAGGGCTTACCGATACTTCAGTGTTGCCTACACACTCCAGAGAGAAGTCCACACCTCCATTGGTCATTTCTATCAGCACTTCAGAGATGGGTTTGTTGTATGTGGTCGGATTCAGAAAATCTGTGGCTCCAAACATCTTTGCCTTCTCAAACCTCTTTTCATTAATATCCACAGCAAAAATGCGAGATGCTCCGGCGTTTTTACAGCCCATCACAGCAGCCAGACCAACTGCACCGAGTCCAAACACCGCACACACAGAGCCTGGAGTAACCTGAACACAGATAAATCCTTATTGTGACCCACCTTAACATTCACCTCACCGTTTAAGCCACAGAAACATCTGGACCCTTTTAATCACACCTTTAAAAACAAAAGCAGCATTTTCACCATTTTTGAGTTGGGAGGTTGGAGCTAAATCAAAATTAGTGTGACTTGAGCCCCAAGTGTACATAATACAACCTATTGTTTTATTAATGTCTACAACTATCCCAACAATAAAAGGGTCATGAAACCCCCCTCTTTCAGTTCAAGTTTACCTCAGAGTAATTTAAATTTAAAAATGCTTCATGATGGGTTTGGAGTAGGCATGGGACGATAACCGTTTTCAAAGCATACCTTGATATGGAAAAGTCAAGCTTTTTATATCGCCAAAATTTTCTGCTATACCGTTCCTAACGTACGAGTACGATTGCTTCATTTACTTTTTTTTATTTGTTTTTTAGGTGTAAGTTGTAAAGACAGTGTTTTTTAAACAAATGAAGATCACATAAGTCAATGATTCACTTGAATTATTCAGCCTGAAATGTTTACTGTTGTTTTTACTATAAAGTAAAACTATACGGTATAAACACAATGCCATGAAACCGTGATATTTTTATCCAAGGTTATCATACCGTCAGAATCTTATACCGGCCCATGCCTAGTTTTGAGTGCTGCAAGCTGGACTTTATAGTTTACAAATTTAAAATGCAAAGAAATAAACAGTAATTTAATGCCCTGCAACATGTTACTCATAATTTCATATACATATGATCACAATTTGTTATATCAGTATAAAGATAATCATGTTTATACGAACACTATAAATGAGACGGACCTCTCTCCTTCTCAATTCCCGGGTCTGAATGCAGACACGGCGGAGCAGATCTCTTGTTGTAGCTGTTTTAACCATTAGCCCTGCCAGTAATCTGGAGGATTTTAAACATGGGCGAACACAGCAGCACAGACATAGGCAATATGTCTGAATGGTAACTAACTCAACTAATAAAAAACTGCTCTCCTGACAAAAATGCTTGCTGCAAACCAACAGCTTTGCTGTACCGGCCCTGGCAACATCGCGGGCAACAAACCCTGTGGATCATAGAAATAAATACATACAATCCGTGAATGGCTAAATACTGTGGGCCGTGCATGTTATCACAGCTTGGCAGGTCTGCCTTGCCTTTGGAAAGCACATTTTAACTTAAACTATAAACTTGTGAACTATAAAATCATGCATCTCCTCACATTTTGTATCTGATATATATATATGTATATATATATATATATATATATATATATATATATATATATATATTTTTTTTTTTTTTTATCTTGAGCTGGCGAGTCAACTAACAAAAGCCCTTCTTTTTCCCACTACTCTGCCTGTCACGCCCACTCCACCCTCTGCTCGCAGCGTTCCACACCTATAGTGAAGAATTTTTAAAAAAAGTTCTGAGGTATACTTGAACTGAAAGAGGGAGGGTTTCATGACCCCTTAAGGAAAGTCGATATGGTCAAGATGAATAGCTTAAGGCAGCAGTCACTCAAACAGTTGTTGCAAATGAGATCTCTACAAAAGCATTTCTGAATGCTCAACACGCCCAACCTTGAAGCAGATGAGCTACAGCAGCAGAAGAGCACACCTGTGACACTCCTTTCAGCTATAAACAGAAAACTGAGACTACCATTCAAATTTTTTGACTGTTTTGAATTCTAAATTTTAGGATCCTTCTGCCTTACATTTTAAGAGATCAAGTTTTGCGCGCAAATCGTTTAAATGGAACCTTTTAACATCGGCATTGTTCCTGGACATAAGAATTCCATCTTGCAGAATCTGAATGCAAGGCTGTGTCAAATCTCAGATCCTCTCAAACTGGTTTCCTGAACGTTGCCTTTACAGACACTAGATCTCTATCCAAATGAGCACCTTTGGGATGTGTTGTTGGAATGGGAGATTCACGTCACAGATAAGCAGTAGACAATATCTACAGCAACCGTACAATGCTATTACGCAGGTACAGACCAAAATCTCTTAGATAGGATTGTTAACAAGTCCTGTAAACATTCCTATCTAAAATGTTTACAGTTTAGTCTTAATATAAACAAAATTTTAGAAAACCTCCTAATGCAGTTCATCTCACAAATGAAAATGAATGAACGTATCCTTATAGCAACCATTCAGGCCCCGTTTACACTAGTGCGTTTTAGTTTTAAAACGGCGTTTTAGCATGAAACCGATCCGCGTCCACACTAGCGTTTTACCCAGCATTTCTGAACATATCTCCATCCACACTACTCCACCAAAAACATATATCACGTGACCATTTGCGCACTCTGGGAATGTGCGTTCAAGTATAAACAGGAAGCATGCGTTTCGCTCGGCATTTGGTTATTGTTAGTCAACAAACGCTAACCCAAAACCGGCGTTCTAAATAGTGCTTACGCAGCTTGAAACGCGAGCGATTAGCGAGTGCTCAAACAATAGCTTGCCTCTTGCAAAACAAAACAAAAACGCATTAATGTAAACGGGGCCTCAGTTAAGTCATCTATAGCCATTTAACTTCAAATGGATTAAAATTATTTAAAGTAGGAAAAGGAAATTAAGAGTAAATCATGAAAAATCACTTTCATGGCACAAGGTGTAGTTTAAAGTTCTTTGTTGAGAATATCAGTGTTATTCATTTAGCTCTTACTGTAAACTGTTTTATATTTAGAACTCTTCTGTAAAGAAAGACATGACAAGAAAAATGCATCCCTAGTACCCTAGTCTATATTTTGAATTAAACTTTATGGTTTACATGTTTTATGTTGAAATAAAAAATTGGGTGCACTCTTCCAAATCTCAACAGAAGCACATAGGTCATCCAGGTATTTAACCAGATCTTATACTACTATAAAATGCATTAAATGCAAATTAGAAGGTTGCAACTATCATGTATGGCTTTCTTTATGATACACGCTTAAAAATAAAAGGTTCCAAACGGGGTTTAAGTTCTTCAAAGAACACATTTTCATAGGGCAAAGAACATTTTAACAATATTTTGTGGAATTATGAAGTTCTTAAGGGAAACATTGATGCCAATAAAGAAGCCTTATTTTTAAAGCTGACATGTAACAAAAGTTAAGATTGCCTTTGCTTTTCAACCCGGGCTATATTCTGATTATGTACCCCTATATAAATATCTGGAGAGAGCAAAATGCATCCCAGGAGCTACGTTTGTTTGCAGTTTTTGTTTTCGCGAATCCTCCAGAGGCCGCCGTGTATGCTTTTTCAGATCTCAACTTTCTCTTGCGAGTGCCATTCACACCTGCTATTCTCACGTAAACCCTCCAGAGGCCGATGTCAACTGACTGTTTACTAACTAACCAACCGACTGATCCCCCAACCCCCACCCTTCCCTAAACCCAACCAATAGAGTTTTAAAAAGCACTGATTGACCTGCCCCTCCCTAACACCACCCGCAGTTTAAAAAGCAATCCATAAAAAGAAAAGCCTTCGCCTTATTTTTACCACGTTTTCCAATTTTACCACATTCTCACCCTGTTATTTACTTGTTATTTTTTAGCTTTTGTTTTTGACTTAACTGCTTTTTGAAACTTTTCTGCACTGGACTCGAACCCCTTTGTCACGGCCAATTCCGTTCTGCGTCTCAAATCCGCTGACGTACATGTTCAGCTACAGAACAAACTGGCAACAGCAGAAAAGCCATCCATACGGAGGTAAGCGCTCAGCTGGTAAGCGAGAAAAGGAACGGCATCACAGCGCCCTGTAGTGTTCATTTTAAAGATGAAACACAGCCATACATAGCTCTGGCTACATAAAGCTTGTTTCACACCACAAGCGCAAGCAGAGCATGAGCAGCGCGTTTTTTTTCGGCGTCCATGTTAACAGATTAGAGCTTTCATACTGCAAGCAGAAGCAGCGCGAGGCGTGAGCGTCACTGAAGCAGAATTGCCGCGATAGTTTCGGAGCTGGGTCTATTTTTGCCACGCTGCTCATGCTCAATTAAAGTGACATTGCATTGATAATGGCTTAAACACATTGAATGACAGTAAAAAGTAGCAATTTTACCCGTTAAATGCATCAATATTATCAACTGATTTATATATGGTCAATTAAATGAACTTGAACGATTTAAATCTGCAACAAATATTTATTTAGGCCCGAACTACAAAACCAAATGTAAAACATCTTGAGTATCAGTTTTGAGAGGGGAGAGAGGAAATAGAAGTGGCCGATTTACAACTGCTATTTACGGGAGTTGTAGTCCATAACGAAGTGAATTGTGGTTAGTGTAGTTCGACACCCATGCTTGGATGATGTGAGCTGAGCTCGCTGTGAGTTGAAGCAGAGGAGGAACGATTTATTGGGCTTTGTTTTATGTTCACTCAAGTTCTTCCAACCGGGAGCTGTTTGCACTGAACCTGACAACACGAAAATAAGTAAAAGAAGAGCACGCATTGATTACTTTTGTCCGTCTCATCCTTCGCACAAGAATGAATTAACGAGCCGCTGGACATAGCTGAAGCGAAGAAAGTAACACTAGTTTGATCATGTATAAATACCATTATAACTATATTGTTCATTCATTCATTCATTTTCTTTTCGGCTTAGTCCCTTTATTAATCCGGGGTCGCCACAGCAGAATGAACCGCCAACTTATCCGGCATTTGTTTTACGCAGCGGATGCCCTTCCAGCCACAACCCATCTCTGGGAAACACATCCATACATTCTCATTCACACACATATACTATGGACAATTTAGCTTACCCAATTCACCTGTACCGCATGTCTTTGGACTGTGGGGAAAACCGGAGCACCCGAAGGAAACCCACGCAACCACGGGGAGAACATGCAAACTCCACACAGAAATGCCAACTGGCCCATTCGGGGATCGAACCAATGACCTTCTTGCTGTGAGGCGAACATGCTACCCACTAGGCCACCGTGGCGCCCGTAACTATATTGTATAAATATTATAATAACTAGGCCTACAACATCCTGACAACCAAAAACAAAATGACATGATGTCACAGGCGATTGTCTTCTGAGTGCACCAGACATAAATGACATTCCTCATAGTGTGAGAAGCATACAGTACTGTATCATTCATTCATTCATTTTCTTGTCGGCTTAGTCCCTTTATTAATCCGGGGTCGCCACAGCAGAATCCACCGCCAACTTATCCAGCATATTTTTACGCAGCAGATGCCCTTCCAGCCGCAACCCATCCCTGGGAAACATCCACACACACACACATTCACACTCATACACTATACGGACAATTTTAGCCTACCCAATTCACCTATACCACATGTCTTTGGACTTGTGGGGGAAACCGGAGCACCCGGAGGAAACCCACGCAACCACGGGGAGAACATGCAAACTCCACACAGAAATGCCAACTGACCCAGCCGGGGCTCGAACCAGCGACCTTCTTGCTGTGAGGCGAACGTGCTAACCACTAGGCCACCGTGGCGCCCACAGTACTGTATGATGTATATAATTTATAAAATAAAGACTTGCAGGTTAAAGAAACAGCATTGAACAGATGAAGTTGCCGCGGGCCTTGGTGCAGATGAAAAATTTAAAAAGTGTATTTATATATAGAGATAGATAGGTAACTAGATAGAATAGACAGATGATCTGTGCTGCTGCTGCCAATGAGCTGCGCGCTGCAGACGCAGTCGGTGTGAAAGGCAAACTCCTGCGTGCTGCTTCTGCTCTACATACGCGCTGCTCACACGTTGCTCACGCACTGCTTGCGCTTGCGGTGTGAAACAGGCGTAATTCGCGATCTCCAGAAACGTATATAGAGCTACGTATTCAGAATGAGCCCTGATAGCCCCACCCTGAAGGCATTCCATGTGACCGGATATTAAGGAATGTCATTTCGAGGGGGCAGCTAAGATTCAGGTATTTGATAAAAGATAATGAGGGCAAATTAGTTTTGGAAAAAATAATGAAGTGCACAGATTATTTATAACATGCACTACTATATAAGTAGTTTTAATTTCAGTAGACATTTTAATTTCAGAGCTACTTTAAAAGTACTTTCACATATTCATTGAAATACGCCAATTCTTTCAGTAATGAACAAACCTACAATGTACGTTACTCAAGAGAGTGAAACAGGCAAGCATCCTCATACACACCCCAGCCGAGTTGATGGCAGCTCCGTATCCAGTGGTGACTCCACAGCCCAGCAGACACACGCGGTCCAGAGGAGCATCATCATCAACCTTTACCACATAAATCTGTCTAATAACGATGTACTCGGCCAGAGTTCCTGTGTTGGTGAATTGCAGGATGGGCTTACCACGGCAGGTGAAACTCGTTTTGGGATATGACATATATTCAACATAATCATTTACCCTGGCGAAAAAAAAAAAAGTTTAGTTATGCAGATGGATAAATAAAATGTGTTACATGTGGTTATGTTTGCTTTTTACCAGCTGCGCTCACACAGGTTTGTTCTTGGACTCTTGCAGAACTTGCATTCTCTACACTGACAGCCCGAGTTTGGAATCACCTTATCACCTGTTCAACACAATGCACTGATGTAATTTCGGCTTACTCTGAAATTATCTGAGGATAAAAAAAGCTCAGTAACAAAAAAATGCCTTTAAAGTTGTACAAAGAAAGTATTTAGTAATGCACATTACTAAGAGTTAGTAGAGTTTTTATGGAACACATAGTACAGAGGTAAAAATTCCATTTGTTTCCCCTAAAAAGGGTCTGGGATCATTCTGCATGACATTTTATGGCTACCCAGAGCCAAGGGGTCTGCCATGAAAATCCCTTTTGGTGACAACTTTTCCTCTTGCGCCATTGGTCAGTCAGGAGAGACTGGGAGTGACCTGACCAATACCTTTAAATATCTGCTACGCCCCAAATCATAGCAGAACGTCTCCAGAGAAAATCTTACTATCCTCGTTTTTCTTTCTTTTGGACAACTGAACTTGTGGGACCATCCAACCTGGACCGCAAGATCAAGCAGGACACAAGAACTCCTAAAGGATCTCCAACCTCCACGCGCATCAAGAAAAACTCACAACGCACAAAAGTAACTAAGTATTTTCTTTACATGTCGTCACCTCGGAATTATTAGGATCTGTCTGCGTTCTAAATGATTTTGAGATATTGAGCTTCAAAGTTTTTGCATTCTATAGCAAACGGTACCTGTGTGACATCTGTTTTTTAAATAAAAAGTCTTAAAAATGTAAACAACTTATAAAAAAAGCATCCCATAATGTATATAAGTTGTCAATTAATAAGAATATGTCAATAACTCAATTTTGACAAAAATGTCAGATAGAACCTTATAATTCTAAGGTGATGATGTGTCTAAAGCTGTGCCCCTTTTTAGGGGTGTTTTTATGCTCATTCTTGTGTGGTTGAACAGAGCGAAAATTGTCATTCTGTACCTAGCTTCTATGTTTTCTGGCTTTCTGTTTTGTGTGCTATGTATTGAACATTTGTTTGTTATACGTTAGACTAGTCAATAAATCACGCAACAACCACATTGCATTGTCTTTCTTTGCCTCACAGATATGGTCACTTTAACAGTAAAAGATCCATTGCTACCAGCTTATTTAAGTTTAATAAAACTACTAAACTATTCATCTACTTCACAAGAGGTAAAGTTCCCTTTCTAAATAAACAAACCATGAAAGTGTCTGCTCAGACGAGCGGGCAAAGTCATTGTTTTATTTATTTTGTTAAATTAACTATAAGTTACGGAAGTCCTAAAAGGCCATGCATTAAAATATTTTTTTCACTCTTGTTATGTCGTGATCTCGACATAACTCGTTTACTCGTCATCTCGACAACAAAAAGTTATGTCGAGATTACAACTTAATTTTCTCGTGATCTAGATAAAACAAAAAGTTCTGCTTATTCTCAAACTTAACTGCACATCTCTTACCATTTCTCTGGTAAGCCGCAAGCCATTTAAACGGCACCTTTCTAGCCTCATTCTATAACAGTGCAGACCTTCCGGTCCTTCAAGCTGACTGGCAATGAAACTGACTTCAGTGTCCTTCTCAAGTGTCGGACACTGATAAAGAAATTGTCAATCACTGAAAGGCATAGAACTATCTCAGTTTGATTCAGACTCTGGTCAAAATAAAAGCGAATGCGTTCGTCCATGGTCGTAGGCGTTTGCTTACGGAAGTCAGAATAAGCAGAACTTTTTGTTATGTCAAGATCACGAGTAAACGAGTTATGTCGAGATCATGAGATAATTAAGTCGTGATCACAACATAACAAGTGAGAAAAAATATTTTAATGTATGGCCTCTTAGGACTTCCGTAATAAGTTCATTCTGAATATTCATAATTAATATTAACTTATTATTAATCATTAATATTCATAAATTGAGCTCATTTCGCTACATTTTATATTTTTACAGAAGATCTTCACTTAATATTCATTTTTTCATTCATTTTTTCATTTATTTTATTCATGATTTTTGGCTTAAATGAAAAATAGATCTTTTTAACCAATACAATGTATTTTTGGCTGTTGCCAAAATAGCCAACATTCATTCCTTTATTCATTCATTCATTCAGTCGCTTTATTCATGAGGGGTTGTCAAAGTGTAATGAACCACCAACTTATCCAGCACATGTTTTACGCAGTGGATGCAACTTGAGAAGCTGTTTGACGTACTCATGCAAGAAAAAAAGCTTTCATGTAGAAAATAAGACATTTTATTTCATTACCTGGTTTGAATTCAGTGACTCCAGGGCCTACACTCTCCACCACTCCACCTGCTTCATGCCCCAGTATAGTGGGAAAACCTATTTTGTCCGTCGACTCAAACAGGTGAAAGAGGTCGGTGTGACACAGACTTGTATATAAAATCTGTGTGATGGAAAATCATTAATTTAGCAGCTAACTCAGTGCTAATATAAGCTAACGTTTCTTGATTTAAGAGTTGGTTGCATGGGTTCTTGACATCTTTTATGAGACATTTCCTACCTTAATTCGAACTTCTCCTTCTTGCGGTGGGGCAACTTCTATTTCCTCCATTACCAGGGGAGCCTTGGGCTCCCAGGCAACAGCGGCCCGACATTTGATCACCTTCAGCACACAAAAGATACTGGTTCAGCATTTTTTTTTTTAATCTAGAGATTTAATGATTACAGAGATTTATAACCTGCGCAGTTGCAAGATCTGTACTCTCTGACTTCAGTTGGAGGTTGTCCAGCCAATGAAAACATTAACACATTTTAGAGCCACCACTATCTGATCTTTAAGCTAAATATTAACTCAGTGAAACTGCAAGAGCTCATTAGCGCTAGTGTCCATTTGAGTTGATGATGTGGGAGAGTCACAAAACATTTCAAATTTGTTTAAAAGATTTGAATTAAAATATGAATGCACAAATGTCACTTTAGCATGCGATATCTGTTTACGTAGTCTTTTTACAACATTTAATCTATACAGTAAGTCAATATGAACAGCAAAGCGTTGTAATAAGAAAACAAATACCATTTGTAAGCCATATTATAGTCATGTATTATACTAATACTTATCCAGTAGAGCAATAAATGTATAAAAGAACATCTCCAAGTGTCCACAGCAGAGTTCTGTGTAAGATTTTAGACCTCACTGTAGGACTGTTTGCATTGCAGATTTGTAAATGTGATCGATAGGTCAATGGACATGAGGTTAAACATATAAAGTCTTATTAAAAATGCATTAACTTCTCTGCAGCACAAATGAAAACAGACCAAAAGACAAGTTTACGAACCTTCCCTGCAGTGGCCATTTCCCAGTGTAGTCGTATTGCTGTGAACGAATGCAAAGAGACAATGAGATTCTCTGACAGTCGTTTTTATACCCTGCTGGGTTTAAACAGATGAAGCAATCATGTGCTCCTGCACTCTCACTCTCTTAGTCTCTGTAGCCTACTGAACTTACATTACAACTTAAGTTATGAAAATAACAAAGATATACAGACATTACCTGAAATATTTAACAGAAGATTGTTACTTAGCTGTGTGAATATAAGAGCTGGACTCTATTTCTTGTGCATTCTGGTCAATAAATCTTAATAATCACTACAAGAGATATTCAGTGTTACATAAGAGCAGCTTAACCTTGCCTAATGAGTTCATCCAATCACATGAGAAGACTGAAAAGACAATGACTATTAGTTTTCAAAAGTTCACAAAATACTTTCTTAATGTGGTTTGAGTGCTTCATTCTTGCTTGACCTTGACCTTTATACTTATTCAATGGTTTATCTCCAAATTTAAGGAGATGAATCTCTTTCTACTGCTTTAGTTTAGAGATTGGCAACAATAGTCTTTTTGCAAATGACTACAAATCTGCTTATAAAATAGGTTTTATGTTCATTTGAGAGTACTATGATCATATAGCTGAAAGCATAATTAAATCAAGTAAAACGTTGCATGTAATGGTTACCATTTAGATGCAAACAAAACCTTTATATTTGGGTGATTTGGCAAAGCACTTTTTAATGTCTCTGATAAAAAAAAAAAATACTGAAAAAAAATTGACACTGATTCAATAAAATTGAAGTGTCCATTAATAGTAAGGCCTACTGTTTGATCATTTTAAAACTGGACGCATAGCAAACCAACTTTAAGATAGGCCTGCAATGGTCATTTAAATGTGACTTAAACCTGTTTTGTGGGTGAAGTGGGCGAGGGAGCCTGGTTCATATTGAGTGAGATTTGTGTCTTTATTATTTAATCAAAGATATTTACTGTGTACTTAATTTTTCCCTAAAACTAAATATTTTTGATTGAATAATAAAGACACATATCTCACTCCATAGGTTCAGACCACTTTTGAAAAAAAGTCGTAGTCAAATCATCAAATATGGTGAAAATTAAAGATGCAAACAAACAATAAACAATTCATCAGACCAATCTGACGGAAAATGTACTCCAAATGTGCACCAACCCTGCAAAAAAACTTACTTTCACAAGATGTGGACGCAGGAATGTACAATCCCAATCCGGCTGCTGTTTTAGGTTAAGTGCACGGTGTAAAAGCACCTAAACTGCACAATTACGACTGCACACACTTTTCAGAGTAACAAACATTTAACAAAAATGCAGCACTGGACATACAAAAGACTACGCCTAAAATGTCGGAAAACTCGTAGTAGTAGGATAAAGTAGGTGGGGTCTCTGATCTGTAGTGCATCCACAATTCGGCCACCAGGGGGCGCTTGAAACATTTGGACTAAACAGTCTGAGATTTTAACAGATCTTGTGTGTTGAAGATCAATTAAGACACCGTAAGCATCGTTTAGCTTTCATTGTAGGGAACAGCTGGCTATTTTTCCGCCTTTTTTTTATTATTATTGCAGCTTTAGAACACAGAACATACAAGGGCAATAATAACATTGTATTGACATCAAAACAAATACAATATAAAAACAAAAGAAAAATAAATTACAATTATTCAATTAAGGCAAACTGAAGAGAGTCCAGTGAGGGTTCAGTGATGAAGAAATGAAGTTTATTTTTCCAAATAAAGTTATAAATACATTTATTTGTCATTAATGATAAGTTTTATAATGTCTATAGCCATTGCAATGTAAACTAATCTAGATAAACCTTCAGATTTTGATAACAGAACTCTCCCATTCAGAGATGCTATTTTTCCGCTTTTCATCCCATTTTCATCTTCCGGGTTTAAAATCTATATGCAGGCGGTGACACTTGGTGACGTAGCTTTGGACCACAAGTGCTATAATGATGTGACAGAGTCTCATTTTTATATGCGACTTACATTCCTTATCCTATGAGAAGAGCTGCCTCTGAATTATAAGGTCAATCTGTGAGATGTGAAGTACGCTTTCATGATGGGTCGCGGACCTACGACGAGTGTAAATGCACAACACTTTTTCACTTATTTGCCAATGCCGTTAAATCACTTCACTACATAAATTTTCTCCCATGTCCTGGGATATAGTGTCCATTATTGAAGTAAAGTTGGTTTTATATTCGCACATTCGTCCAGTGACATGCTCCCTATATTGTTTACCATGGTACATTAAATATCCTGTCTGAAATCCCATGTAATTGTAACACTTTAAAACAACATTAGCACTTTTTCTTCGACCATGGACAATGTTGTAGTTTAATATTTGTTGTCTGTAAGTATAATTTCGCGATTTGGAATTTGCAAACAGTTTTCTAATATTATACTAAGGAGCCGAAATCCAAATGTGCAAATTTAAAACCAACTTTCCACCCTCCACACTACTCCAGTGAAACGTATATCACGTGACCATTCGCGCACTCTGGGCATGCACGTTCACGTGAAAACAGGAAACATGCGCCTCGCTGGTTCTTCCCGGTGTAACCCAAAACCGGCGTTCTAAATGGGGCTTAAGCGGCTTGAAATGTGAGCGATTAGCGAGTGCTGGAACAGTAGCTTGCCTCTTGGAATATATGCAACTGTTGTAGTAAAAAAGGCAGAGTTTAAGTGCACAATAGCACCTAAAACAGACATTGGTTCTCCCAACGCTCCCATTTCTGTGTCCAGCAGCCATACCTCCATTTTCAGATGTGGGCGTTTCCCCCATCCACACTGAGACGGAGCAGCAGCGTTTCATGAAAACGGCCTCTCCAGCGTTTCCAAAACGCTCCATTTTAAGGGCTTCAAAACTCCGGTGTAGTGTGGACGGATGGCGTAACCGTAGCAAAACTTATACGTTTTAAAACAAAAATGCACTAGTGTAAACTGGGCCTATGTGTCCATTGGATGCAACTTAATGCACAGGTGTCAACCTTTACACTTAAGCACACTTTAGCTTCAACCCTGATTTAACACAACTGATCAAGCTGTTAAGTTGTTTTGGTTTGTTTCAAAGCTACAAGTATGTATGCTATTTTTTGGCATATAATGACATCAAAAATGACAAAAGAGTAAAAACAGCACAGTTTGTCAGAGTGACTATCATTTTTATTCTTTGCTCTATCATGCTGAGTAGATGATGATGTAGTTTTGTTTTCTTTTCAGCTTAGACCCTTTTTTTAATCTGGGGTTGCCACAGCGGAATGAACCGCCAACTTATGTTTTACGCAGTGAATGCCCTTCCAGCTGCAACCCACCACTGGGAAACATCCATACACACTCATTCACACACATACATACGGACAATTTAGCCTACCCAATTCACCTGTACCACGTGTCTTTGGACCCAGAGGAAACCCATGCGACCACGGGGTCTAAATATATTGGTCTGATGTGATGTACAATAATGAACTTTAGATGGCAGACTTGCACAGGGAGACTGTTGCACAAGAATGCTTGTTTCTGTCTGTCTGTGTGTGTGTTGGTCTGAAGTGCACATTGATGATCTATAAATATGTGACACACCAATGCATTACAGTGGAGATTACGAAGTAATCACCTTAGGCTTGCTGTCTCAGTCTGCTTCATGATATTTATATGCTTGGCTTGTTGCAGTATATGGGTACTTTTGCTATAAACTCTTTAAATCTTATCATATAGGCATAACTGATGGCATAAAGATCTTCACTGAAAGAGTAATTTGAAGCATTACTGAACATTGAACAGACGCTCTTGTTAGAATTCTACTAACAATCGCATGGTGCAATTAAATTGATCTCAGTTAATCTCTTCATGTCTCTGAAGAATTAGAGGAAGCATTAATTTAAGTTCAAATACTGTAGGTTAATTATCCTGATCATTGCCATTTAAATAGCAATATGAAGCCTGAAAAGCAGTTGCAGACTCTTTGCATTCAGATATATTGCACGGTAAATTATATTACATTTTATAATTTATTTTAGCTTAACGTTTGATGGGGTTTTAATTAAATTTGAAACCATCTCAGATAATAATCGCAATAAATTCAAATGAGCGTTTAAATCCAGTTATATGCACATTCCCCTGCTTTGTTGTAGTTTGATAATCTTTTCTGCACAATAACGTGTGCAATAACGTAAGTTTTTGCTTCTCACACATATTGGTTTTACGATAATTTTATTTACATGCTGTTTTACTGATAAAAGGCTCACTGATTTATTCATATTCTTGTCGGCTTAGTCCCTTTATTAATCTGGGGTCGCCACAGTGGAATGAACCGCCAACTACCATATGTCAGAATCTACTATGACTTTCAAGTCAAATAAGGTCAGAAAAGATTCAGACAAAAGCAGCTGGAAAACATTTCTGCAGTCATCCAGGAGATCATCTGTGCTGAATTACTGTAGCAGTTTCTCACATCGTTTCACTTCTAGCCAGACTGAACCATAGTACCAAACTCAAAACCGTTTTTTCATCTAGACCTTTCAGAAATCATTTCAGTGTGTATTAAACTGGCTGCATTTAGTCTGAGCAATCCGTTTCAGTCAGTTCGTCTTAAATGTTTCTTCAGAAAAGTCTACAGCTGCAGAAGTCTGGTGCTTCTTAACTTTCCAATGTTGAAATCAAAACAAATGCTGAAAAGTCTGGCTCAGAGAAGAGAAATAAACTATTTTGACAGCATCATAAATTGGTTACACAAAACCTCTTGAATGATTTATAAGCTTGTCTCCTTTTTATTTGCCAAGGATCACTTTTTCTTGCTAAATATTTCTGAAGCATTTTGCCTTGCAGGCGAATAGAAAAGTGTTTGGCGTTAAATGTTTACATACACTTGTGAATCACTTCATAAAGCAGAGAACTGCAATACGCCATTAAAGAGGGTCAGGGAATGCACACAGCTGCACAGAAAGCTAAACAGAATATAACTGTAGTGAAGACAGTCGCACACTGGTCAGTGACGACAATTTGCTTCTCATTTGGATACACTCATGATGGTTCGAATGCTGTAAGAGAAGAAACAAAGGTTAGTATTTCAATTTTTAACCATATTAACCTCAGACACACACACACAAAATGTTAAATGTTACCCTTGTCCAGTTTTCATGAGGTTGATGGCATCATTGACCTGCTCCAGATTCATTTTGTGGGTTATAAACTCATCCAGCATTATTTTGCCAGACATGTAGTCACGAACCAGCTTCGGAACTGAATCCTTGCACTTAAACCCTTTACAAAAACAGATACGAATGCTTACAGACATTTACACTGGAAGCTTTAGAAAGCATTGGCGGGTAGCTTACGTACCCCCAAACAGAGATCCTTTCCAGGTTTTCCCATATATGAGCTGGATTGGCTTTGCAGAAAAGTCTTGCAGATTTGTCCATCCAACCACAACGCTCACACCCCAGCCTTTAGCACACGACTCCAGCGCACTTCTCTGAGGTCATAGATGTTGATTTCACTCACACAAAGAAATACTGCAAGTACTGAAAAGCTTTTAAGGCAATACATAAATCACCTTTTAACAGGGAATGTGTGTCAGTCAGGTCTTACCATTACTTCAGTGTTCCCCGTGCACTCAATTGAGAAGTCCACTCCTCCTCCACTGGTCATTTCTATCAGCACTTCAGAGATGGGTTTGTTGTGTGCTTTCGGATTCAGAAAATCTGTGGCTCCAAACACCTTTGCCTTCTCAAACTTCTTTTCGTTAATATCCACAGCAAAAATGCGAGAGGCTCCGGCGTTTTTACAGCCCATCACAGCAGCCAGACCAACTGCGCCGAGTCCAAACACCGCACACACAGAGCCTGGAGTAACCTGAACACAAACTACTATTGTAATGCTCATTCACTGCAATGTAACATTCCCAACATTCTATCTGAATGCAAACTTGGATTTGCAAGCTGAGACTGCATATCTCAGACATGCAATGTCAGACACAATGCTCTCAATGGAGCTAGTGACGTCACTGTGAGAGGCAGGGTGAGGGCTGGGGTTGGGTGTGAGCATTAAAACCATTGCATGCAGCTCACCAAGTCTGCACCCAAACCCCTCTCAACAATCACCCCATTATTCAAGCATGGGAAACCATTCATTCATTCATTTTCTTGTTGGTTTAGTCCCTTTATTAATCTGGGGTCGCCACAGCAGAATGAACCGCCAACTTATCCAGCATGTTTTTACGCAGCGGATGCCCTTCCAGCTGAAACCCACCTCTGGAAAACATCCATACACACTCATTCTCACTCATACACTATGGACAATTTAGCCTACCCAATTCACCTGTACCGCATGTCTTTGGAATTGGGGGGGAAACCGGAGCACCCGGAGGAAACCCCCCAACCACGAGGAGAACATGCAAACTACACACAGAAATGCCAACTGACCCAGCCGGGGCTCGAACCAGTGGCCTTCTTGCTGTAAGGCGAATGTGCTACTCACTACGCCACCGTGGCGCCCTCATAGGAAACCACTCGAAATGAATTTTGTGGCATTAGATAATAAAACTATGCTGTTTCTGCTGATATATAGATTGATTATTCAAAACAGTAACAGCAAATTAAGAGCATTCTTTGATTTTTGGAAAACTATCTTTTCAATAAACATCTGAACAGCATGAATACACAAGTGTTATGAAAACATTGACTTAAAATGGTTAAAGAGGAACTGAGAAATCTAAATCCCTTTGATCGTTTGGTCATGGTACTTTTAAAACATTCTGTATGAGTTTATAACTCAAAGCTTTCTTCTTAGTCCAAAAACAGCTTATATTGAAGCCAATCTGCCAAAATGACAGGTTGTAAAACTGTAAAAGTTGTGAAACGTCCTTTTTTTTTTTTAATATACTCTCAGAAATAAAGGTACAGGAGCGGTCACTGGGGCGGTATCTTTTCAAAAGGTATATATTTGTACCCAAAGAGTCCACAGTGATACCTCAAAGGTGCGTATTAGCACCTAAATGTACCTAAAAAGTACCTTTGAGGTACCATTATGGACCCTTCAGGTACAAATATATACCTTTTGAAAAGGTACTGCCCCAGTAACAGCTCCTGTACCTTTATTTCTGAGAATGTGGAGAATATCAACGTCCACTTCTACACCACTGTCTGTTTAGCTCCACCCAAGAAAAAAAAGAGACAAATCATGAAAAAAAAAAAAGATTTCTAAAGTCAAGAAGACACTGTGCAGTGCTACGTTGTGGAAAATAAAAAGGAGTTGCATTCCTACTAGGGCTGTGCAATATGGAAAAAATAATCATGTTGCGATTTTTGGAACGAATATTGCGATTGCGATTTTATTTGCGATTTTGGCAACTGTTTTTGTTTTTAAAACAAGCTACATACACATGTTCTAAATGTATTCAGTGCACAAGAAGTGCAAAACAAAACATTTCACAATGAAACAGCATAGCATTTAATAATTAAAACTGTAGTAAAATTGTCTTTGAAACAGACAACATAAAGTAAATGAAGATGAACTAACCTCAGCTCTAGTTAAAAACATACTGTACACAGTAATACTAACTGCTTGATAAACAAAACTGTAATAAATTGTCTTAAAAACAGACAACATGAACAAATAAAGATAAACTAACCTCAATTCCAGTCAGAACAATAAATAAAAACGTAAGCCAAAACCACCTATTCGGTTCTCCTGCTCAACTTCGTCGTGCACGGAGTGAACTCTGATTGGTTAACAGCTTAGCTGTAATTGGCCGATGTGCTGCGTCAGCAGATTGGTTAACATATTAAAATCATGCGCACAAGAACGTGAACAAAAATCTGCATGTGCAAAAAAGATGTTGCATGTGCTTAAATCGCGATTTTTTTTTTGCGATTGCGATTAATTGCACAGTTATAATTCCTACTGATCCTAACCATGCAGAAATGCAGAATTTATATTGGCGCCCTCACAGCTGTCCTTTCAAAAAATATATAAATATGTTAAATATTGTAAAATCATAGCAGTGGGCATTTATTTCCTAATTTACAATTAGGTATATTCAAACGGTATGTTCAGATGGGTCTTGGAGGTCAAAGCAGGACAGAAAATAGCCTATTCTAAATAAAACAGTACAATTAAAAGGCAGATCATGACCCATTTAAAAAGTAAACAGTTTAATCTTGTGTTTGAGATCTCAGTTAATTAATAATGACTACTTATTTACTACCAGTGTAAAACCAATAACATGTCAACACAGCTGAGATGAATTTTGAATGTTTTCTTTTCCTAAAGTGTTCCTGTCCCCTCTCTCAAAATGTTCTGTTATGTAACATTTAGTTATAGAAAGCAAAGACATTAATTCAAGTACGTCTTGAGTTGCAACAACATCTATACACACCCCAGCTGTGTTGACGGCAGCTCCATAACCAGTAGAGATGCCACAGCCGAGCAAGAACACGCGGTCGAGAGGAGCATTATCGTCAATCTTCGCCACAGCGTTCTGGTTGATGACGGTGTACTCAGAGAAGGTGCTGGTGCCCATGAACTGCAAGATGGTCTGACCACGGCAAGTGAAACGGCTTGTAGGTTCAGCCATTACGTCGTGATATTTAGTTGCCCTACGGGAGAGATAAACACTGAGGGTTTCCAAAAGACAAATATGGGGTCAGCTGTAAGGTTTTCTGTTCGTTTCTCACCAGCTGCTCTCACACAGGTTTGTTTTTGGACTCTTGCAGAACTTGCATTCTCCACACTGAGAGAGGAAGAGGGGGATGACCTTATCACCTGTTCACCACAACACACAGAAAGATTAACTAATTGCCTGATTTTAATTGCAGACTGATTCTCTGAATGCATTTAATTCACGAGGACATGAGGGAGAGCAAATAAGATTGTTTTTTAAAGCATACGTAACCTAAAAATGAACATTTTGTGTTATTCACCTTCAGGGATTCCAAGATTTTTTTTCTGCAGTATAACAGTAGATTTTTTAGCT
>CAIGQQ010039955.1:113612-140799 GCA_903798035.1 Danio albolineatus
GTGTGTGTGTGTGTGTGTGTGTGTGTGTGTGTGTGTGTGTGTGTGTGCGTGTGCGTGTGTGCGTGTGTGCGTGTAAAAAAATGAGACAATTTTACGTCAGGAAATGAACAGTTCTTCAGTGCAAACACTGCGACATGTGGGCCAAGCAAAACCTGATTGTGTGGGTCAGAGAAATTTTGCTATATGGGCAGTAATGATTGAAGTGTATGATACATCTTTAGTAAACAGAATAAAAACACTTTGTGTAAAGTAAAATGTATCCAGTTGAAATGTGTCACATAATAGCGCCTGAAAATTCTGGCATTGTAAAAATCACCAGCAATCAAGGGACTGAAGATCACTGGGGACAACATCAACACCTGCTCCAGCTGACCATCATTCGGACACTCACACACAGAGGCACACAGCTGTGGTGCATTCCACTTCATTACCTGGACTACATTTCGGTTTGTGTTCCCCTCTCGTTGTCTGTTACTCCCATGATAGCTGTGTGTTTTCTAGTTCAGTGTTTCTCAACCACGTTCGTGGAGGACCACCAACACTGCATGTTTGGATGTCTCCTTTGTCTGTCACACCCATTAGGTCTTTAGGTCTTTGCTAATGAGCCGATGATCTGAATCAGCTGTGTTTGGTTAGGGAGACACGGAAAATGTGCAGAGCTGGTGGTCCTCCAGGAACGTGGTTGAGGAACACTGCCCTAGTTTTATCTAGTTTTGATTTGTTCTGGTTTGTTTAATAAATATATGTTTAATATATGTCTTCCTCATTTGCACCTGCTTGTAACAGGCATGGGGACCACGGTGGCCTAGTGGGTAGCACGTTCGCCTCACAGCAAGAAGGTCGCTGGTTCGATCCCCGGCTGGGCCAGTTGGCATTTCTGTGTGGAGTTTGCATGTTCTCCCCGTGGTTGCGTGGGTTTCCTCCGGGTGCTCCGGTTTTCCCCACAGTCCAAAGACATGCGGTACAGGTGAATTGGGTAAGCTAAATTGGCCATAGTGTATGTGTGTGAATGAGAATGTGTGGATGTGTTTCCCAGAGATGGGTTGTGGCTGGAAGGGCATCCGCTGCGTAAAACTAATGCCGGATAAGTTGGCGGTTTGTTCCGCTGTGGCGACCCCGGATTAATAAAGGGACTAAGCCGAAAAGAAAATGAATGAATGAATGTAACAGGCATCATGTACTGACCCTGGCTTTAAGTACTTTAAACTTTATTGTCTGTTCTGCTTGGCTTTAACACTGGATTTAAGACAACAATTGCATACATACAATCACACAATAACAACAATCATCAAGACAAAATACGTTAAAAATTTAAAAACCAAATTAGCCCCATACATATTACTGCATATCATTCTTGACAACAATCTCATTCACTTCAAACAGTGATCCGATTTAAGACATCAACTGTCTGCAATAGGGATAAATGATTTTTTATAAACATTTCTTCTGGCTTTAGGAATTCTAAACCTGCACCCTGATAGTAACATTTCAAAAGCTGAGTGGAGAGGATGTGTATAATCTTTAAAAATGCCAATTGCTGTTTTTTCCATAAAGGAATCAAGTAGAATGTGCAGTGAATGCTGTTTGTAAGCAGTTATCTCATTTGCCTGATTGATAATTTGCGATAGTTTCTTCTTCTGTTTAAATGTTGTGTTACCAAACCATGAAACAATATTATATGTGAGAACACTCTCTATCAATGATCTACATGCCATATTTAAAGTCTGTGTACAAACTTGAGACTGAGCCATGGACTTGCCTTATTATAAACAGCCCTATATTACCATTAAAATTCAGTTTATTGTCAATAATTATGCCTAAATACTTATAATTTGAGACCTGCTCTACTATTTGTCCATTTATGATGACTGGTATATAAAATCTAATATCTGCTACTCTTGTTTGACCCCCCAGACATAACTCTTTAGTTCTTTTAATATTACGGTGTAATAAACTTTTGCAAAACCAATCTGTGCTATTAATATATTTAACCTCAACATTAGTGTTGGCATATGAATGATATATTAGCTAGTTAGTGGAAGCAGTAATGAATTTAATAGTTGTAACCCCCATAGATTAAGGACAGAAAATTTAGTTGTTACCTGCACATGTATACTATGCACTCTCAGGAAAAATTGATACAATGTTGTACCAAATAAGGTACAAACCCTTGTCACTGGGGCAGTACCTTTTTATGGGACAGAATTGTACCTCAAGAAAAGAAACAATTTTGTACCTTTTAAGGTCATGATTTGTACCACGGGAAACCAAAATGTACCTATGTTTTTAAAAACCTGCAGATACAATATTGTTTAAAGGTACCACCACAGTGACAAGACACTTTGTATCTTAACAGTGTCAAAAATGCTTCCCAAACATTTATTAAAATGCCTTAAATGTTCTCAAACTGTGGTACGTGCACCACTAGTGGTACACAAGCTTCCTTCTAGTGGTACGTGGAGGAATCTCTGAATAATTAAGGTAAAAAAAATGAACACACTTTTAACCCTTTGACGCGTACGATAACATGATGTGTATCGTATCATGATTAGTAAATTGATTTTAAAAGGCTAAACATTTTATTTAAGTGGCTGATAATAATAAATATTCTTAATTAAAAGAATTAATCGACCTTGTTTTTGAGTGCTGTAGCTGCTTAATTAGGCCTACTGCGCTACTGTACTTCAATACCAGTTATTATGGTGGTACTTGGAGAGACCATTTTTTTCTGAGGTGGTACTTGTTGAAAAAAGCTTGAGAACCACTGCCTTAAATGTTTAGTTTACAATACCTATAGTTTTATGTTTTACCAGTTGTTTTGTATTATAGAACTAAAAAATTATGTTTATAAGTATCTTTAAACATATACTTTTAAATGATGATTCTTGTTTTAATATGGAAATTATTGATAAAAATCACTTTGCCTTTCCAGTCATATTTATTTTCATAGATACTGTAATAAAGAATAAGTTGTTCAACACTTTTGTACCTTTTCTATTAGAACAATCGTGTACCTTCTTTTCAGTTGCACCATAAAAGGCACAGAACAGTATCATAAGAGGTCTTTTTCAGTACCATATAAGGTACAATTTTTACAAAGGTACAAAACTGTTCCTCAAGGAACATTATTTGTACCATAGTGTACCTTTTTTTCTGAGAGTGTGGGCAGATTTCCAATTAGTCTCCTTTATTTAATGAAGGCGCTTTAAATGTTGGTGCCATAAATGCACCCAATAACGATTGGAAAGCCTGAAATGTTATTAAGTGTGTGTGTGTGTGTGTGTGTGTGTGTGTGCATTGCATACTGATACACTGTGAATAGATGTATAAATATGAATAGTATGACTACATATCAAAATAAGACAGGACAAAGCCTCCACTTCTTTTGAACTTTTTTGCTCTCTGTCTCTTTCTTTCAGCACCCCACACATTTATTTCTGTATATATAAATATATAGACCATTTTGAGGGACGTAAACAACAACAATGGTCCTAACGTATTTCCTGTTTAACATTTTTAATTTCTCTAGCTTTCGAGAATCCAAACATTTCCACATAAATAATGTTATGGCAGCTGTTTTAAGGTCAAGTTATGATTGAGTTGCCTCTTGTTTCAGTTAGGAAATAGTTTAACGACAAGCAGGAAATGTTCATGGACCAATGACATCACCACACTGAAATGGTCTATGATTTAAATATTTATATTTTGCCAATATTAAGTCTTTAATTACATAAAATATATTCAAATTTTCCATGATCACTTATTATTTTATAATCTAAGCCCAGGTCAGGTTGTGTTACGACATCAGATTTCGACATTTTATATTCACAGAAGTTATGGGAAACATCAACATGGACACTTCACTTGCATTTAATTGGTGGATTTCTACAAGAACAAAAGGCAACTGTAATTATTTTAAAGCATGATAGTTTTATTATGATAACCCAGGTTTTTAGTTGAATTACATTGCTGAATGATTTATAATATATTAAAAAAAACCTCTATGAAAATAAATCCATCAATACAAGCATCCCTCATCATGACCCACCACCAACAAACAAAAAACAAAAACACAGGATTGTGGCAAATATGTTGGCAAAATGAAAAACACAGCACATAAGATGAACACTGAAAAGAATCACATTAAATCATAACTTGGCATCATTTCAGCAATTATGCCATATTACCAACAAAGTAAAGTTTTCCTCAAAATCAGTACCAAAATAAATATCACAATCAAACATGATTTACATGAGTATGACATCATCTTGCAAAAATATTCACAGTTACATAAACAGCAGGTTTTTAACCTTGCTTAAAAAAGTTAAATCATTTAATAATCTTCAAATGTAGTATTTCAATAAAAAAAAACTTACAAGCGCTATTAAAAACAGCCTTTTCATATTTCTCATGCTGATTCCTATAAAGCAATCTATCGTTTCAAGAATTTTCTACTAAATATTTTGTATTTATGAAATCACCCGTTGATTTCATTGATATTCATATTGCATTATTTCTTTAACAGACAGCATACGCAGATTGAAAAGGGATAGTTCCCCCCAAAATAAGAGTATTTTAAAGAATGTTAGAAAGCAGCAGGTTCAAGTCCCAGCTGTGTCAGTTGGTGTTGGAGTTTGCACGTTCTTCCAGAGTTGGCGTGGGTTTCCTCCGGGTGCTCTGGTTTCCCTCACAGTCCAAAGATATGCGGTGAATTGAATAAACTAAATCTAGTGTATGTGTGTGAATGAGTGTGTGTGGGTGTTTCCCAGTGCTGGGTTGTGGCTGAAAGGGCATCTGTTGCGTAAAACATATGATAGAATAGTTTGCAGTTCATTCCATAGATTTACCCCTGATAAATAAGGGATTAAGCCGAAGGAAAATTAATGAATGTATATATCACAAAATTATCATTATAACGATAATAGTATATAATATATATATATATATATATTGCAGACATGTCTGATTTTGTTTTACTACTACTGCTAACAGTTTAAAACATTCTTCAAAATATCACCTTTTGTGTACAAGAGAAAAAAAAGGTTTGGTACCACTCGAGTGTGAGTAAATGGTCCTTCCATTTTTATTTTTGGGTGAACTATCCCTTTCTGAAAAATCAGTTAATAAAAATCCAAAAATGCAGTGCATAACATAGGTCTTTTTCATGATAGGTTTGGTTTTAATACAGTTTCTTCCTCTGCTCAGACTGCTGAGGAACTGTATTTAGTTCAAACTGTCAGACAAATCCAAAAATACCCCAGCAGCCCCCAGAACATTCACATGCAGTAGTATTAACACATTCAAGTTTTAATAATTATTCATCCCTGCTCGATTTCCCAACACATCTTAAAAGGGATAGTTCACCCAAAAACAAAAATTGACAAAAAAAGTTATTCTAAAGCTTTATGAGTTTCTTTGTGCTGCCGAACACAAAAGAAGATATTTTGAAGAAAGCCGAAAACCTGTAACCGTTGACTTCAATAGTATTTATTTTTCCTACTATGGAAGTCAATGGTTACCGGTTTCCAGCTTTTTCAAAATATCTTCTTTTGTGTTCAAGTGAGTAAATGTTGATATCATTTTCAGCTTCAGATGAACTATCCCTTTAATATACAGTAGAATGAGGAAGGTTGCCCTCTAGTGCAATTGCGTAGAGAATACAGGACTGAAACCTGGGAAAACATGAGCAATACATTCAACACCGATACCACTTTCATTTCAAACGACCGTCCAGCTGATATGTACAACCGGTTATAATAAAGCTCTTTAACCTGTACAGATTATGACAGTCATCCTATCACTATGCACCAATCAGGAGTGAAGGGAAGCATGCTTTTCACAAATACCTTATGCATGAAAGCGCATAGACTGGTGGAATCATTCCAGTAATTAAAGTGAATCCTCTGATCATCTTCAATAATTCACCTTCTTGAATATATACCCACATTACAAGAAAGCAAACAGCTCCCAAGTAAACAGGCTTGAATCGTGGAGCTTGTCATTTACAGAAAGGAGTCTCAGTCTCCTCTTTGTACTGGCTGTGAGTGGCAAATTGGCCTTCATCTGTCCATCCGAAACTTCTCGTCTGCTATTTCTGGATGTAAATGATAATGATGCACAGAGTTCCCACAAGGCCAAGCGCTTGGATACCCAGGAACCACAGCAGCAGCCAAAAAACCAGCACGATCACCGGTTCAACGATCTTCTCTCCGAAGTAAAGCTGGGTGAATCCAAGACCCCTCAAACACTTGTTGAGCTCCCCGAACAAGGTGCCCATCTTCTCGCAGTCGTCCACCTGTGGAGGCTCCGGTTCAGCCGGTTCGAGTGATGGCTCAGCATTGTGAGGTCTTTCTCGTCCCCTGAGGTCATTCTGAGCGCAATGACAGAGTAATTATACAGTAATTATACAGGGTGTAAAACACTGACACCACTTGAGTGTCTGTGGGAGTGTGTTTATGTTTGTAATGTACTGACGCTTTAAATAGCCAAGCAAAAAAACAGGTTGGTATACTTGGGTTTCGTCATTTTGTTAAGTTATGATGAGGCTTAACAGAACGCCTTATGTTATACCAAATGAATGTGACAACATTGCAAAATAGCTATTTATAGAGCTGTTGATAAACAGGGGGAAAGCAGGGCTGTTTCATAGTTACTGATAAAAGACAACAGACCATTTTCAAGCTAAAAGCGAACTCATTTAACTGGTAGTACATGTAAGTATCATTTTTGAAACAATTAAGCTTGGTCGAGATGTGAGAGTCTTACCAGTTCTCTGTGCGTGTGCTTGACAGCGCGCTCATGCTGGTATCGACACCCGCTTCGTTCTCGCGTCCCGGTTAAGAAGTCGCGATTATGACGTGTCTCCGCATCATTTACGAAACGATTAGTATTTGACATATTAATGTTAAAAACTGAACGATAAATTTTGACCTGAGAAGGGGTCGAAGGGCTGGGAAACAGATGGCTTGTTGGAGATACTTCCGGTGTTGGCTGTCAACAGACGGTGCGGCCTGACGTCACAAATCACGGTCAAAATAAAAGTAAAAGAGTTGTCGTATTTTATTTGGTTTTTTTTTTAACCCCTAGCAACTATGGCTACACCTTTTGATTGTGTACTGTTAATACACTTTCTCTCATTTTACTCATTTATTTTTAGAAATTGTTATGAGATGTATGTTTGTACATTTTTACAGTCTATGGTTTGCTTTATTTGGTAGAAATTTCATAATAAATGGAAAAAGTTGTCATCCGATGTCGCTGTTTCTATAATCTGTAAATTGAGATGAAAACAACAATGAATAAAATGTGGATTCATTATGATAGAATATGGGTGCTAGAAGCATGAACAAAAACATTTTATTTCTTTTGATATAGTTTCAATGTAACTATTCGCTTACACATAAGCAGTACAACTATATATAGTTATAGAAGTGCAAAGGCTGTGTTAAAAAAAAATAGTAACACGTGGGGGCGTTATTTCTGGGAGTCGATTCTATTGAACTGTCCATTTCACACAACCGATTCATGATTTCACAAAAAACGAGTCAGTTGCTTTTTGTGTCAAACCTGGATACACATTCAGTTTTAATTGTCAAAATTATTATTATTATTGTTATTGATTGATAAACCATGTTTGTTCGTGTTTGACTGTTATTATGTTATGCTATGCTGTGTTTTGCTTTCATAAATGCATCATTAAAAAAACTAATGTAAATAAAATTCAAACAAGACAGCTGAATTTCTCCCATATGCCATTTTTAAAAGAAACGCATAGGAGTCAAAATGAATGTGACAATATGGGCGGTGTAGACTTTGAATTAAATGTTTGAATTACACTTAATAGTGGATACCACATGTAATGGGTTATTTGCTTAATGTTTAATTTATTGCACGTTTACTGGAAGTTCCAATAGAGCATCAAGAACATACCAATGGCCTAAACGTGTATAAGCCTGGACAGACCTATTCTGCTAAACCACACCAATCTCTCTGCTTATGTGTATGCTTGACTAATACTGTGTTCTCTGAAGGTTATTACTAGAGCAAAACAACTGTGACAGGGAAATTTGTGTTTGTAAAAAAATCCCTTTTTTGCTGCCGTTCAAGCTACTTGTTTAAAATGAGATAAAACAACACAATTCTTAATTTTTTTTAGGGACAACTTAATTGTTTCATGTTAAATCAACTCAAAATTGTCCAAATAATTTGTTAGCTTAATTGATTTATTGAGACCCAACATTTTTAACAGTATGTTTACCAGGTCCAGAAGCCACAAAAGTTTTGTTTTGTTTTTCAAACAAATTACAAGAGTTTTCTGGGACCAATAACAAAATGGAAAGGTGGCAGGAGATGGGTGTGAAATATGGGAGACTTTCGGGAAAACCTAGGTCTGTAAAACCTTCAGAAACAGAATGCATTTTACAACAAGCTTTTGATTCCTACAATATGTTTCAGGATTCTCCACTGCAGCCCGGACTCTGAGAAACAGAAACAAGTATGTTTGGAGACTGTGTATAGGTGGAAGTTTCTAGAAAATGGTGGTGCTGCGGAGACTAAAAACTTCCTGATGATTTCACACTAATTCTTTTCCTTTCAACTTTTTTTTATTTTTTTGATTATTTATTTATTGATCCTGTGAGATTATATTGTTCAATGGTAACATTTTAATAATAAAAAAATTATTCATATATACAAAATTTTAGTCGACAATTTAAATTGTAACTATATACGATATTATTAGTTAATGTTAACGTATTTACTAACATGAACAAACAAGGATCAATGCATATTACAGTATTTATTAATCTTTAAGGAAAATAAATGTATTTGTTGTTAGTTCATGTTAACTCACAGCCCATTATATTGTTAACAAGCGCGAATTTGGATTTTAATAATGCATTAAAAATGTTGAACTAAATTAAAAGGCTGTACAAGTCTTGTTCATTCTTATTCATGTTAGTAAGTTAACTAAATTAGCTAATGAAACCTTATTTTAAATTGTGACCATTTATGTCTATGTTATGATTCCCACCAGGGTCAGATGTAATATTAAGAAATAAGAATTATGAACAAACAAATGGAACGGAAAGCTTTTAATTCAACACTGAGGTTTCAGTATAACTGTTCTGTGTCTCTGTTCCAAAGCTAAATAAAAGAGGCAAATGTGCATCAGCTTCACTGGCCTACAGAAATTGCTTTAAAATGTATGTCATATTATGGTACTTCATCACCATCTATTGGATTTTATTTTTAGATTTGTCAGCTTCATTCAGTACTGGTTTTGTTTATATGTTGTATGTCCCATTAACCTGATTTATGATTTTGTCAACATTAATGGAAATTATATATATATATATATATATATATATATATATATATATATATATATAATTATATATATATATATATATATATATATACATAAACATTTGCATTGTTTATCACTGAGTTAAATCTTTAAACAGGAACTTGATATCTCAGAATATGCAGCTCATGGTAGAATGAAAATCAGAGCATATAATACTCAAAACAGTTTGAGTGTATGAGTGTTTGAGAAAATTATAGGTCGGATGAATGAAATCACCTCACCTGTTAAAGGTACAGTTCAAGGTACAAATCACATGTTTGTGATATGTGTAAAATGGTATAAAAGTAGGCATACACCATGTTTGAGCTGTCAGTAAGTTTGCCAAGTATAGGTTAAGATTAAAATAGAATAAAAAAAAATTCTTTAAGTACGTTTTTTTGTTGTCTAAGTAAACCATCAACCCTCTGTAGCTACAGTAGACACACACACATAGTATCACAAAACAGGATTTAAGTTAAGATTATATAACAAAGAAAATTTAATTAATTAAATTATTATAACAGAAACAATTAAAGGTGATATCCAACAACAACAATATAGTAGACAGCTAAATGCATTTAAAATGGAAATACACTGTCTTATAATAAATCCTTAGAAGAAATGTCTTAAAATACATATGTTAGTTTCCGTCGAAGTTGTTTTTCATTTGTCCTGGGATTAAGATTTCGGTGCAACATCTGTTTCGGGCAGAGAATTCAATTCCAGGATCCGATCCAAAGACTAAAAAATTCGACCACAGACACTCCGAATAGACTCGAAAGAATGATTCATTTTAGCATCGGACAGAGTCATGTTGTGTTTGAATCATTTCTGATGGACGTTTTGAAACACAGCCTCTGATTCGCTCTTAGCGCCGCGTCAACCAATCAGAGCGAAGCACTGAAGTGAAGCCTGAACGTCCCTTATGAGGCCTGTGTGAACGACTCACGTAAAATGGCGACGGCGGAGCCGGTGAGTCAATAAACTTCTCAAAGATTATTTTACACTTTTCAGTCCTTTCGCGCAACGCTACAAAACAACCTCCCCATAACAACATGTCTATACTTACTTTTAGACTGTAATGACGTTTAACTGTCACCCCTTTTAAACTTTAAAAAAGTTTTTCGGTAAGTTTGAATGGAGTAGCTCAACATGTTTGGCTGTAAGTTGACAAGGCTTGTTCTACTCGCGCAAGACACTTAATTACTTTTCCAGATGTCTGTTCGCCTCCGCTAACCCTTATGCACCTTTATGTTGTTTAATTGGGTTTTCTGGAGAAAATCGCGCACGTCACAACACACAGCTGTCAAAACTAACTGAAGTGAGCAGTACTAGTGTAAACGACACCATGCTGGATCAAGCCATGAAAGAAAGCTATAACCGCTTTATTCAAAACCACTAAAATCTTAGATTATATTTCTGTTTGACGCATTAAATGCATTTAAGTTTAAATGTGTTTTTGTCTTTTATAAACGGCTGACATTTTAAAAGTCCCAATTGGGTTGATAATAATGAATGACTGTAAACACACACACACACACACACACACACACACACACACACACACACACAAACAACTCACCTTAAATTCAGGTTAAGAAAGATTAACATCAGATACAACACAATTACATTTAACTACCAGGTACTGCATTGGTCACAGCTGTTGAATCAGTTCTGTTTTTGATGTTTGTTTAAATAAATGAGGACAATAAAAGGACAATGCCTAAAGACCTGCTCATCTGCCGTGGGTGGGTGTGTGTGTGTGATTGCCTAAAGACTTACTCATCTGTCATTGGTTTGTGTGTGTGTGTGTGTGTGTGTGTGTGTGTTCGTTCATACTGGCTGCTTTAGTGTGGACTTAAATGTGATAGATTTGAACTAATCTTTAAAATGTTCTTGTGCAGGAACTACAATCAAATTCTTGTAAGAGCGAAGAGGAGATCTCAGAAGAGAGCAATCAGGAGATTGTTAGCCCTGAGAGCTACATCAAACACCCCCTACAGAATAGGTTGAGCGAATGAATGCACTTGCTTTCAGGACACACTTGATGTTATTGGTCATTTTCATTATTGTGCTAGTTTTTAAATCCAGTCTTAGCTTTTAATTCAGAAACTCTGAAGTTAAAGGGACAGTTCACCCAAAAATTAACATTCTGTCATCCGTCACCTGTTTACAGTCTCCACTTGTTCTGGTAAACACAAAAGAAGATATTTTGAAGAAATTCAGTGTGAAGCCATTCACTTTCAAACTATTGTTTTTATTCTGATGAATAAAATGGTCTGAATGGTAAAATAAGAAAATCAAGTGGTGATCCAGAGTGTGTTTTTAAAGTTTGATTGTGTTTATGAGATGCAAAGCAATGTGTGCGCATGCTGCATTTGTGAAAAATCATGTTATTTTTTCATATATCTTACTTTAATTATATACAGCTACTCAGCTAACATGAAAACGACCTCAAGAGGCTCTGATTAATCAGTTAACATAATGTGCTGAGATTCGCAGATTGGCTCCATATGACCAGGAAGCGTCCTGCTATAACATTACAGCACATTTGACCACGCCCCTTCGCTGTGTGGGGTGCATGCTTGTAACCTGAAGGGTTTATGACATCATTAAACAGGATGTATTTTTTTTCTAGTCCCCAAACTTCCGTCGCTGTAGTCTTTGCTAAGGTAACTCTGTAATAGCCAATGTCTCCCTTTGCATTGAACTTTGAGTGTCTTACATTCAGAGATGTTGTTTATGTTTACACAGCTACATTACACATCAACTAAAGTTTAAAATATGATATCGTAGTGGACCACCCCCTTAAGTAAAGTGGCCAGTAACTGTTCATATTTGGGTCAACTCTCCCCTTTAACATATATTTATATTTTCTTGTAACGTGTCTTTGTTTTTTTTTAGATTTGTAGATTCTGTAAAAATGTAGATTCATTGGTTTTATCTCCCCCCTAAAGATGGTGTTTATGGTTTTTCAAAAACGACAAGAGCAAAACATGGCAGGCCAACCTCAGACTGATCTCCAAATTTGACACCGTGGAGGATTTTTGGGCGTAAGGAGTTTTTTATTTTTATTTTTTAAGAAAAGCATTTATTAAAATAACAATAATTTAGTTTAGTTGACAAGTTTATTTGAATCTATGAATTTCTTCTAGGCTTTATAACCACATTCAGCTCTCCAGTAATCTGATGTCAGGATGTGACTACTCGCTTTTTAAGGTAGGCTCTCCTAATAACTATTATTTATATATTTAAAGAAAACATTCTGTCAACAATGAAAAAGTTGCCATCATTATCATCAGCACTGTGCAATTCCTCCCAATTATACACAAAGTATTACCATGACTTCAAGATCTAATTAATCTTTTGCTAAACCACATAAAAAAAGATGTTTTTTTTCACCCAAAAATGAAAATGTGCTATTTATATTCTTACCCTTGCATATTAATCACCAAGCACCATGGTTTCAACTAAAAATTCTCTTTATTATTTTAATTGTGAAAAAGCATGGGTAGGGAATAAATCAACAGCAATTATTTTTTTGCAACATTACTGACCAACCACACTGGAACATTAGTTGACATTTACCATATTATCAGATCCAGATGATCGTATGTTATTTGTAAATTGCTGGAGGTATGGATTGAAATGATCAGAAATAATCCAATTTATTACTCAGAATAGGTACATGTTGTCCTCAATATTTTAAAGAACATTCAAAGTTAATACCTCACAAATTATTTTATTTATCTATTTTTATTTTGCCTATTGATTCGCATATGTTTTTATGCATGTTTTTTATGATATAATTTAGATTATGTTTGAAAATGGCAGACAATATGCTTCATAATAACACAACCATGAAGGAGTAATAACCAAGCGGCAACATCCCACTCTCCCTCCTGAAGCTAATACGGGAGTAACTGAAACTGCAATTCATCGAATTTCAGTTAGGCCTGGCTCCATTATAGAGCACATTTCTATCGACCCCATTGTTAAAATGGCCAACTTTACTGCAGAAAAAAGGTGGTTACAGTCTGGAACGAAAAATCTATTTTGGTGTATATAGCTAATATTACTCTTCATGATATCTGTTTTTTTTGTTGTTGTTTTTTTTTTGTGTGTGACTCATCCGTTTCATTTACATTAAGTTTGCATAATTAAGGGTGTGGCCACTTCAGTGACAACTAGGTCTCCCTGGTCATATCACCTTAGCTGATTCCAGCTGATTAGACGATGAACTCGGCATATACAATACATTGTATTACATTTTTGTTTTATGTAGCTTCACACAGTCAATTGCCTTTTGAAATTGTTTCATACAATTATCTGATCATATGGCATGCTGTGTGCACTTAATGTGTTCAAAAACCATTCAAGTGGCCTCCATTTACCAGGTGCGTGAAGTTTTTATATACCTTATCTGAAAATGCATTAGTTTAATTTAAGATAATTTATCATTTATAATTTTCTTTAGAACTTGAATGCACTTCAGAATCTGACAGATTGATTAGCTGTAGGCTCTAGAACAGTCATCTGAAGCATTGTCACACAGTGTTATGCCTGGATTTCATAAATAGCATTTACTAACAAAGACTATGCTTGAAATAATTGTAAGTAATTAGTGTTTCCCTCCTGTAGAAAAACGTCATCAAAACAATGCTTAGTGGCTCAATGTATTACAACTGTTTTTAAAGGCTAAACACTTTATTGATATTGTGTACAACCAATCACAAGTGCTCAGATAGTAGATACTAGCAGACATCTGTAGCTCCACTCATGCTCTGCCTCTTTGCCCTTTTTGGTTACACACAGTTAGTGTACGAACAAAATGACGAAGTTGGTCATCATTTGTGCTCTTCCAAAACCTATGGGTGACTTCACAGATACTAAGTCCATATTTTTAACAGCCTATGGTAACAACATAATATTGCCCTTTACCTTTTTATGTGCATGTTTTACTTGCTCTACATGGAAATCTCCTGTGAGATGCATCCAAGAATGGTGGAGATGCGAAGGGTCAGTTGCGGAAAGCTCAGCCTTTGTAAAATATTGTTATGTTTGTGTATTTTTATTGCTTTTGGTTAGTGTGGTATACATCTTTCCACATAAATAGCATAAAGATTCTCCAGATTACTGCGGAGTTACTGGTTTGTGGTTTGGTTGCAGGATGGTATCGAGCCCATGTGGGAGGATGAGAGGAATAAAAGAGGAGGCCGCTGGCTCATCACTCTCAACAAGCAGCAGAGAAAGTATGACCTGGACCGCTTTTGGCTGGAAACTGTAAGAGTTTTGAGTTAGTCACTGACCGCCCCCTCAACATGCACACAATAATTCATGTGCTTCTGCAGCCCTGACTCTGTAACATTCACCTGTGTCAAACCAACAGCTGCTGTGCCTCATCGGCGAGGCCTTTGACGACTACAGCGATGATGTGTGCGGGGCTGTGGTCAATGTCAGAACCAAAGGAGATAAAATCGCCATCTGGACAGCTGACTATGAGAACAGAGAAGCTGTAACACACATAGGGTGAGACTCTTGTATGGTGTTGGCACATTTTAAATATCCACGTGATGCTATTCCTAAATGACAATCATGTAGCATATGTTGATTAGACCTTTGACAGATATTGTGACCACGGACATTCACATCTACATTATGTTTGACAGAGAGAGCTTTTGTCGTGTAGTTGTACAGCCTTTTCAACAACACAGTATCATCAATACTTTTATAAATAGTCAGATTTGCACAGAAATATTGAGATAAGAGTTTATAGTTCAGATAATGTCTACTCTAGCAGTAAAATGTGTATGTCTGCTTAATTTAACGTCAATCATTCAGATTATCAGTGTATTACTGAACTGAAGTGAATGTGTCAGATAATGCTGAAATCAGAATCTCAAAGTCGACGGATTGATCTTCTGACTGTCTGGGATGACATTAAGTGGGCCCTTTTACACTGGGCTGGTTGCACCAATAGTATATAAGTTAAAACTTCCTATTAGTTGCGATGTAATGAGACACCAAACTACAACTTAAGCACTAATAAAAGGTCTTGTGTTGCACCATTGGACTTAGTTTAAATGTATTCTTCAACTAAATATTTACGACAACCTCTGTCTATGTATAACAGTAGAAAAAAGATGACAGCTCGATTAGATTGCATCGATGAACCCGTAATGATAAAGAAGAACCACTAATTCTCACTTCCTCCTGCTCTCTCTGCTCACAGCTTTTTTGCTTTTCATTTTTGATCATGTGCTGCTGCCAAATCTCACTTTATTTTTCAGTTCGTGACAGACAGGTTTTTTATTTCAAGGAGTGTTCTGTTTGTATCCATTGATTCAACATTGATGGCTGATTATTTTTTTTTTTTCCTTGTGTTAACATCTTTTCAAGTTTAATGTTTTGATTTTGATTACTCGCGTTCACATGCATCCCATTTAACAATTTGAAGACTTCTGATTGGGTATTACGTCTTTCATTTCAAATACACATTACTTTATGGGGAGCTTATTACCAACTAACTGCATTCTGCCTTAAGAACATGTGGTGCAACTGAAGTACAAATTAGCTAGTAGTTACTTTACATTCCAGTTTACATAACAACTTATGTACAGCTGGTTCATCCCTACCTTTGTCATTTTATGCAACTTCATTGATCGGATGTGTCGTTATAAATATGTCCGACTCTCTGCTAAACGGTTATAATTATAATTAAATCTTCAAATATGCTAATTTAACTAGGTTACTAAAAGGTGTCTAAAGCATCAGATACACAGCATTGTATTTAATTATTATTAGCTGCCATTTGATATTAATTTAACGTTCTAATTGAATTTTAATAGATAAGGATTGATCAAAAATAGAATGTAAAAAATTAAATAAAACCAAGCAAACATCCCAAACTGTGTTCCTGTTGCGTTTTGCATTAGCGCTGTTATATCTGACTATTTCATTTAGCCTGTAATATTCTCACACACATGTAAAACATGTGGTTCCAAAACAATTGATATTAACTTAGTAGTTTTAACAAATGTAAGTGGATTGAACATAATTCAACTGTCCCCCTCAAAATGCTCAAAAATTGTGTTGTTTCAGCTCATTTTAAATAAGTAGTTTGAACAAACAGCAAATGTCCTTAAACTTGACACTTTTTAGACTTGTTCAGTTTCATCTGAAGTGTGTCCCAGACCACGTCCTGAAGTGGTTTGTGCTATTGGAATCATATAATCTCTAATGCATTTCAGAGGGCATTTTCCTTTTTAAAATCAGATAGCTATCCAATCTGAAAAAAATGTGTCCAGGTGTAAACAAACGAGCCCTAAATGACAAACCGGCGACAGGAGATCAGACATTACTCCACAATTCAGACAGAAATATACCTGCCTAATCTACATTTCACAAAGAAACACGTGATATGTGACACAGGAAATATCACGAGCTTGTGTATGAGACTGGAATTCTCAGACAAGACTGCGTCTCCTCCTTTAAAAACTTGAATCCCCCAAGAAGCTTGTATGTGATCGAAGTTTCCTGTGCCCCGAATTGCAGTGAAAAAGACAAAAGAAAAATATGAAAGAGAGAATGTTTTCCTGCAGAAGCCATCCTGGCTGATCCTCTGGTGCAGGTCTATAGCTCTTCTCCATGAACTTTCTCTTGCCCTGGGGTGCCAGTATGATTTTTGGGCCTCCTTGACAGCATATTGATTTGGTTTCCCTCTGAGAAATCCATCAGATTTTGCCTCCTTGCAGTCATCCTGACCTTGTCTTGCCCTTTCATTGGGTGTTGGCTGTCACTGATGTGTATTTTCCAGACAAAACACATTAGAAAATATGGAAGATATTTAGCCTCCTAAATATCTCACGAGCGTGGGCGATGCATCTGTGCTTTTTTCAGATTGTGTTTTTGATAATACACTACCAGACCGTCGTGCAGTGTGTACTTTGCTTAAGGAGACATGCCAAATTTACTAAAGAAACACTTTACTGAATCACAATAATTTCTTCTGAAAATAAGTCTTTGGGTTTCTGCAAGTCTTAATTCACCCTTATACTGTTTATGGACTTATCCTTAATTTTAGTTCCAAAGAAAGTTTATGGTTTTATGTACAAAAGGTGGTGGCCTTAAATTAGTAGTTGACCCAATTTCTGTCATCATTTACTCACTTTTCACTTGTTCCAAACCTTTGAGTTTCTCTATTCTCTATGATCAAGCAGATATCAGATGAAAAAGCAGATATTTTGAATGCTGGAAACAGGCAGTCATTTTTTTTCTGCTATGGATGTCAATGGCCACTATTTTCCAGTGTTCTTCAATACATCTTTTGGAATTACTTTAATGTGAGTAAATGGTGAATATTATTTTTATTTCTGGGTGAACTATTGCATCACAGGTTGCAAGCAATGCAAATAAAATAAATCCTCTGTATTTTTTTTAATGCAAATATCTTAAGATCATTAAATAAAGATACATATGCATAATGTGTGAAATGAAAAAGTCTTGTCTGAGAAACTGAATCAATCTAAGTTCAAATCACAACCACACATATAAGTCATATGAAAATTGTTTTTCAGTTTGAATTAAATAGCTTTTCCTTTTCGTGTTTCACACTCTCGCTTCATTTTATCACAAAAATCAAGAATTTTTGCCATTCAAGTTTTTTCAAGTAAATCTGGGGTTCCCAAACTCGGTCCTGGAGGGCCGGTGTCTTGCATACTTTAGCTCCAACTTACATCAATACACCTGCCTGGAAGTTTCAAGTATACCTAGAAAAAGCTTGATTAGCTGGTTGAGGTGTGTCTAATCGGGGTTGGAACTAAACTTTGCAGGACACTGGCCCTCCAGGACCGAGTTTGGGCATCCCTGCAATAAAATTCTTGGTATTAAAAGGTCTTAACCTTAAATATAACTTGATAAATGTTATGAATGAATCTAATGAGTCAATATTTTAAACAGCAATTACATTTTTCCCCAGAACCTCTAGTCAATTTTGTTTCTTATTCTCAGTTCATCCACAATTATGCAGTTTTGCTATTAATGACACCGATAATGCTGAAGCAGGTTTAATTCATTTTTGTTTTGTTTGTTTGTCAGGAGGGTGTACAAGGAGCGGTTAGGCATCCCTATGAACATGACCATTGGCTACCAGTCTCACGCTGACACGGCTACTAAGAGTGGCTCCACTACTAAGAACAAGTTTGTGGTCTGAATCTCTTTAAGGGCCTGAATCTCTCTCTCTCTCTCTTTCTGTCTATTTCTATCTGTTTCTCTCTGCCTCTTAAAACCAAAGCAACAAAAACAGACTGGACTCAAACTGCTTCGAAACCCCTGCAAGCACATGTTTTTTTTCCCAAAAGCCCTGCACAGACACACTCCTGGACTTCAGCTTGCACAAACAATGAGGACTCCAGCACAGACAAAGTTTGAAAAAGAAACAGTTCGTCTGCTGCTTGTTACATTCACACATATTTCATAAGTTTTACTCTTGCGTTATGCTACACTACATATTCCCACCCAATCATTCACACGTCACTACACGGTTTCCCTGAGAAGAAAAAAAAGTATACATATAAACTCATGTTCAATGTTTACCCCTGGAAAATCTTGTTCAGTGTTTGTAAAGTATTTAAAAAAAAATTGTTTTGTTTTTGAAAGAAATTGTCAATTTATTTAATGACAGAGGAAAGAAAACGTCTGTGTTCTTTTATCCAGCAGTTTTGCTGCTTCAGTGCCTAATGAACATAAATGTTTTAATTTATTCAGATTAATCCTCAACATTTCATCAAGACGCTATTTGCCTATTGAGTGCATGTAATCAAGCTAATCTTAACAGAGCTGCGTTACATCTTTAAGCATTGACTTGATTAAATTTGAGGGCTTGCAATTCAAGATAAGTGTTTTTTTTTTTTTTTAAATGTGAATTTTGGATGCCTCGTAAGTTTACATTCCTTGTTAGAATAGTAGACTGGGACTTTTTTTTTTGTTTTTTTTTGCAGTGCTGTAACAGATGAATTGTGCTTGTCTGAATGTGATTTGGCTCTTCAAAGAGATCAGCATTATCAAATAGGCCCTGAAAATAAAATAGATTTATGTTGATTCAACTTCACTGAAAAGGGGGGAAAGCGTCTCTGTATTCATCGGTTTCATGTGTATTCGTGTGTTGCAGGATGTTAAGGGGCTTTTAATTATTCATCGCAACATCAAATCTCACTAAAGTAGATCACAGAGGTAGCATAAAACGCTTCACTGAGACCAACCAGGAATGCATTCTATTAGTGTTAATATGAGCAGTAAAGCTTTATATAGAGGCTTTGGCGTTTTTCAGATGGAATTTGTTCAACTTCAGATACATACCTGACTTCTACACTTTGCTGTACAGATCATTTCAGCCTCATTTTATAAGAAATGTAACATTCAGATCTGAAAGCTCAACTCAAATCAAATTGTTTGATAAGAGACGTGAAGCTCTTTGTTTGCAGACTTTCTGGTTGGAGGTTTGCAGTGAGAGCTCAGTCTGGTGTCACCATCATCTCGCAGTCATTATTTTCTGAATCCAGTATCACTATCTGTCTTTTTAACTGAATTCCCTGAGCTCCGAATAAGTTTATTATAGTATCACGCAGTAGACTTTGAACAGTGCTGTACTATAATATTGCACCACAATGTCATCTGATACTGGCTACTAGGCCAAGGACGAGGGGTTACAAAGAGAATAAATAATTATTTATTAGCGAGGACTTTGTACAGAATCAAACGGGTCTTCAAACTGCGGTTTTCTATTTATCTCAAGGACAGCTGATCGATACAGGCTTTTTAGAAGTTCTGTGTTTTTTTTCTGTGTTTTTTTTTCTGTGTTTTTTTTTTAGTCTCGTATGCTCACCCATTGCTTTCATTCATTTACGACATTCATTTTATCACAAAATACAGTGCAAATGTATATTGTGAAAAATGGGTGAAATGTTTTGTAGGTATCTATAAGAATAATTCGAATTATTATTATTATTTTATCATCATCATCATCATCACTATTATTGTTTATAACAATAAAATGACCTAAATCATTCTGATATGCTGATTTGTTGCACAAGAAATAATTATTAATGTTGAAAACAACTTATGTTTTAAAGGGCACCTATTTTACCCCTTTTTCAAAAACTAAGTCTTTTGTGTCTCCAGAATGTTTGTAAAGTTTCAGCTCAAAATACTCGTCAGATTATTTATTATACCTTTCAGAATATTGGAATTTTCTGCTCTGATCACAATCACAAACCGGGATTGAAGCGTGTTCTTTAAAAATTGTCCTGACTTGCGGCTGTGGTGATAAAGACGGTAAAATTGCTGTAATTCATTACAAACATGCAAAACATTTTAAACTTGTAAAACTCATTCTTGATCACATTTGATGATGATTGATGATCACAGTGAGCTGAACAGATCTTTTAATCCCAGTTGCTTTGGGCACATCCTGTCTTATTGATATGATTATACTCGTTACTAGGGACATGTTAGTACGCGGCTGTCAATTTATTCGGTGGGCGGGGAAACCCCACTCCTACGTGACGTTGCGGTCGGCCTCAAAATGGGAGGGATTTGAATCTTATTTTAACATCAGGAAATTCAAAAAAAGAGACTTATTGTCTTTATATCACCCCAATATGACTGTGGACACACTATACCTGCACATAGTTTTGTCCAAACAGCTTACTAAAGATGATTTTTATGATAGGTACCCTTTAAAAATGTCGGTGAATTTTATTAAAATTGTTAGAAATGGCAGTTTAAGCTATGTAAATATCTTTGCTATGTTCAAGCAATTTATTTATTACTTTAACAAAATATTACTGACAACCACAGCATTTTTTTCCTCTCTCTTTTGTATTTTTTTTTATTTTACTACAGCAGCGTCAGATGAATCGCAATGGCATTTTTATCCCTGCTGACATGCATAACCTTGCCAGGAACTGTTACTGATGTCTTCATCAAACATTTAAGCTTAAATCTGTCTTGAGTATATAGACAGTGTAAACATACTGCAAAGACACGGTTCACTGATCTGCCCTGATCTACATGTTTAAGTCAAGCTGTGAGAGCGTGTTTAACTGCAGGGCATATTTGACGTCATTATCATGATGTGAGAAGTGTGTGCTGATCATGCATTATAATTTATTTGGTAACACTTCTCAAAACGGTCTCGTTTGTTCAAAGTCAGGAAAGAAAACATTTTCAAAACATTACACGTCTTCATTGGTTCAGCTATAACCATGTGACCCTCCCAGAACACTTTTGTATGCCAAAAATAGTAAAACTGTAAAAAGACTTTTTTCGCCAGTGCCTTCTGTGTCACATCAGGGTGCTTGTTAACTATAGGCAGAATGGCACTTTGTAGTTCCCTGATTTTGAATCTTTAAGCATCTTGTGACTGTTGCGCTGTATATGGAGGATGAGGGAGCTCTTGGATTTCATTTAAAATATCTTGATTTGTTTTCAGATAATGAACGTATGTCTCTGGGGATTTGAAGGACTTTTTTTTTGCCTGAATCTTAAATACATATTTTAAATGTATATTCGACATCTGAAATTTTACGTCTAAAAGTAAAAATTAGCAAATTTTTAGAAGTAAACAAAAGATATTAAATTGAAATCTCTGTGATGTACATGTGCTATCAGATAAAACCAAATTAAAACTTTTCATAATTCTGATATATATATATATATTTTTTTTTTTTACGAAAGTAAAAATATAAACTTTAAACAGACCTTTTATGAATATAATAAATATTAACAATCTACTCAAACCCATACCTAATAAATCCAGAGAAACAGAACTTTTAAGTGCTCCAGTTTTTTTCCATAGCTTTTAGGGCTTGGCAGTATGACAAAAATCTCATCTCCTGATAACGACATTCAGGGGTTGAACAATGAAAATGAAACACTTGGTTTTAGATCACAATAATTCATTATTGTGTAGTATGGTGTAGGCCCTTATTTTGCTGCCAATACATCATCAACTAGTCTTGGGAATGACAGATACAAGTCCTGCACAGTGGCCAGAGGGATTTGAGCCATTCTTCTTGCAGAAAACTGATCAGGTCACTACGTGATGCTGGTGGAGGAAAACATTTCCTCACTCGCTCCTCTAAAACACCCCAAAGTGATTCAATAATATTTTTCTGGTTACTGTGCAGGACATGGGAGATGTTCAACCTCACATTCAGGTTCATCAAACTACTCTGTCACCTGTCTTTCTTTGTGTATTGATGCATTATCATCCTGATAAATGTCACTGCCTTCAGGATTCAATGTTTAAAACATTGGGTGCACACGGTCCTCCAGAATGGTTCCATAGTCCTTGGCAGTGATGCATTCATCTAGTACAAGTATTGAGCCTAGAGAATGCCATGATATTAACCATCACTGATCCACCCCCATGCTTCACTCTGGGCATGAAACAGTCTGGGTGGTACGCTTCTTTGGGGCTTCTCCACACCTTAACTCTCCCGGATGTGGGAAAGACAGTGAAGGTGGACTCATCAGAGAACATTACCTGTTTTACATTGTTCACAGCCCACTGAAACCGACGTTTGGCATTGGCACGAGAAACCAAAGATTTGGCTATAACCATGTAGCCCCACCATGTATATTGACATACGAACAGTTTTGGTGGAAACAGGAGAGTTTGCTGTTATTCACGTTTCTGTATGCAGTCTTGTAATTGCATTTTATATTGTGCTCAAATAAATAATGATAAAGTATTAAAATATTAAAGTTTTTATACAATAAACATTGTATTTTGCGGAACCACGATATAAACACTAGAGCAAAATATGAAATGATAGACATTCTATATTGTCCATAAGAATCAGAATCAGAAAGGGCTTTATTGCCAGGTATGTTCACACATACGAGGAATTTGTTTTCGTGACAGAGCTTCTACGGTGCAACAGAATTACAGAGACAAGACAAAAAACAGATAATAAATATATTCAAAAAAATAGAAGTAAGTGTTAAATGCAAATATACAAATGGACAAGTGTATGTACAGGTGTATTACTATATACAACATTATATGTGCAGCTGTAATGTGCAAATAAGATACATATTGTCATAGTGCACAGCCCTAGGGTGTGTTAGCAGTTTATAGCCCTTTAATGTAAAATAACTCTGGGAATCTTCTGTTTTATAGTGTTCAGTGATCTTTTGTTCTGCATTTACTTTCGCATTTAGTCTATCCAATGGCTGATTATCTGCCATCTCATTTCAACACCTTTTGATAAAACTGCCTAAAAAAACAACAACGTGGGAGGGCCCACTACAAAAATCCAACTAAATAACTGTTAAATTAATTTACTGACAGCCCTAAAAAGTATCCTGAAGCTTATTTATTGGCTTGCATCCGGGGTCGCCAATAATGGCCACAGATGTCGATAGTTTTTAATCTCATCTTGATGTCTGCCAGATGTGTTTGTGCTTCTGGACAGCAGGATAATGAGATGACGCTCTGAAGTGTGTGTGTGTGTGTTTTTTCTCTCTCTCTTTTTTTTTTTTTTGAAGCGTCCCTCTCATCACACACCTCCAGCCTCTTTAATGAGAGACCCTCAAATCAGCCTCACTGACCCTCACAAAACTCTTAATGAGGAGCGCGCAGTTTGTTCACCAATTACCGGTCTTGAGCAGATGGAGATGCGCGCTGTTGAAATCTTAATTTGGATTTCTGTTTTGCATGTAGTCTGAATGCTTGTTATGTGTTCATAGATGCATCCGTGGAGATGAAAAGCCGGGGTCTGCGGAAACGGAGGACTCATTCGAAAGGCAAGCTAATAGCAGTCAGACCTCTGAACTGTGATGGGCAGTGAGGGTATATTACACAACCGCTCCAAAAAAGGGGAGAAAAAAGAGCCACTAGGCATATCTTTGACATTAAACCCCATCCGACCTCTGAATACCATAGTATAAATGGTTATTCACTAGGCTGGATGCTCTAAGGCTAAGTCATGTCTTATTACTTTACATGTTTGTTCTTGCCTCGAGCTACCAGAAAGCATGAAAGCTTCTTCATTGTTACAGCAATCCTGGCATGTGGCTTGGGGTTTTTGCCAAACATTTTCAGTGGATTTCTACAGTGGATGGCTGGGATGTGAGTATGCAAGGCGTATTTAAAGATAATATCTAATCTGTATATTATCTAATCAAAAACTTGTTTTAATTAATCACTTTTTGAATTAGCATCAACATGAAAATGCATATGAAGTATAATGGAGAGTGCATGTCTTTCATATTTTAATTTGTGACCCTTCTGCTCCTTTTGTAATGCTTTTTCAGTATCCCTGTAGTGTGTCAAGTTAATTTTTAAAAATATAAATGTTTAATGTCTCAATTAATAGCAACTCATAAAAGATGCAAGAGTAATTATAAAAAAAATGGCAAGATTCATTTTTTTAAATGATTTTACATAATTTTTACACGTATACATACACAATTCAAATGAAGTGTACATATACTGTATGTGTGAGTGTGTATACCGGTTAAAAGTTTAGGGTCAGTACGATTTTTTAATGTTTTAAAAAAAGCTTATCCTGCTCACCAAAGACTTCAAAAATACAGTACAAATGGTAAAGTTGTGAAACATTATTGCACTATAAAATAACTGTTCAAAAGTAGCTTATAAATTAATTAAATAATTTATTCTAGTGATTTTAAACATGAATTTTCAGCTTCATTACTCCAGTCTTCAGTCACATAATCTTTCAGAAATCACTCTAATATTATTATTATTATTATTATTATTATTATTATTAATAATAATAATAATAGTAGTAGTAGTAGTAGTAGTAGTAATAATAATAAAAATAAATTAAATATAAATAAAATAAATATATATATAAACAAGTATCATACAATATATTTATGACTTTTTTGCGAACAAATGTGTTGTAGTTATTTTTAAAATGTGTAGTAGTTTTAAATATTGGAAGTCTTTTTCTTTGACTAGTTTGGTTTCAGAAAGTTTATTTGTAAATAATTTCATTCAGCAAAGATGCATTCAATTGATATAAAAATTGAGAGTAAATATTTACATTGTTACAAAAATATATATAAAAAATACATTTCAAATAAATGCTGTAAATAAATGTTCAGTTTTGATAATGATAGTAAGTAATATTTTAAGCAGATTTAAACAGTGAAAATAAGTCTGAAACATTTGTACAGATTAATATATTCTATCAACTAAGCAAGACAAACAGAAAAATAAAATAAAGACACAAGAAAATAAAATGAATAAAATAAACGAATAACCAACAAGTACAGTATAAAAATAGTACAACAGAGTGGGATAGTCTTTCAACCTTGCTGAGTTTTCTGACCAATATGGGTAAGGAAAGGATATTTTGAAAAACTTGATTGGTTTTAATGCGGTAGAGACTAAGATTCTTGGCTATATAATATTTATTTTTAGAATTTATATTTAACAAGAAATGACCATTTAAAACGTAATAATAAATAAATTACTATATTTCTAAGAATGATAATATTCAGCAGTGGTATGGTTAGCTACATACTTATCACTTACACAATTATGCAGTTTCCCCATAAGTTTCATCAGCCAATGACCTAAATCCGAAAATAATTTACTTCAACATCCTTTGGGAAGGAAGATTGTAAGATACAGATCTCTGAATATTATGATTAATGACCACAAGATGGAGACTTAACCTTCACTTTGTCTCTGCCAATTAAACAAGAGCTTCACAGCCTGACTTTTCTGCTTGTTTGATGAAATCGTATTTTGTCATTGCCTTTACGCGCCGGTTGCAAATTAACACCACAATTGCTTGCAGTAAAAGAAACATTGAACTCTCGCGTACATGCGATAAACGTAATACTTCTTAGCTACGAATGCTATTGCTATTTACAAACGCCACATAAATCACGCTCCGGGTCTCCCGCCGAAAGCTGATTCATGTACAGATTTGTATCTATTTGCCTTGTTCTTTAGATTTATATTTGTACTGGCCAATAATTATTCCATTTTCTAAAACGTCTCGCTCAATATCCGAGCACAGCGTGACCCCTAAATGCTTTCCTGGCTGTTATTAGACTGCTGACAGATGAGTTTCTGTTTCTTTTATGAGGCAAGGGGTGAGAAACCGAATTGTCCGCGTGTCGGAAACGGCGCTCTGTCACACACACTGTTAAGTGTGTTTGAGTGGATAGGATTGCTCGTGGCAGGAGTCCCTTGAGGGCTGGTTTTGATGTGCTCGGATGGTTTCCAATAGCAACCGACTGGCCAGTGAGCGGCTACATATGGAGAGTGTGCGTGTGAGAGTCGGGATGTGTTCTGTTCACACTTAAACTCTGACACACGATTCTCATTGGCACTTCCTTTTTGCACGCTTGAAGTGTGAGAAGGCATTAATGAATGCATTTCACTCCGGGCTCCTTTCCTTCACGTTAGAAAAAGAGTTGGGGCTTCTCTGCGTCTCGATTTGTGGCTTTCAAACAAATGATCAAGCATGCAAAGAAACATCAAAGCATCTCCTGCATAATTAAAATGGTTGTTTTCTTGTTTTCCTCTTCGTTTGTTTACTTTGAAATGTTTCATTTTTTATTCATTAAGAAGAAATAAAACAATTGTCGCTTCAAATGTTGTTGTCAGATCAGAATTTCCATTAGTCACGAATTCAGTCGTCTGGCTGTTTGGGAACATGCAGGGTGGCAGTGATTCATAACCTTAATCATGACATGTAATTTCTGCATTATGAGCAGAACAAACCAGAATTGGTAATATATAGGCCCTATATATTACCAATTCTGGTTTGTTCTGCTCATAATGCAGAAATT
>CAIGQQ010039955.1:149708-162002 GCA_903798035.1 Danio albolineatus
AAACAACGGAAGAAACGCGCAGCAAATTGGTCAAAACACAAACAACGGAAGAAACGCGCAGCAAATTGGTCAAAACACAAACAACGGGAGAAAGCAAATTGGTCAAATTGGCAAATTGGTCAACGCGCAGCAAATTGGTCAAAAAACAAACAATTTGCTGCACGTTTCTTACGTTGTCTGTGTTTTGACCAATTTGCTGCACGTTTCTTCTGTTGTTTGTGTTTTGACCAATTTGCTGCGTGTTTCTTCCGTCGTCTGTGTTGTGAGAATTTGCAACAGGTGTGCTGTCAAATTGATAAAGATCGTTTCTTAATTTGCTGGTGTTTTTTGTTATTGCATGTGCTTTCTTAAATTGCAGCGCGTTAAGCTCTCTCGGCCACCGCATATGACAGATAGTATACACATTTTTACGCAGAAATTCTTTTCAACTGGTAGGGCTGTTCGATTTGAATGTTTTTCCGATTCTTATTCCTGAAATTGATGAACTCGATTCCTCAGTCACTGATGTTGTGATATGTTTTTTTTCTTTTTATTTATTTTTTCATTTTTTTAGGTAGTCGATGCCCGCCAGTAGTAAATAAGCTAAAATAAAGCTCAATCAAGCACATACCTTTTGCGTGCTGCACTTACATATCATGTCCAAAATGCATGTGTACTACTGTCAAATAGAAACAGCCAACAGTACACTGAAATAATAGCATTACAACACTGAAATTAGACGTGTCAGTCTGATGTGCTTTGATGTTTTGTTATAACTGCGTCAGGCTTTCAGCGCTATTCAAAGAAATACTATAGCAGAATTTTGTTTAAAACAAAAATGAGATTAAACCCGTCAAGTCTTGCGCCTGTTATCTTTTTATGTATTCAGATTGGAGCTCAAAATCTTCTGTTGTGGACTATAATTCAATTTCACCATGTATGCTAAAGCTGTTTATAAGGCACGTACCTCAAACACCATGTGTACCATTATGTGTGCATTAGGTACAGAGATTAAGTTAAAAACTTAAATGAATGAAAGGTTCGGCAATACACATCTATTTAGTATATTATTTGGATATTTCAGCATGATACACTGTAACCAGCTGTTAGTAATTATACAATGATAACTGATTTGCGGATATGGATATTTAAACCAATTAATTGAAGTGAACCATTTGAATTTGTTCAATCTTATTACTATTAGCAAGTGATTTCTGATTATTATTAGCAAGAGAGAGTTAAATTATTAGTTAGTTCTTTCAAACTGAACAAGGAGTCCCTTGATGGAATTGATTCTGAACTTTGGAATTGACTGTTAGTTCTCAATACCTCTGAACCAATTCCTAACTACTGGTATTGCAAAGCATCTCACATAGTCTATCATGTAAATATTCAATCAGTGTTTTGATCACATAAAGAAAACCACTTGTAAGCTAAATGTCACACAAATTGACATTTACCTGCAGGTATTCAGTGTCCACATCTTTTTCTTTAACGAGTATTTTTACACTCAAGTTGCCTATATATTAGATACTTTAATTAATTATTAAGTGTATTGGTTTGAATGAATTTGTCATGACAACTATATACAACCCATATAACAGCATAATATTATTATTAGATTTAAAAAATAATTACATTTTTTAAATCTTTAAAGGGATAGTTCACCCAAATGAAATTGTTGCAGTTTTGTTTATTTTTTCACAAAAGATTTTTCAAAGAGGTGTGGTAGCCCCTGACTTCTTAAGTAGGAAAAAAGATGGGGAGATGTTTCTCGGGAATTGTTAGATTGTGTACTATTCATTCATTCATTTTCTTTTCGGCTTAGTCCCTTTATTAATCCGGGGTCGCCACAGCGGAATGAACCGCCAACTTATCCGGCATTTGTTTTACGCAGCGGATGCCCTTCCAGCCACAACCCATCTTTGGGAAACACATCCATACATTCTCATTCGCACACATACACTATGGACAATTTAGCTTACCCAATTCACCTGTACCGCATGTCTTTGGACTGTGGGGGAAACCGGAGCACCCGGAGGAAACCCACGCAACCACAGGGAGAACATGCAAACTCCACACAGAAATGCCAACTGGCCCAACCGGGACCTGCCCCAACCGGGGATCGAACCAGCGACCTTCTTGCTGTGAGGCGAACGTGCTACTCACGCGCCACCGTGGCGCCGATTGTGTACTAACAATCTTCAAAATACTTTTTGTTAACAGAAGAAAGAAACTCAAACAGATTTTGAAACAAGTGAAGCTTCAGTAAATGGTGACAGAATTTCAGTTTTTAGGTTTTTAGAACATTTAAATTAAAATACAACTGATTAAAACGGTCAGTATAAAGTACAAACTAATTTTTAACCCATATTGTAAATATGTGCCCAGGACTACATTTTGAGAACCGACAAATATGTACCCTGGACTTCGTTGTCTTGCTGTTTTTGTTTTCACAAATCCTCTAGAGGGCGCTGTGTACATTTTTGATAATCTCAAATACGTCACTGGGGCACGTTTTCTCTAACGTGCCTTTTTGTAAATCCACCAAAAGCCGCTGTATACGTTTCTGCGAGTATTATCATCCTTATTGCAAGTGTCTGTGGTTGTCTTGTTGTCATGCGTAATATATCAGCTTGATATCGACTGACCCACACCCCGTACCCTAAACCCAATGGGTAGTGTTTTCAAAAGCTAAGTAGAAGAGAATAGCCACCGTGGCTGCATGCTTTGACCGCACTCTCATGCTGCTTTTTTGGGTTCTATTTTACTTGGTTTCTGGAACCGTCCTTTGCCGGACTCAAACTCTGGTCACCTCTCAAGTCAGTCGCCTTTTGCAGTAATCTACCAAGCAAACCAAACATGCTGGAAAAGCTGTCCATATGTCCAGATAACTCGTAGCATTCGTTTCATACATAAAATGCAGCTATATGTACCCATGAGCACATATTTCTCAGTTCTCAAAAATGTACACCAGGGCACATTTACCTGTGAGCCTGTGTTGATTTTTTTTCTCTCTTGCATGGTGTATTGGAAAAAAAAAACATATTATGGCTTTAAAACAGAGGTACATACAGAAGTATCATCTTTTTAAGTTATTATTTTAAATTATATAATATTTATTTACATGCTCTCTTCCTTAAGCTAAGACGAGAAAAACCTTGAGCGCAGTTGGACTGGAATGATTAAAAAATGCTCTGAGGAAGAAGGGATTAGATAATAAGCTAAAAGACTTATTTTACGTCTTCCTAATGTGAGTTTTCTCTGTCAAATATTACAGCAGAGGGCCCACTGACCCAAATATTACCAGCCTCACTGGAGATATTATCATTGTGTATTTTGCCATAGTTTTATGAAAGCTTCCCGAAGCCACCCAGAGCAGCTCAAACGCTCTAGCAAAGCAAACCGACTTTCACAATTAAACAGATTCATTATACTGTCAGATGTATGACACGAATTAAAAAGTTCCCGCTCCGAATCCTGTCTGACTAAGCAAGTGTTTTTGCGTTTTAATTAGGCTTCCTTTTTAAAATTGCTCTGCTTCAACTTCAGCAGCCCCGATGGCCTCCAGGAGCTTCCTGAGTGTCCTCTAGGGAGACGGCAGACTTTTTAAAACTAAATTTATTCCCTCCGTTAATACTATGAGTCATCTTTGAACGGCTAGTTTTGAATAACTCCTTTCTTCAATTTTTCTAAAGGGGGATTTTAATATATTCCGGAGTAGCCAATTCCATTCTATCTGTGCCTGAATGAACTGTAACAAGGCTCTGTGTGGTTCAGTCTCACATCTGCATGCAGTTCACACCCTCATTGCCACCAACCACTAGGGTAGTTCCCGCTGTTTTTGTTAATATATTTGTTTCTGCGACTGTTTAACGCAGTGCTGCGCTGGAGAATGAGGTCATATATATTTGTTCCTCCGGCTCACTTGTTAGCTTGTTTGGGGACAAACAGTTCTCAAAAAGCTGAAGCCCGATAACTATCCCCGTAATCTGCATTATGTGCATGAATTAGCATATATCAGGCAACAAACTAAATATGCATGTGGATGGATGTGTGGCTGTGTCAGTCAAGCCTGTGTGAGATTTCGTGAGTTTTTGGCAGTTCCGTCAACTTATAGAGTCATTGCCAAAGCAATTTCACTTAGTGTCTCACTTCGCTTCTTTTAAATTAAATTGATTGACCACCCGTGTGTGCTATTAAGTATTAAGTATTAAGAAAAATGGTGCAGTGATATTTTAAAGGGAGATGCGTTTGTTTAAATTAATTGCGTTTTGTTGGTGGCAGTGGTTGGCACATTGTCTGAGTGCCAACATTTGATGCCAGATCTGGTTTGGACTCATAATGGTAATGCACTCTATGGATTCAGAAACAGACTGCTCTTAAAAGCAACTGACATCATCCTGGTTCAGTTCCCTAGAAATGCCACTGAAAGATATATGTCCCTATATAACCAAGAGGAAAGATAAAATTCCACTTTGGTTAGCTGCTTAAAATGAAGTGAAATAAAAGGAAACTTTCCTCTTTTGGAAAGGGGGCAGGGAGAAGGAGCTCATTTGCATTTAAAGAAGCACAAAAGAAAACAGGATGTTTTTGCTTCCACTCAAAAATGAACATCTGCAGTATGGTATGATAAATGATTTGAGAGGTATTTTTAGCAGAAACTCATTCTGTGGACATCTGAGACTTATGTTAAGTCCTATAAAATGGAGCATAACAGATCCCTTTAAAGGATGGTTATTTTGCTCATTAGGCCAATTTTTTATTAAAGGGTTAGTTCACCCATCATTGACTTTCTTCTATTGAACATAATTCAATTCATCTTTATTTCAATAGCACTTTTACAATGTAGATTGTTTCAAAGCAGCTTCACATGGATTATAGTAAATTGAAAGTGTCAGTCCAGATTTCAGTGTTGAAGTTCAGTTTAGTTCAGTTCAGTGTGGTTTAATATTTACCGCTGAGAATTCAAACACTGAAGAGCAAATCCAGCGACAGCGGTGAGGAAAAAACTTCACCAATTGGCGAAAGTGTAGAATTAAAAAAGCCCTGAGAGAAACCAGACTCAGTTGGCACGACCATCTGTTCCAGAGTTTAGGTGCCAGATATGAGAAAGATCTACCACCTACAGTTGATTTTGATATTCTGGGAATAATCAATTTTCAGAATCAACAATTAGTTTTAAGAATGCTGGTTGCTGGCACCCATAGACTTTCATAGTTGGTAAAAAAGTGGATTTTTGTTCAGCATTTTTAAAAATACCTTATTTTGTGTTCAACAGAAGAAAGAAATGGGTTATGAACCGGTCCCATGTGAACAATCCGAACATTCACTGCATGATGTGATCAGCTGCTAAATTCAAATCTGCTTTAAATATCAAAAGTTCTACTTAATAGTGTTTTCAATGAAGTATTGTTTGTTTTTTGTTGCAGACACTGAATTGCAAGACAACATGTGTGGTTTGTAAAATACACACTGATGGTTATGTTAAACAGCCACTTTTCGTTGATGAAGTTGATGAATTTAGGTGTAGTAAATCCAGCAGCTCGAATCTCTCCACTGCAGTACACGCTGTCATGAACCATACACACGTTACCATATTCAGTTAAATTCATCTTTATTTCCATAACGCTTTTCACAATGTAGATTGTCAAAGGTGTAAGTTTCACTAGTACAGTTTTACCTCCGTCAATACTCTAATTACATATATTGACAAAGTAGTTATATTTTGACAATTTAAGGTAACTCAAAGCTTTGTGTTTCTAAATTAAAATAGAACAATTTTATTACATTTATTATGCAAAGGGATTGGTAAAGAATCAAAGATTTCTGTTAATAAAGTTTCTACTGACAATCTGTTTTATTGGACAATGCCAGTAGTTTTTTTTAAACATTAACAAATTAAGCAATTTAAGTAAATTAAATGGTGGTTTGTTGATCAAGCCATGTTTAAAAGTGATGAGGTCTTGTGAATTATGTATCGTCTATTAACCGTTGTCCAATCATGGTTAACTTCTGGAATATTGAAGTTAACCAAGGGTGTTGCAAGTCCTGCCCCATGGTTAACGAAATAACTATGTTTGTGCAAGCAAAGAGATGAGCCACAGCGAGATCAATGATCACATGTATGCTGTGTATCGCGTGCAAAGATGATGTGATGCGCACACAAGGGTATAAAAGCTTGCAAGCTAGATCTGTTATCGTCTCGCAGCTCAGTTCACAGCACATGTAAACGTTACCAGTGTGCTCAGTGCTTTTTGGCAAAGGATTTGCCGTTATAGATTTTAACCCTTAATGACGTCAGCTACACCATATCGTTTTAGCATCATCACAATGTGCACATCCATAATACCGCTGGATCTGCATTGTTGAGTCTTAATTACAGTTGATCAGGAGCCACAGAATGCATGTGATTTGTAGAGTTAATGTAGAGTTCAATCAAAATAGACTGAATGTTTACAATTTGTGTTTTTAATAGCGAGCATTTAAAGTGTGTTTACAACATTTGGGCACAAAAAATGGTGAAAATTGCCCCAAAAAGCTGTTTTTCTTGCTTAGAATTGTTGCCTTGTTTCTAGTCCAAATGTTAAAATTTGATACCAAAAACACGATTATTTTACATGCCCCATTGGCTGATTATTTTGCTTGTTTTAAGGAAAAACAATTAATTTTGACTTAATACTTTTGAAAGTGAAAACAAAACCATATTTTTGCTTTATTTATTTATTTATTTATTAGATATTTGGATTAGAAAGCATTTAGAAAGCATTAGACCTAAAAGCATTTTTTTTTTGCAGTATGATTATTTTACATACTGTTAAACTCTCCAGAAAAATGTCAAATAGGGCTGTTTGAACCTCCCAAAAAATGGTGAAACTGTATTCATAGCACAGTATATATTGCTGAAAAATACAATATTGCAATATCAGATTTTTCCAATATTGTGCAGCCCTAACATCAGCAAGGGCCGTGTGCAGGGAAAAAAAAAATGACAAAGCAGGATCCAAACAAGAAAGATTTTTGACAAAGTAATTCTGTCAAACATGCAAAGATTGTTTTTAGCTCTTGGTCTATGATTTGCATAAGAATTCTAGTTTTTAACACTATAATTCAACTAACTCTTCATGATAAATGCCTGTTTTAACATAAAACTTGACTTGAAAACAGTTTGAATGGCCCTTTTAAATGTCACCTGTGTGTTTATTTATATTAACATTTTGTACTATGCTGAAAAAAACAACACCTCTAGTTTTGTTGTGAACAGCTCTTTTGATTATGCCTGTCTAATGTGACTGCCAAGCATTTGTTTATGCTATGAAAAAGAACCAAGAACAGTACTGCAAATTACGTGACTTGTTTAGGAGAGGTATATGCTGTAAGTCAATTATTCTTTAGACTCTGTATGAAAAATCCCATATTAAATTAGAGGCCCAAGCCATTTATAGACTATAACAAAATCATAGAGTTGGTTTTTTTTTAATAAGAGTGCATTAGTGCCCAGATTGCAGCGTTGGTTCTGTAAGCATTTTCTCCATTCATATTTCCCAAAAGAAATGTGGAAAAAGTCTCCATAAAGCCTGCATCAAACCAACCAGCCAGCGGGAAAGTCATAGCTTGTCAAACTTTTATTTGAAGCAAAGAAGTATTTGACAATTAAATAAAAAGACTTGTGTAGTTAACAGCTCCAATGAGGGGAAAAACTACAATCCCATGAAGCACTGCCCGTGATGCAGTCAAATTAAAACAAAGGGCAAATTATTCATTCATTAATTTTCTTTTCAGCTTTGTCCCTTTATTAATCAGGTGTTGAATGAACTGCCAACTTATCCAGCATATGTTTTACACAGCAGATGCCCTTCCAGCTGCAACTTACTGTAGTACTGGGAAACATCCATACGCTCTCATTCACACACATACACTACGGACAATTTAGCTTTATTCACCTATAGACTCATTCACCTATACTATTCATTAATTTTTGGTGCTTGTAGAAACAATATTTCAAATTCATTGCTTCATAAGATTGAACGGAGCTAAAAAATATATGCATTGGTGCATTTTGCTTGCTGCAATTTTCTAGTGAAAGTTTATAACAACCTTTATTTAACCAGCTAAGTCAACTGAGAACCAGTTCTCATTTACAATGACGACTTGGCCAAGAGGCAACAAAAAAAGCAGATACAAAACAGCAGCGACACAATAACAATTTCACAGATGCAGATAATAACATAAAAGCAAGGAAAACTAAAAACAAGCACAGTAATCTTGTACTTTTAACTGGATTGAACTTTTAAAGCATGATAGTGGAATAAAAGTGTTGAGCTTTAAGGTCTGCTGCTGATGATTGCAGCAGCAGAAAACTGAAAAGAGTAGGGACCAAAAGAAATGCAAACTTCGGGTATACAAAGTTTAATAAAACTACTAGAGCGCAGATTTCGACAAGTTTTCTGAATGTTAAGAAGAGACTGTAAATATAGAGGAGTTTTCTCAAAAAGAGTTTAGTAAATTAACAGAAATCAAGGAATTTTTAGAATTTGTTTCTCTGCAGCATCATGTTTAATGTAGTTTTCTTGCACTATAAGCATCAGACCGTGGGTATTATTTACCCAGGGCTGCTTTTCAAATGTACTTAAGATTTTAGAAGTCTCCCAGTCAACTGACATTTACTAATATTGTTTTTTACAACCCCCACTCCCAGTGTTAAAAGGTCTTTGCTAGATCGGATACGGTTGTGGCCGGAAGTTGATGAGAATTATTTATATTATTTATTGCATTTTTCATTTATTGTATTTTATTAAAGTCTACCCCATCCCAAACCTAAACACAACCGTCATAGTGATTTAAAAACAGTAGTTGTATCGAGTATTATTTATGTTATCTATTAAATTACCCAATATATTGTGTTATTTAACACCTACCCCCACCACAACCCTAAACCCAACCTTCATAGTGATTTAAAAACAGTAGTTGTATCGAATATTATTTATGTTATCTATTAAATTACCCAATATATTGTGTTTTTAACGCCGACCCCCACCACAACCCTAAACCCAACCTTCACAGTAATTTAAAAACAGTAGTTTTATTGAGTATTACAGTATTTATGTTATCTATTAAATTACCCAATATATTGTGTTTTTTATCCCCTACCCCCACCCCAACCCTAAACCCAACCATCACAGTAATGTAACAGTAATTGTATCGAGTATTATGTTATATATTAAATTACCCAATAAATTGTATTTTTTAAGGCAGAGCCCCACCCTAACCCTAAACCCAACCATAATCATGATTTAAAAACAGTAGTTGTATCGAGTATTATTCATGCTATCTTTTAAATTACCCAATAAATTGTTTTTAACGCCTACCCCAACCACAACCCTAAACCCAACCGTAATTATTGTTATACAGTCTCACAAAAAATGGCACTATATTGATGTGCAAATCGCACTTCTGGCTGGCCACATATCCTATCTAGACTTTACACTGCACTGTAAAAAAATCTGTAATTTTATGGTTCATTTCCAGCATCTGGGGTGCCGGAAATAAACTGTAAAATAACAGCCGTTAAATTACAGAAATTTACTGTGAAACAACGGCCGTTAAATTACAGAAATTTACCGTAAAATAACGGATATTAAATTACAGAAGTTTTCTTAAATTTTAATTTCTGGTAAATTTCTGTAGTTTAATGTCCGTTATTTTACAGTAAATTTCTGTAATTTAACGGCTGTAATTTTACGGTTTATTACCGGCACCCCAGCTGCCGAAAATAAACCGTAAAATTACGGATTTTTTTTACATTGTGGTTAAAATAATTGAAAAAAAATATGCACTTGCCAAATTTACCTAAATAATGCCTTTACTATCATTTTAGTGTTCAGTTTCTAGGCAATGCCTTTCACCCACTGGAAAGGTTGTAATACGTTTTAGTCAGAGTGGATTGTGAATTATGGATAGCAAAAAGATATTAGAGACATTACTCCTAAAAACCAATTATTGCACAAACACCTGACTTTGCAAGCACAAGCAGCACACATATTTTCAGCATGAAATATAATGTCTAGCACCTCTGTTGTGCTCGAAAATAATTAGTTACGCATAATTATTCAATTGTAAGATTACCTTTATTCTGAAGGAGAATAATTATGAAAAAATATACAAAATACAAAAGGAAATAGCTCGGCAGCATCTAAGTAAAACTTTCAAATGTGGTTAGCATTGAGGTCGTGTGTGTGGGAGTGTGTGTGTTTATGGTGGTAAGGGTTACTGTCTTGGTGGTGGATTTTTGCCTGCAGGGTTAATTAGCATTGCAGAAGCAACGTCTGGAGGCAGTCGGCTCATCAAATCTCGTCTTTTCTCCGTCTCTCGCATCCCTTTCTTATTTGTGTATGTGTGTGTGTGATTGTGTACACGCAGAATATTGTGTATGCAGAGGAGAAATCAACAAGAAAGCATAAATGATGCTCCTACTACACAGTATGGCAGTGATGAGCACAAACACACACACACACAGACAAATGCCGAAGGGAGAAGGAAACCTGTTGGCCAAATAAACGTGACTGCACACGCATTAATGTTATTACCCAGGCGCGCAGGTGGAAAGATGAATCAGCATGCCTGATTTCTTTGTCTCGTTTTTTTCCTCTCTCTCTCTCATGCATTGCAACATGCTCCTCTTCTTAAATTACCTCTTCTCAGTGCTCATATTATTCTTTTCACCAGCTCCAGTTTTTATTTCTTTGCGTTTCTTGTTTTCTATTGTATCTTCGACTGTTTTCTCTTCCCTTACATAATATCAGTTCCCTCTGAGAGCACTTTGAGTGTCTTTCTTGGAAGATTTACAGTGGATTTTTGTTTTCTATTGGTTTAGGGATTACAGGCTGTTGAAGAACTCTTCAGAACAGATAAATCAGGCCGTATTTGGTGTTTTATGTGGTTTCGTGTTTTAAGATGTCAGTCTGGTTGGAAATGTTTTGAGCATTGTTCAATATATGCCACATATAGATGTAATCCAGGAGACGTTCGATTGTATAGACTCGGTCGGTGGAGTTTGCATCGGGGAAACAATCCTCCCCCCTCAAGAGGAGTTAATAGTGTTAACTCAGTGTTGTAGTGTAATTTGAAGTAAGTTTTTTTTAATCATTATAAATGACACCCCTGCCAGATTAAGCATTGCTTCGTCGAATTTGCTTGCTGGTTGCTCAATCCAAGCCATTTCTTCTTCAAATAATAACCTTACCACACAATAATTCACCTAATAATTCATATACTAGCGAATGTGTTGAGTAGGCATGGGACAGTATGTACAGTAGGTACTGCTTAAATATGGACATTACCGCCGCGCCTTCTACCGCTGCCACGGGAGAACGTGTTTTAAGGTATGACCGCAGTTTGCGACTTTGCCGCCAGGGGGCACAATGCGAACGGACAGAAATATACAGTAGCTGTAAATACCCCGCTACTTCTAAAGATGAAATAATAGGACAAAAACATTATAATTGCTTCATTAAAAACTTGTTAACTGCTTTATTATTATTGTAAATGTGTTAAATGAAATGAAGATTAATTTTTGGAAAAAGTAAAATTAAAGAAATAAAAGACTACTAAAATAAACGACAACTAAAATGAAAGTAGGTACAAACATACATTCAAACATACAGGTATCTGATGGTATGATAACCTTGGATAAAAGTACCACGGTTTTATGGTAGTTTTACAGTATCACGGTATTGTGGTTACTGCTCTAAAATAATTTATTTTTAAATCTCTGGGTAGAACAAAAACCTTATTATAACTTTTTTTATGCACAGTAAAACAAGTTTAATACACAGAATATTTTATTTTAGGAAACATTTATAATATTTTGGAACAATAAACATGTCAGGTTAAATAGTTGAAATAAATCATTGACTTCTGCTGTCTTCGTTACTTTCAAAAACACAGATTTTTGGTGTTTTATGTGGTTTCGTGTTTTAAGATGTCAGTCTGGTTGGAAATGTTTTGAGCTTGTCCAATATATGCCACTTATAGATGTAATCCAGGAGACGTTTGATTGTATAGACTTGGTCGGTGGAGTTGGCACCGGGGAAACAATCCTTCCCCCTCAAGAGGAGTTAATAGTGTTAACTCAGGCCCCGTTTACACTAGTCCGTTTTAGTTTTAAAACGGCGTTTTAGCAAGAAAACGATCCGCGTCCACACTCGCGTTTTCACCCAGCGTTTCAAGAGATCTCCGTCTTCACTACTCCACCAGAAACGTATATCACGTGACCATTGGCGCACTCTGAGCATGCGCGGTCAAGTATAAACAGGA
>CAIGQQ010039955.1:167002-205540 GCA_903798035.1 Danio albolineatus
TATATATCTTACACTCTCTCTCTCACACACAGAGAAAGAGAGAAATATTTTTCCAGCAGACATGTTTTAGGTGTTGCATTTTGAAACAGGAATTACAATCACAAACGGATGAGTTCAAAAAGTGTATGTTCTTTCAAAATTAATGTGACAATGTATAAATGTCATTTCAAGAGTTCACACTTAGCTGATGATTGATTATAAAGCTTGTTTGGCATGCTGTCTCGGGAGAGAGCACTAAGCTCACAAGATCCTTGAGCCCGGGGCTCCCTCCTGTTTGCAAGGCGCGAGGAGAGTTTGAGCTCAGGTAAATCTCGAGAACTCCCCTGCGGGTAGCTAATGAACAGATAGTGATTGCTATGAAAAGATAACTACTTACTAGGAGCATGTCTATGGTGCTGATTTGGATTAGGCAATTAACTTAAGTTGCATGTTTTTGGACGGTGGGAGGAAACCGGGGAACCCGGGGGAAACCCACGTGAGCACGGGGAGAACGTGTAAACTCCGCACAGAAACGTCAGCTGGCTTGGTAAGGACTAGAACCAGTGATGTTCTTGCTGTGAGGCAACAGTGCTAACCACTGGGCCACCGTGCCACCCATCTAGGAAAGGAGGAAGAGTAGGGGTGGAAGGGGGGATTCTTCAAAACGAAGATGGCAGTGGTATGGAACTTAGGATATTTATAGTGGCTTAGGAATCATCTGATTGGTGAATCATAAATTGAATAACGCATGACCAGCTGCAAGCAATCATCTGCACGTGATCCTCTCGAAATTACTTTATAAATAAACTTCATTTAGCACATACATTCTGCAGTCTACATGTGTCTGTTGCCTAAAACATAGAACACCAAACATAGGTGGCAATTTTACAATATACATGATAAATTAACAAAAGATACAAGTAAACAGAACTTATAAATAAATGTATAATCCGTATATCCTGCATTTTGCATTCTGATGTGCTGAGGTGGAAAATTGCATTAGGTGGCATCCTCATTGTTTAACAAGCATAGAAAAAAAATCTTAAAAATCTGTAAAAAATCTTTCTTAGTCTCCCTACATCTCTCATCTTAAAAATCTATCAGTCTATCTTTGGCTGCTGAACCTCTGATGACACGTCTGCTCATGTCCAGCTGATGTAGAGCGTGACCTCTAAGGACTTAATTTGGGCAAAAGTAAAGGCCATTTTCTTAGTATTTAGATTTTTAACCCTCAGATTGTAAAAAAGCAATTACTTACTGTACAACTTTGTTTTGGCTGAGATACATCCTAACAAAGTATGGAAATCCTATTTTATTCAAATCCCATGTGATGTATATATCTCAATTTTAAAAAATGACACTTAGTTAATACCAACGCTACAGTATCTCATGGCAATTCGTAACTTTTGATTTAGTGGCTAATTCGTATGAATTTGTACGATCTAATTCGTACAATTTAGTATGATTTGCTCATCACCCAATGATGGTTGTGTTTTGGGGTGGGGTTGGGTGCCACGCCTCCTTTTTAAAATCGTACATTTTCGTACGACTGAACTGAATTAGCCACTAAACTGACAAACGTAAAATGCTTACGTTTTCTCGTGAGATCAGGCTGTTAATACACATAATAGTTTGGGCTGAAACTTAAAGCACTGTTGTCTGTGATTGCCTCTAAAAATATTTTAATTGGGGTGGTGCAGTGGGTAGCACAATCGCTTCACAGAGAGAAGGTTGCTGGTTCGAGCATTCTGTGTGGAGTTTAAATGTTCTTCCTGTGTTGGCGTGGGTTTCCTCCGGGTGCTCCGGTTTCCCCCACAAGTTCCAATACATGTGGTATAGGTGAATTGGTTAAGCTAAATTGGCCCTAGTGTATGTGTGTGAATGAGTGTATGGATGTTTCCCAGGGATGGGAAGGGCATCCGCTGTGTAAAACATGTGCTGGATTAGTTGGTGGTTCATTCGGCTGTGGTGACCCCAGATTAAAAAAGGGAGTAATTCGTAGAGAAAATGAATGAATGAAACATTTTAATTGTCTACATATAGTACAGTATACCAAGCAATCATTTAAGGGGTTATTCACCCAAGACACCCAAGAGTCATTTCTAACACACAACATGTTATCATTTAGCTCATTTTTGTGACTTATGTATCATGTATTTATTATCATTTTTCATTATTTTAATTGAGAGGTTTTACAGTGGAATAATAAAATCTATATGATTTATTTATTAATAATTAATTATTACTTTCTTACTTTCTTTACCATGCTCTATATGATGCACAGATTTACTTTAAGCTTTAATTCGCATTTAAAATGAATCAGCAAACAATGTTTTACAGCATTCAGATCTTAGTACGGAGGCTCAGACATGCTGGCTTTGATGCAGAAGGTTTCTCGGGTAACTGTAGTTAAATTTAAAAGATGAGAAGTATGATGCAGAATGACAGGAAAGAGATTAATAAACACTGGCAAGCCCAACTACCACAATGTTAACACAAGACAAAGAACTGTGGAAACTGAGGGCTTAAACACACTGGGAGATCAAATCAACACAACAATGAACAGGTGTTTAACTCAATTAGAAACCATGGAAACTAACAATGAACTAGAACAAAGGCACAAAAGGATAAAAAACTAGACACTAAACAAGACCCATCAAACAAGGACAAGTGGAGCTCGTTCTTGCATGTCATGTGACACGTTTTCGTGAACCAATGAGATTTATTCGTGTTGATGATATTAATGTGACAATTAACCAAAAATGTTTTCATAAGGGTCCGTTTTTGGCAATTAAGATGTATACATGATGTGCACGTTGAATATATAAGCTGTCCATTGGTGTATGGTTTGTTGTGATTGGATGTTTGGTTAAGATTATTTTAATTTGAGTTGCATGCATGGAGTCTGAGGGTTAACCATTCAAAATATTGAGAAAACCACCTGTAGAACGGCAGTGATGGAAAGAGCACTGAAAAATTATACTCAAGTAAAAGTACCATTAATTGCCCAAAAATGTAGTGCAAGTAGAGTAAAAGTATCTGTAAATATTACTCAAAGTATGAGTAAAAAGTAGACCTTTTAAAAGTACTCAAGAGTAGTGAGTATTACACTGTAGAAAAGTTGATGCGTTTACAGAATGTTACGTTTACACATCCCTGCACAAACAACATGTAGTGTATTCAGGGATCTTCCTATTTTCGTTCGTTCGTTCCTTCCAACCTTCCTTCAATAATTTGTTTGTTCTCTCCTTCCTTTATTCATTCATTTGTTCCCTCCTCCCTTCGTTCACTCGTTCGTTTGTTCATATTTTTGTTCCTTCCTACATTAGGTCCTTTTGTTCATTCATTCGTTTGTTCATTCCTTCCTTCCATAATTTCTTCAGTCCTTCCTTCATTCATTCAATTCTTCCTTCATTCGTTTGGTCCTTTCTTCTTTCTTCCCTTCATTTGTTCGCTCATTCTTTCTTCCATATTTTTGTTCCTTCTTTCATTAGGTCCTTTGTTCATTCGTTCCTTCTTTAGTTTGTTCAGTCCTTCCTTGAATGCTTCCTTCATTTATTTGGTTCTTCAATCCTTCCTTCCATTCCTTGTTCGGTCCTTTCTTTTATTTAGCCTTTCCTTCCATTGTTCATTCGTTCCATTTAGTGATTGTTTAAGGCTGTTTGGTGATTTCAGTCATCATACAGTCGACATCCATCATTTTCAGTGACATGCAGTCTATAAAAAGTCTCTGGATCATTGCGTGTAAAGATTTTGGACATTTTCTTGGACATTTTTAATGTTTCCGAAAGGTTTGCTGCATTTATAAAGCGCCTGTGTGTTCAGGGTTGTTCAGTATGATGCGATTTACTTTCTATGTGTGATTTAATTGGACACGAATCACAGGACTGATTTTTCTGTCTAATGACCATAGACAAGAAAGAAATAAAGAAGTGACTGCAGGTTGAAGAAAAGTAGTGGAGTAAAAGTACCGATACTGCACTAAACATGTACTCAAGGGAAAGTACCCATTTTTAAAACTACTCAGTCACAATTCTTGAGAAAAACTACTCAATTACAGTAGTTTGAGTATTTGTAGTTAGTTACTTTACACCACTGTACAACGGCTGATTTATTTACTTAACATGGCATATTACTAACCAAAAATACAATTTTGACATACATAAACGGAAGGAAGTTTAAAAAAAAAAAATTATGGAAGATCTTTTAATACTCTAATAATTTAAAATCTATACTGACTGAAAGGGATGTCAGGGAGCTTACCCATATTTTATACAAAAAACATAAAACCACAGCTAACCTCCTTACTGCAAAATTCAATGTGCACCCCAACTCTTCTGTTTCCACCAAAACTGTTCGTCAGGAGCTGAACAGGGTCAATATAAATGTCTAGGCTGCTATAACCAAACCTTTGGTCACACGTGCCAATGGCGAATGTCAGTTTTAATGATGCCAGTTTTGAAAGTCTTGGTCTGTGGACAATGTGAAACATGTACTGTGTTGATCTCTGACAAGTGCACATTTGCTGTCTATCTGGGAGAGTTAAGGTGAGGAAAATGTGCCCAGAGTGAAGCATGGGGGTGCATCAGTGATGGTTAGGGCTGCAATATCACTGTGCAGGACTTGTATCTGTCATTCTCAAGGCTAACTGATGCTGTATTGATGGCAAAAGGAGGCCCCTACACCGTACTTATAAATTATTGTGGTCTTAAACCAGGTGTTTCATTTTAATAGTTCAACCCCTTTATTTATTTTAAAATCTGTATGAATGTTTTAAAAAGGGGGTCGCCAGTGGTGGAAAGAGCACTGAAAAATCATACTCAGGTAAAAGTACCATTACTTGCCCAAAAATGTAGTGCAAGTAGAGTAAAAGTATCTGTAGTAAATATTACTCAATGTATGAGTAAAACGTAGCCCTTTTATAAGTACTCAAGAGTAGTGAGTATTTTGCTGTGAAAAGTTTACAGAATGTTACGTTTACACATCCCTGCACAAACAGCATGTAGTGTATTTGGGGATCTTCCTATTTTCGTTTGTTCCTTCCAACCTTCCTTCAATTATTCGTTTGTTCCCTCCTTCCTTTGTTCATATTTTTGTTCCTACATTAGGTCCTTTTGTCCATTCATTCGTTTGTTCGTTCTTTCCTTCCTTCCTTAGTTTGTTCAGTCCTTCCTTGAATTCTTCCATCATTCGTTTGGTCCTTCCTCCTTTCCTCCCTTCATTTGTTTGCTCATTCTTTCTTTCATATTTTAGTTCCTTCCTTCATTAGGCCCTTTGTTCATTCATTCGTTCCTTCTTTCCTTCCTTAGTTTGTTCAGTGCTTCCTTGAATCCTTCATTTATTTCAGTCATCATACAGTCGACATCCATCATTTTCAGTGACATGCAGTCTATAAAAAGTCTCTGGATCATTGTGTGTAAAGATTTTGGACATCTTCTTGGACATTTTTATTGTTTCCAAAAGATTTGCTGCATTTATAAAGCACCCATGTCTTGAGGTTGTTCAGTATGATGCGATTTACTTTCTATGTGTGATTTAATTGGACTGGAATCACAGGACTGATTTGTTTACTTTAGACAATGACCATAGACAAGAATAAATAAAGTAGTGACTGCTGGTTGAGGGAAAGTAGTGGAGTAAAAGTACTGCACTAAAAATGTACTCAAGGAAAAGTAAAAGTACCCATTTTTAAAACTACTCAGTAAATTACAATTACAGTGGTTTGAGTATTTGTAATTAGTTACTTTACACCACTGGGGGTCACCAAACTTGTTCCTAGAGGGCCGGTTTTCTGCAGATTTTAGCTCCAACCCTAATCAAACACACCTGAACAAGCCAATCAAGGTCTTATCAGGTATACTTGAAACATCCAGGCAGGTGTTGAGGAAAGTTGGAGCTAAACCCTGCAGGGACACCGACCCTCTAGGACCAACATTGGTGACTCCTGTTTTAAGGCGTCAAGACTTTTTTTTCTAATACCCTTTTAATGGAGGAACAGAAATCTCCGAGATCTGATTAAACATCTTACTTTGAGTTTAGAGATGAACAAAAGTCTGACATGAGTGTACAGTTCATTACATTCGCTCCATCCCATTCACTGCAACATTTCTACCCGCTGTGACTGTGAGTTTGAGGAAGAGCGACAGATTGTGAATGTGAGATAAAGATTTTGTCAAAGACCGAGAAGAGTACATTTGTTCGGCTAAAAGCTGCTCCCCGCTGTGTGACAACATATCCTCTCATATAATGGCTTATCTCTATTCCCAAATAGAGGACTCTGTGATGAGTAATTGATAAACTTTGCCTTGGAATGCATCTCTAATCCAGACACCTTTAGCAAGAATTACACGAACGCTCGCGCTCTCCCCTGCTGCTGATACTGTCATCAGATCGGCTGGGATGAATTGAATTATTAACTCATTAAAACTTAATAAACCTCTCCTGTCAGCGAGCAGCTCCCCATTACGATCCGCAGGCTTAGCGCTGCCCCCTGATGTTCCTCCCAGACGCGTCCTCTGTCTTCATTCTGACACTCACGCTGGCAGGCCAACGTTTGACGTGTTGCGTCGCGACAAACCTGATGGACTTGTGAATGAAACTGAGCGCCGCCAAGGTTGAGAAATGCTTTTCTTGCACAAGCAAGGACATCTGTAGTCACACTCCTTGAAAGGCAGTGCGAACGTGGCAGCAGATTTGGTGGCATGTATTGATATTGATTTGAAAGGAAGCCTAGTCTTGCTCTTATTAATCATATAAGCGTTCGACTGAGGAGACCTGCGCTTGTCGTACAGCATTTGTGTCATTTGGGCCTGCATGAGGTGAAATAGATTTTTAAACTATTTGCCTTTCAGTGTTTATTTCATTCGTTTTTTTTATTTTTAAACTGATTTCTTATCAGTTTTTTTCTGTCAAACACACCATCAAAATGTTAAAATCTTGTGATTCTGACCTTTTTCCTCTTCAGAGTTGACTTTAAATGTCACAATTTTGAGTTATAAAAACGTAATTACCAGTTAATATATTAAAATTCTGCTTGTTTTCTAAGAATTGTGATTTTGTTTGAACACAATTTTGAAAAAGAAACTGTGAAGAACTGTGTGAAAGCCTACAAGCGGAATTGCAAGAAATAATTCTGAATGGTGTTGTGTTATACACTGAAAAATTACTTTTGCTGCTTGTTGAAACGACTTGTTTTAAAGGGAACCTATTTTACATCTTTTTCAAGATTTCAGATAAGTCTTTTGTGTCTCCAGAATGTGTCTGTAAAGTTTCATCTCAAAACATCTATCAGATTACTTATACCTATCAGAATATTACAATTTTCAGCTCTGAACACATAGCTGTTTTTGTTGCCTGTGCCTTTAATGCAAATGAGCTTGTTCTCCCCGCCCACCGTTCCCACATACCAGTCAAAGTGTGTCCTCATCCCCTGCTGCGTCAGATAAACAGCACAGTGACAGACATGAAGGAAGCAGAGCTCATGCAACGTTTGTGAGAAATACTACAGTCAGAATTTCCCCAATGATCATTTGATGTGTTTGTTGTGGAGTTAATTCAAGCCTTTCTGCAACGATGAGTCACACACAACATCGTTACAAAGTTCACACACACACGCAGCGCGGATGCAAATGTGGCAGGATACATGTTAATATCCGCTGCTGTATGGATATCTGTTACAAAATAAACCTGATTGAAGCGTCTACTTTTATCATTGTACTGACACGCGGCAGTGGTGATTAATTACGTATCGATTTTACCATCTTTAACTTACTTTATACAAACATGCACATTTTAAAAATGTTTAATTCATTCTTGATCACATTTGATGATGATTGATGATCACAGAGAGCTGAACAGATCTTTTATTGGCAGTTGCTTTGCGCACGTCTTGTTGATATGATTATGCGCATTACTATGGAGACATGTGAATATGTGGCTGTCAATCAATTCAGTGGGCAGAGATACTGCACTCCTACGTCACCTGGCGGCAGGCCTTAAACCAGGAGGGTTGTAGATCCTATTTTAACATAAGACATTTTTTAAAAAGAGACTTATTGTCTTTATATAGCTCTAATATGACAGTGGACACACTCTACCTACACACAGTTCTGTCCAAACAGATTACAAAAGATGATTTAATGCATTTAATCTGTAAACAAAGCAGCGTGCGGCATGTTTTCAACGTGGCTTTAGACGTAATATGAGAACATAAACAGTTAACCAGATACACTACAAGTGGTTTACAAAAAAGTAACAAAAGTAACAAAACAGGGCGCCACGGTGGCCTAGTGGTTAGCACGTTCGCCTCACAGCAAGAAGGTCGCTGGTACGATCCCCGGCTGGGCCAGTTGGCATTTCTGTGTGGAGTTTGCATGTTCTCCCCGTGGTTGCGTGGGTTTCCTCTGGGTGCTCCGGTTTCCCCCCACAGTCCAAAGACATGCAGTATAGGTGAATTGGGTAAGCTAAATTGTCCTTAGTGTATGTGTGTGAATGAGAGTGTATGGATGTGTTTCCCAGAGATGGGTTGTGGCTGGAAGGGCATCCGCTGCGTAAAACAAATGCTGGATAAGTTGGCGGTTCATTCCGCTGTGGCGACCCCGGATTAATAAAGGGACTAAGCCGAAAAAAAAATGAATTAATGAAAAAGTAACAAAACATTATTAAATACATAATTTGCAAGATAGAAAAGATAATGAGGCAACTGTTTTAATCGCACACTCACACTTGTGAAATGGAGGAAGAAACTGGTCCATGAACTGTGTACTGTAAAGTTCCTGGCAAGCTCTGCAAAGTCCCATACGTCCAGGCGCGGACTGGCACAGTATTTTCAGCCATGAAAGTTATTATACGTCAGGCCAACTAAGTGATCCAAAAGTGAAGAGCGGGGTGGCCGTGGTGGGTGGATAGAGTGTGGTGCGGTGATTGCAGCAGGGGAGGGGTTGGATAGAGGGTGCAGGCCAGATTCACGGTGGCAGGCAAGATTGGCCATCAGGTCACAGTGAAATGTTCCGGTGCTCCCTATGGCCAGTCCGCCGTTGCATAAATCTAAATATTTTCTGATTCTTCCTTTAACAAACGGCCTACGAATCCCCCTTGGTAAGCATGTAGATTCCAGAAGCACTCGTCAGAGGGAACACAGCACAAGGCTGGGCTATAATGCTGAGGCATTTCTGCAGAAATAAACCTCAACCACTGTCTCTTCACAGTTTCATCTTTGGTTCATCCTCACACTTCCAATAATATCCAGCTGAGCACAGCGTCTTCATGGCATGATTTAATGGGCGTCTGCTACAGTGTTCTTCTCCTTTTTCTTGCTACTGTGTTTGTGGGCGAGGCCGGGGGTTTCAATGTTCCCGGGTTTGCGTGTACATAAATGGGTAAAACAATCTGTGTTGGCACAACATGAATGAATTTGTGGAACCCTGAATTTTTTTACAGTGTATAAACTCAGAACTGCAAGAAAAAAATCTGAATTTTGAGTTATTGTGAGATTTATCTTGAAATCCTGAAATGATATCCTGTGATTGTGAATTTTTGTACAGCAACGTTTAAATAACGAGAGCATATTAACTACTGCAATTGGATTTCGAATAATAAACTTGTAGTTGCTCATTTCTTTTGGTTATTCTGAAGAAAGACTATAAAGTTGTAATTGCCTAATTATAGCCTTTAAAATATACATTTGTGTTATAATTGCAAAATATAAATATTATATAGTCATTTTTAAGTCAGAATTGTGAGTTTATATCTTGCAATTCTGAATTTATATACTGTGATTGGTAACTTTTTTTCTTTGAACTCCCTCTGAAAAAATTGTCAGAGCCAATTAACATCTCGTACTTACGATTTTTTGCAGGTTCACAGCTTGCAAATTTGATTTCAAACTCATAATTAAACGTAATAATTAACACCTTACAATTCTGCCTTCTTGTTTCGCATTTGGACTTTGCATAGCACAGTTTTGAATAATAAACTTGCAACTGCAAACTTAAATAGTTCTTCTGAGAAAAATGGGAAAATAGAAATTCAGAATTGCAAGAAAGCCCATAAAGTCACAGTTAAAATTGTAAGATATGAAAAACCCAGAATATTATTACAGAAACACAAATAGAAACACAGAAATTCCTCTATTTATCCATGCAGTTTTGCATTAGGTTTGTAGAAATAAAAAAGGACTAGTTGAATATCCTTGACACAGTCATGTCATACGTCTGAATTATACATCAGAGAAAAACTAGGCACAAGGTTTATTCAGCGCATGCAGGTCATTCTGTAGCTATATCGGTTATGAGGGCGCTCCGCGGTGGCTTAGCAGTTCACTGAAAACTGTCTGCCCCATTTTTCAGCCCAAGATTATGACCATCTCCCTACAGGGCCATTTTAGAGCAATGAGGGAAACAGATTCCTTTATGATTTTAGGCTATGAATAATTAATTAAGAGTATGTGCTTGTAACCTTTCCCTAATCTATGCTAGTTGATAATTATATATTCTAAACAATTACTACTCTTATAACGAGAAACACGTCGTCTTGTAGTATGCTTACAGAGAGAGCATTTAAAATATTGAAATGCAGCCTAAAATTGAACAAAACAGAAACAAATGCATAATCAGTGGTGGAATGGTCAGGGGATGTTGTAAGATGTAATTATCCAAAGCCGATTTTGGCTTTTACGATGGAGACATTCATTTTTAATTACGTGACTAAATGGCGGCGCTATAGATGCAGGTTTAAATGGTGCATTCTCATGCAAGATAGATACGTCATAAAATAAAAGAATCCCCTGCTGGTGATCTGAGTCTAAGAGGCTTTAACGGTCTGTTCGATTTTCATATTGTCTGAAATAAGGGGTGTATTTCACCTCCTTTCATGGTGGTAAGTCAATAAATGGATTAGTGGCATGAGTCCAAGCTAAATGCTATTATTTAAAAATCTACAAAATATTAATTTTCTCTTTTTATCTTGTGCTTTTATCTGTTATTTTATTGCCTCGCAGTCAGTATTGGTATTAATACAGTCAGTATTGCCAATTATTTGGTTTTTTGTTTTACTTAATTTTGTTTTTGCATATACATTTAAGATTATGGATATGTTTTAAGTATCTTATCTAAATGACGCATTTGTACTCCAAGTCTAAAAGACCTGTGGAATGCCTGCCTTTTGCTTTCCTCCAATATTGATTTCGATTGGCAAAGCAGGACTTGTGCCAAGGGAGCATGAGGTTTCCATGGTTATGGCATGTTTGGAGATGTCGTTCTGAAAGCAGGTTTTGTGTGTGCGTGTGTGCGTGCGTGCGAGAGACAGAGAAAGAGACGATCGATGCACCACAGGGTTCCTATCAGCTAGAATCAGAAGAGGTCTGGCACAGAGGAGGTGTTGGGAAATTGGGATGGAACAAAAGACCTGACGTGCCTGTATGTGCATTACAGAGGTCATTCTACAAAACAAAGGCTTGTTTGTGTTATCTCCTTGCTCTGTTAGCACATATGTAGTGCTAGAATTCTAATTCTGTCTCTATGTATACTTTAGATTTGAATTTATTTGCAGATTGTGTCTTTAGGTTGGAGATTTTGTTGAACAATGGGAGGTTAGCAGGTTGTAGACAAATGCTAGCAACACCTCAATTCTTTTATTCAAATAGATCCCAATTTAGCCAAAAGTGTCCACTTATTAATGAAACTTATAAGATATAACTAGTTTCATAGCATGTCAAAAATATTCCTTTAAATATTAGCCCCCTTTCAAAGAATGGCCCATAGTCTTAGAGACTATACGTGTGGATGCGTAGATTACCTGAAATGACTGATAATGCAGCCGTTTCTCTTATGTATAATCATATTCTTCTCTCTCTGCAGGTGGCCATGCTGTTCTCTTTGTTCTCTTGTGCTTTGGGGCTCTCCCTCCTGCCACTCCTCCTGTTTCAGTGCCCCGCCCACGCTTGCCCTGCCCGCTGCGAATGCTCTGTGCCTACGCGTTCTGTGTCATGCCATCGCAGACGGTTAGCGCAGGTGCCTGAGGGCATCCCAATAGAGACAAGGTCACTGGACCTCAGTAAAAACCGGCTGCGCATTGTGACGCCACAGAACTTTTCCTCACTGCTGTTGCTGGAGGAGCTGGATCTCAGCAACAACTTGTTGTCGTCTGTGGAACCTAACAGCTTTCGTGCCCAGCCACGGTTGCGCTCGCTCCGACTGCGAAGCAATCAGTTGACACTGCTGCCGCGTGGAGCGCTGGCGGGTCTCAGTGAGCTCACTCTGCTGGATGTCAGTCAAAACCGTCTTGTTATTCTGCTGGACTATGGCTTTGAGGAGCAGCGGAGGCTGCGGGTACTAGAGCTGAGTGATAATGAGCTAGTGTTTATTGCCCCACGGGCGTTCAGTGGACTGGCGTCCCTTCGCTCTCTGACGCTGCAGCGCTGCAACCTGAGCACAGTGCCCACGCATGCTCTTGCACATCTACACGCTCTCACCAGCCTAAGATTGCGAGACTTAGGCATTGCAGAGCTTCAGGCACACACTTTTAAAGGTCTGCCACGACTGAAACATCTGGAAGTGGACCGCTGGCCTTTGTTAGAGGGGTTTCCAACATCCGCTTTGCAGGGGCTGAACCTTAGTACGCTGTCCATTACCCACACCAACCTGACATCCGTGCCAGTCGTAACACATCTGTTGTATCTGACGCATCTCAACCTGTCCTACAGCCGTATACGGGTCCTGCCAGCAGGGTGGTTGCGGGGAATGGATCGACTGGAAGTTCTACGTGTGCGACAGGCTAATCTGCAAAGTGTGGAACCTCAAGCATTTCAAGGAGCCTCATCGCTGCGCATTCTTGACCTTTGCTATAACCGTCTCGCCACACTTGAGAGGAGCGTTTTCCCTGCTACTGAGGCTCTGCAGACTCTTTTGATTGGCCAGAATCCGTTAGTTTGCGACTGCCGTCTACGCTGGCTCCTGGAAAGGACTCCGCCTTTGCTGTATGGAGATGTTCAACCTGAATGTAGTGCTCCTGCCCCCTTGGCTGGAAAGCCTCTTCGAGACCTTGTGGAAGCTCAAATCTCTCGCTATGTAATCTGCACCAAACCCAGGGTCATCTCCATGGCGTCTTACCCATCACAGGCAGAAGAAGGACAGAGAGCTTGGCTGTACTGCAGTGCGGATGGAGCTCCGCCTCCTTCAGTGTCATGGCTAACACCACATAGGCGGCACATTACCACAAAGAGTACTGGAAGAGTGGTGGTCCACACTAATGGCTCACTCGAGTTCCGCATGGCAGAGCCTCAAGATAGCGGCATGTATGTGTGCGTAGCATCAAATCCAGCTGGTAATGCTACTCTGTCCGTAACACTCGCGGTTAAAACCTCTGGAATCAGGGACAGAGCCCTTTACGCAAACCGCAGCTTTCTATTTGACCCCGACTACAACAGTTCCCTGATTAATGGCACAGAGGAGTACACCATAAGGGTGGTTCTGGACTTCACCACCATCTTGGTCTCTACAGCAATGGGCTGTCTAAGCTTCCTGGGTGTTGTTTTGTTTTGTTTCTTGTTGTTGTTTGCATGGAGTCGCGGCAAAGGGAAACACAGAGGAAGCGTGGACATTCAATACGTTCCACGAAAGCGGAAAGGCGCAAACTCAGAACTTACAGAAACAAGCGGGCCCAGACGAGTCAACATGAAGATGATCTGAACTTTGTGAATGACAGAGGACTTCACAGGTTGCATGGTTGCGTATGCGTATCTGTTGGACTTTGTGAGTCTTTGGGTAAATGTGCTGCAAAGGATTTGTTTAGTCATGAAAGTTTACATGTGGTCTCCCAATGAAAAAAAAGAGAGCAAAAGAACTACGCCAAACCATATAATGCGCGTCTTCTGCGATGCTTTGTCTGTGGAAAGCATTATTTGGACATTGCAGACGTGATTTAGTTCAAGTTGTTGTATATATTTCATATTTGTGGGAAAGAATGGTATATTTCTATATATATATATAAATATATACACACACGAATATATCTATTTACAGATACATTACAATTACCTTTCAAAACGCTGCAAAAACTCAAAAGTCGTCTTCCCCAATAAGCAAAGTATCTACTGGAAAAAGCCTCGGCTGTGCTGTGTTGTGAAGTGTTTGGTTTCGCTCAGAATTCTTGTTCTCCTGGGACATCCTCTTCTTAGCAGAACCTCCAGGGGAACCGGGGAGTTTTCTGCCATTTTGTTGTAAAGATGTTAAAATGCAAGAAGCTGTTGACATGGTGGGTTCCAGGGGCTGTGTTTGTGACTCAGTGGAAATCTGTGGAACTGTGTGAAACTGTTCTTTTCTTTTCTTATGTTCTGTCAAATGCTGCTCAAACGTTTTTACATACTAAATATCTGGTTATATTTTCCAAAGAAAATAAATCTAAATCATAAAGCTTGATAAGTGTTACTGTCATCTTAGATCTTATTCTTGTGTCTCAAGTATTCCCGGTGGCACAAAACTCTCCAAGCAGAAATGAATCTACACCTTGTTAGCCTTATTGCTTTTGGTACTTCTTATTTTTATTATTGTATATATATTTTTGCACAGCTATAACTTCATTCCTTTATGATGAAAAGTTACCCAATTTTGCATGCAGGTCATTTCTGCTGCTAAATTTTTCCAATAATTCCAATTATGGGATAGATTAGCACAACAGTTGCTTGGCAACAGGCATATAAAATGTCAAATATAAAAGCTGATGGTCTATTTGAACTTGAATTTTCAAAAAAGGTTAATAATCCTTACAGCACAGCACATGTGCCGGCAGTGACCTTTTTTTAGGTCTCTTAAAAGCATGAAATGGACTTATATTTGTCCCTGTCTGCTGTCTCTGACGTCACAGCTCAGCATATTCACCAGTGAAGGGTCTGTGCATGTCTTTGTGCTGGAAACAACATGCCAGGAAAGCAACTGCCATTGAAAGGAATGGGAATAATCAATAATTCTCTTGGTATCATCGACTACATCAATTCAGGTGTACAAGCAGAAAAGCTGCTGAATCCCAATTGATTTTTACCTAATAGAGTTAATCTAATTGGTCAGTCAAGAGTATTCACAGTTATTTTACACTACTCCACCGAGTGAGTTCATGTCCAATACTATCACAGAGAAACTGACACTCATTGGTCTATAATTATCTGCAGTACTTTCATATTATTAGATTTCTTTTGGTGTACTGAATATGAAGGACACTTATTCTGTCCTGCTAAATGTTTTTCAAATGCCTAAAAAAACGTATTCACAAGGCCAACGTTGTATTTGATTGTTTTGATCACTTGTTCTACAATACCATTAAAGGCATCCTCTTGAAAATCCTCATCCCAGATCCTGATGTCAGTTGTATTATGTCTAAGCATTTAATTACGTACTTCTTGCTGTTCATGTTGGGCCTTGTAAATTGAAACTTGAGCTATATTTAAACTAAATTCCTTCCTGACTCTCTCTTAACTCGGTTTGAAAAGGAAAAGATGGATGGCTAAAACTGTATTTGATATAAGCGCTACACTGAATTAAATTTAACCCATCCAAACAGATTGTAATTCTAAAGTCTTTCCTCCACCTAAACTGCTTTAGATTGATTGCGTTATACAAAAGTGCAAGGACAGAGTTTTCCATCAAGACAACATGCCTCAGGTTATACTTTTTGTCCTTGGTGCCAAATTGGTCCAGAAATCTCAGGCCGAAGCTTTAACCTCTACATTACCACAACTTCAAAACACCCTGAAGGTATGCTGGCACTTGTGAGGTAAGCTTGTTTTCCTGAACAATCAAAAGCGTCTAAATATACCCGAGCTAATAACGTCCACGTCTATGACTCACAAATTGAAACAAAATAAGTTTCTTTTATATTAATGTGTGTCAGCGTATGCGTCATCCACATATGACTACATGGTGTTTTTTGTGGTGAGTGCTTGACCTTGCTGAGTTCTGTCAGGACGCGTTTGGAGTGAAAATATGAGCAGGACCCACTTTTCTAAGTGAATGAATATTCCTCAGAGACGAATTAAAGTATCAGGAGCTGATGCATAAAGTCTTGCTAGAAGATTGACCTGGAGTACAGCTTACTATGGAGAGAGAAGCACAAAAGGACCACAAAGAATCGTTTATGGAATTAAAATGTGGTATAACTTTTCAGACAAACCTTGAATTAATATATTGTAAAAAAAACTACTGATAACCCTGTGGACCAGTTGTGTTCAATCTGTGGGTGAAATTAAAAGAGTTATTCAAAGTGCAGGCCCATAGCCAGCCTGGGGAAGGGGATGGTTCTTTTTCCTTTTTGTTGTTATTCGCCATTTTCTATTCAATCATAAGAACTATTTTTAGCTGGGTTATCTTGTTGGGTGGTCATCATAACCACACTTTTTAATGTACCAAAAATATTTACTAAAGATTTAGAATAAAGAACCAATTTCAAATACAAATTTATTACATTAAATATTATTAGAAAAAAGGAATCTGTTGAAGTTTTAAATCAAAAACTGTAGCCTATTGTCATTTACTAGGCAAATAACAAACTGGCCAGCGCATTCAACTTTCCTCACTCAGGCTATTTGAATACACAACAACAACAACAACAATAATAATAATGTTCACAATTTTCTAGCCTCTTTTGTATATTTGAAAATTCATTGATAACAATAGCCAAATTAATATTCAAATTAGTTTTAATATGGGTTCCTTTTGGTGCTTTACACCTTTTTATTGGTCATTTTTGTTTCAAGAATAAGCTCCAAGATTTGTAATAAAAGTTACTTGTAAAGGTGTCATGGTGGCGCAGTGGATAGCACAATCGCCTCACACCAAGAAGGTCGCTAGGTCAGTTGCCATTTCTGTGTGGAGTTTGCATGTTCTCCCCATGTTTGCGTGGGTTTCCTCCAGGTGCTCTGGTTTCCCCCACAAGTCCAAACACATGGTACGGGTGAATTGGGTTTGCTAAATTGCCTATAGTGTATGTGTGTGAAAGAGTGTGTATGGTGTTTCCCAGTGATGGGTTGCAGCTGGATTGGCATCCGCTTCGTAAAAACATCTGCTGGATAAGTTGGTGGTTCATTCTACTGTGGCGACCCCTGATTAATAAAGGGACTAAGCCGAAAAGAAAATGAATGAGTTACTTGTTAAATATTTTCTCTATTTAACAACAATATGCTTATTAAGAGGTGACGTATTGGTGACGTATGAAATATTGTTTCCGGGTCCAAGCCGCTACTAATTTGAATTGAGAAAATGTTTTTTTTTATGACTCCTTTTTAGTCCTATCACACATTAAATTTAATTGTATATAAAATCATGTTGTACACATACACTCTAAAAAAAAAAAAGGTTCTTCAGTAGTTCTTTAAGGTATTTGAGGTGCTATTTAGCACTTTTACTGTGTAAAGAACCTTTAAAGCTACATAAAGGTTTTTCAGTGGTTCTTTGGGGGGGTTAAAGTGCTATACAGCACCACTACTACTGGTAAGCACTTGTTCTTATAGCTAATTCTCATAACTCTTATTCCGGTTTTATTTGCGGAAAGGGTAAAGTAACATTATGAGCACCTTAAAATATAGGTGCTATATAGCACCATTTGACAAAAGTACTATATAGCACCTATTTTTTTAAGGTGCTGTATGGCACTAAAAAAGGTTCCCCCCTTGTTACGACCAAAGAACCCGTTTTGGTGCTATTTAGCACCTTTTTTTTTTAGAGTGTACACAACAATGTCTGGGCTTGCTGCATCACAAATACCAACATTTTAACAATTTATAAAAAACTAAACACTTTCTGCATATATATACTGCGATCGTGATTTTTGAAAGTATTGCAGCACTTTGTAAATGTTTATTATTATCATTTGACGAGTCGCCCCATACAGTCTGATAGAGTGCTTGGACGCGGAAGCCCCTTTGGTGACATCTTACATAACAAGCGGACACAGTCGGTCAGTAGTGAAAGATGACTGCACTTTCGTCAGATTGTATGTTTTCTTGCACAGCTGTATGTAGGACTTATGAAAAATAGTTCTTTGCATTGGACAAAACTCATTAGCTGGTCACACTGATGTGACGTTCAAAAGTGGACTCTGCTTGGTCTTAAAGCCTTTTTAAATGGGTTAATTTCATGATTTATGATGGCATAGCAGTCAAAATAGGACAGGTAAGCTCATGTATAGGACAAATTCTGGACCTAAATATGTCAATAAACCAGCTCATTAAACAAATGTCATGTAGCATCACATTCAGCATTCACCGCTTGTAAGTTCACTAGAGCAGTGGTTCTCAACTGGTTTGGCCACGGGACCCACATTTTTACATGGTCATCAAGCTGCGACCCAGATTTTTAGGAGCTGTAATATAATTTTGGGAATTATAATTAATTTGTATTTATTTGTTAACATACACAAGTAGTGACAAAAAAATCACGAGAAAATCAGCAAGACTTACAAATAACCAATATTTTATTGCTGTCATTTAACAAAATGTATTAAATTATAGAAATATTACAAAGTAAAAACGACAAACACTGTAAACAGCGGTTAGGGTAAGGAATGGTTGTTACCATAAACAAAACTGAACTGTTAATAAAACATTAACACTGATCCTGTTGAACAGAACAAACCAGCAAATTGTGAAATGATTAAAACATCCATAACCATTTTTACATCAAATATGACAGCAATTATAAACATCTGTTTCACTTAACAGTCATTTGGAAAAATAATGAGATAACTGAGGATGTGCTTTACTGATAAGAGTTTCAAAGTCAGGAGTGAGGGTAGACAGTGCTACCCGAAGATCGTGCTCTATGTACAACCTGTTCCTTTGCTTGGAGTCAAACTGCACCAAGGAAGATAAGCCACTTTCACACAAATACATAGTTCTGAACAGGATGGGTTTGATCGCACTTCACTGAATTTCTTTTTCAGTGTCTTATCACATGAATGTCCGGTATACGCAAAACAAGTAAAAAAAATAACTTTTGTTGTTTTTTTGACCACACACCACCCACTGAAAATGTTCCTGCGACCCACTTTTTGGTCGTGACCCACCAGTTGAGAAACACTGCACTAGAGAACTTCACTCTAGAGAGGAGAATCACTAAATATTAGTCTATACATTCACTATATCTTTCTTATTAGTGATGTCTGTTTGATATAAATAACTTGGATTACTTAATGAAATCCTTTCAAATTCATATATTTAAACAACAAATTGAAGAAATATCTGATTAAATTTAAAATTATTCATTTTTTTTTCAGCTTAGTCCCTTTATTAATCTAGGGTCGCCACAGCGGAATAAACAACCACTTGTCCAGCACTTGTTTTATGCAGTGGATGCCCTTCCAGCTGAAATTTAGAAGTTAGGAAGTCATGTTTGCGATGTCAGTTGTGTTCAAAAAAGTTTGGTCGGAGTAAGATGCCAATCTACCCTTTGTGCATAAAATTAAAATTCTAAAGGGGTGGTCCACTACAATATCATATTTTGAACTTTAGTTGATGTGTAATGTAGCTGTGTGAACATAAACAACATCTCTGAATGTAAGATGCTCAAAGTTCAATGCAAAGAGAGACACTAGCTTTTACAGAGTTAGCTTGGCAAAGCCTACAGCAAATGAAGTTTGGGGACTACAAAAAATACATCCGGGTTAATGATGTCATAAACCCTTCAGGTTACAAACACCCCGCACAGCGAAAGGGCGTGGCCAGATGTGCTGTAATGTTAAAGAAGGGCACTTCCTGGTGGCATGGCGCTGATCCACGAATCTCAGCACATTATGTTAGCTGACCAATCAGAGTGTCTAGAGGGCGGGCTTTCGGAGGAACTAGGAAATATGTCGTTTTCATGTTAGCTGAGTAGCTGTATATAATTAAAGTAAGATATATGCACAAATAACATGCTTTTTCACAAATAAAGCATGAGCACACATTGCCTTGCACCCTATAAACACAATCAAGCTTTAAAAATACACTCTGGACCACCCCTTTAAGCATTTTAACTCTACATGTTCAAAAGGATCAATAAAGAATGTAGGGTTTTCAAATTAAGTAATCAATTTTTTAAAATACCTTTCTTCTTTCTTAAAAATGTACTATAAAGGCTCAATTCATTGCATACAAAGCGTCATCTCAGCGACTAGCATGCCTCCAACTACTGAAAAAATCAGTTTTTAACTTTAAGTGCTGATGTTCCAGGTCGAAGTCTTTACTCTGTTAAAATGTGGAATACTATTTCACCAGCTGTTTGAGAGAGCTGTTTATTTATAGCACACATTTAAGCTGAGCTTTTAAATACACAGAGTGTACGCTACAGTCTCTGGGATCATAGTGTCCTGGATCAACCACTGTCTGGCCAGAAGTGAAAGGGTAAATGTGTCTCTATTCTCTCTCAACCATTCAAATATTTTCTGTCATGATCAGATATCTGACTGGATATATTTATGCATAGGGATTCTAGGGAATTTGCGGGGCCCTACGCACCTTGCGTAGTCTGCGCATAGGGTGGATCATTATACTGCTGCAAGGTGTGTACATGTATTCATACTCAATCTTTCTCCCCCTTTAATTGCATAGAGCTTTGGGTGACACTTTATTTCAACGGTCCATTTGAGTATTAGTAAACTGTCTACTTAAGTGGATACTGACATTCAACAGACATTTAACTTACTATAAGAAACTTTGCAAGTACACGTCAACTAACCCTAACCCTAACCCCAACCTAACAGTCTAATTATAATCTAATGAGAATTAGTTGCAATGTAACTTAAAATCAACAAACGGACCATCAAAATAAAGTGTGACCGAGCTTTGTGTTGTGTTACCATCCTTCAGAAACAATCTTATCTTTTCAATTAGCAAATTTTCTCCTAAAAAGTTCAGTGCTATTTTTACACAGGCTTGTGTGAACCCCATCATTGCTTCCTCTGTACTACTAGTTACAGCATAAAATAAACATGAATAGACATCTTTACATCTCATGTAATCACTCAATCCGTGTTTCAAACAGGGAAATATGTCAATAAACCAGCTCGTTAACTAAATGTCATGTAGCATCATATGCATTCAACATTCACCGCTTGTAAGTTCACTAGAGAACTTCACTCTAGAGAGGAGAATCACTAAATATTAGTCTATACATTCACTATATCTTACTTATTAGTGATGTCTGTTTGATATAAATAACTTGAATAACTTTATGAAATCCACTATTCAAATTCATATATGTCAACAACAAATTGAAGAAATATCTGGTTAAAATTAAAATTATTCATTATCTTTTCGGCTTAGTCCCTTTATTAATCCGGGGTCGGCATTTTGGAATAAACACCAGCTTGTCCAGCACTTGTTTTATGCAGTGGATGCCCTTCCAGCTGCAACCCATCACTGGGAAAAAAATCTATGCTAAAAAAGCATAAAAAAAAAAAAAGTCAGGAAAAAGTGTTTTATGTAAATTCGGACCTCGAGTCTACATATATGGATATACTTTTTCTCTAAATAGACATCATGTCAAAACATGTTACTTAGGTTTTATTCTAATTAGGTTCCAATAAGCCCAAATAGCAAAGAGAAATAAAAAATGCATGTAAAAAAACATCTTGGGCCTTAAGAGGTTAAATAATGTTTATTTTGATAGCACACATTGTTATTCTGGGCGTCACAGTGGTGCAGTGAGCTGCATAATTGCCTCACAGTAAGAAGATTGCTGGTTCGAGCATTTCTATGTGGAGTTTGCATGTTCTCCCCGTGTTTCCTCCGGGTGCTACAGTTTCCCCCACAAGTCCAAAGACATGTGCTATATTGGGTAAGCTAAATTGTCCATAGTGTATGTGTGTGAATGAGTGTGTATGGATGTTTCCCAGTGATGGGCTGCAACTGGGAGGGCATCCGCTGCGTAAAACACATGCTGAATAAGTTGGCGGTTCATTCCGCTGTGGTGACCCCTGATTAATAAAGGGACTAAACTGAGAAGAAAATAAATTAATAAATGACATTGTTTTTATTGTTGTTATGACTTTTGGTGAATAATTATTCCAGAGCCCTTAACCCCTTTATTTGAGAATTATGAAGGAGGAATTATGTGTTTTTGTCATCTTCTGAGTTTGGAGTGGTGGTCCTTGTCTATTGACGTCAGTTTGACGAGTTCAACCACAATATTCTTAACCACATCTCTCTGAACGCTATAAGGGGAAAGATGCATAAAAAGAAAGTCCTTAATTCTTGTGATAACGGATTTTACTTTTACTATTCAAAAAATAAATAAATAGTAACAATACAAAACAATAAATAGTAGACAAACTGGAAAAGTTTGAAAACTATAAGGAAAAATGAATATCCTTCTCTTTATTGACTGCAATTCTGAAGTGCCATTTTATTTGATGGTCAACAACTACCACAATGCCAATGGCTAAATGCGGCTACATAATGAGGCCGCGGACTTGTTGCCCTAGAGGCGTTTTTTGTGCAAGAAGCCACCACACAAAACTGGGTTTAGACTTAACGACTGACTCAAAGTAAAGAGAAACTTGGTGAAAAATAAGTGGAAACTTCTTTTAAGAAATTAAATGATAGATGGAAAAAAGTTGGTCAAAAATGTAGTTACACACAAAATGACAACCAAGTGCAGCTTTCAGGCACCATCCTTATTTCTGAAACCGAACTGTCAGGAAAGGAAGGTAGGATTGTGGGATATCAAAGGCAGATAAGGATGAATTATTGGCTGCCTTCAAAAATGGATTATATAAGGGTATTTTAGAGACGAAGTGAGGCTAGATTAGGATTCGGACGTGCCTTGATTCAGAGAAAGCCAACAGCATAAACTCTTCAAAATGTCCTCAAATCCCATCATGTGGATGGCAACAATCAAAACCTTCATGTTAAGCAGCACACATCTGAAGTGGATTAACCAACAGACATAATTCATCATTTATTTTCCAACATTTTAATTTGAAATTTTAAACAAACATTTACTATCAGGCCAGTAACATTACCACTGAAACATTTATGAGCTGATGATACAGCAGTTGATATTGTACAACATTCACTAACACTTTAGGCTCTGTTGTAAATTGGAGATGTTAATGTTATAGTAATGATAAAGGTATTGAGTTATCTATAGTTTACAGTGCAACTTAAAAACTGAGGATGCACCATACACAAACACTAACTATTTCCATCCAAAGATGCGCATTAGATTTATGTGCAAAACTGGAATATGGCAAAAAACAATAGCGGATGAAGCACCGTTTTCATCCAACGAGTCAAAGATCGTCTCTTCCTGATAAAGTGATCCCAAACATGAAAAAGTGGAACTTGCTGTGGTAGGAGAAGCCACTGTGGGCCTTTTTCTTGTATAATGGATTACTTGCAGCTCAGAAAAATTAAGACGAAATGCAAAGAGCGTGCGGTGGCTTTTTGAGGTACAAGACCGCTCTTCGTGAGTGCAGACACTCAATACAGTTCTCATTCATTCATTCATTTTCTTTTCAGCTTAGTCCCATTATTAATCCGGGGTCACCACAGCGGAATGAACCGCCAACTTATCCAGCATTTGTTTTACGCAGCGGATGCCCTTCCAGCCGCAACCCATCTCTGGGAAATCAATACAGTTCTGGGAGGTAATAATACTGAACTGCTTTGATGACGGATTTTAGAGAGATTAGAATGACCAAAAGACTTCCGATGTTTTACAATGCGGTCAGTCCTCTGGTTTGGCTAGTAATGGTATTCCATTGCACCCATTTATCTCATGATTTACTAAAACAAAGTGAACTTTCACATTTTAAATAGTGCTACCCCAGCAGCCCTTTGTGCCTTGGTACCCAATCTTGGAACCGAAAGGACTGATCGTTCCACCAAATCTGTCATAAATGGATGTTTGCCGTTACCGGCTAAAAAAAAATTATCGATAGAGATCTTTATTTTTTGTATTCACTATGGAATAAGATCCCACAACATCTAAGAACAATACCAACACTGAGACTTTAAAATAAATAAATAAATCACATGCTCATCATCTGATGGTCAACTATCATTGTAGCCACTGAGATAGTAGCCTGATTCTCTACATTTTCTATGTTTGGTGATTCTTTGTACTGTTCTCACGTGTTGATGGATGAAATGTCTGTATGTTTTTATGTTCTGCAGGGCAGGAACTGCTGAGAAACGACGTTCATGCTGAGTTAGGCCCGATTATCTTATCCTGTTAAAAAAAATAGAAATAAATAAATAAACTTGGGGTGCCACTGTGGCATAGTGGGTAGCACGATTGCCTCACAGGATTGCCTCACAGGAAGAAGGTCGCTGGTTCGAGCCTTGGCTGGGTCAGTTGGCATTTGTAGTTTGCATGTTCTCCCCGTGGCCAGGTGGGTTTCCTCCGGGTGCTCCTGTTTCCCCCACAAGTCCAAAGACATATGGTATAGGTGAATTGGGTAGGCTAAATTGTCTGTAGTGTATGCATGTGTATGAGTGTGTATGGATGTTTCCTAGAGATGGGTTGCAGCTGGAAGGGCATCCGCTTCATAAAACATAGTAAAACATATGCAGGATAAGTTGGCCCCAGATTAATAAAGGAACTAAGCTGAAAAAAATGAATGAATGAATGAATAAATAAACTTTATCAGATGACTGCGCATACATTTTCTGTGATTTATTTGCACATGTTGGCTTTACTATTAAGCATTCCAAAATGCACATTAAATAGATGGAGACATATACTGCCCTTGAACAAGACGTTAACAAACCTAAAACCTCCATCTGAGCAGCTACTATCAACAACAAATGACTCACCTACTGAACTCCAAGTCTCACTGAAGCATTATTTTACTAAATCCATTAGGCTGCTCGTACATGCTGTGCCACCAAGAGAATCAAAAATAGATTTTCCATTTATCCGTAAACCTAATAATCATGCCTTTGTTAATGATTATATCCATTTTACCATTAGCCTGATAATGCAGTCAAATTTTCAACCCACCAAATTCAATAGTATAACTTAAAAAAAACGGAAGAAAAAAAACAATATAAGAGAAAAAACAGGGCCTTGTCACTCATATTTCACTCTTGAACACGTTTGGTGATTCTTGCGATTAATCATACAGCTAGGTGAGTCTAAGCTTGAAAAAGTTTGGGAGCCCCTGCTGTGAACAGTCCCAGTTCAGCCGTTATTTCAACAAGATTTTCCTTTACCTACTCTGCTCCCAGACAAAGCTCCGGGGAGGCTGTCCCTGCAGTTAGTGTACTGTAAATCACTTCAGATAAAAAGCATCTGCTAAATGACGTGTAATCAATATTTCCACAAGGTCCTGATTCTGAGCAAAAAAACGCTCGCCTGAAACTTCTAAAATCTTTTCCCTGAGGATTAACGTCATAGGAAAATGGATGTTGGCTAATGATTACAGAGATGGGGTTCATCTCCCCCACATATTTCACTCTGACTGATGGTGAAGGAGGATGAGTTTAGACTACAGGTTTGCCAGCGGTGCCTATCTGCCTGCCAAATAAGCTAAAGAAGAAACAAAAGGGAACAACATGTCACCAGCTGAACTCCTGTCATAAATCTTTGAGCGCCTGTCATATTTTAAAGTGGCTTCGGTTACACCAGCACACAACACAGCCATCCCCTGTGGCTTGTCTTGCCAGGTTTGTCCTTCTGTTCTCACTTCGGCCGCTCGATTTGAGCTTCGGGATGCTAACATGATGTTGCGTATGTGATCTTTTCAGACCCGTGGCATTAGCTGGACGCTTTCAGAGATAATAAGTCATTACCCTTATACTCTGTGCAGGCTGGGGTGAGCAGGCGCAGTGCATCTCCACTCTTCCACACCACAGAACGATGGGATGAGGAACGGGGTGGAGGGAAATCACTCTGGCAGATGTAATGACTCTGTAAAGAGCAGACATGACAACTGCTAATCAGCACAGCGAGCCCTAATCAGTGAAGAGAGCGTATGAGCGCGGAGGTTACATACTGTACAGACACACAACACATACACACACATAGACTCATCAAAACTCACTCTTAATCAGCCTCTCATCACTTTAATACCAAAGCCGCACACTCATCCTTAGTGAACTGCAAATAATCCGTTGCTATATTTCTAACACATAATGGAGCTAAGCAAATCAAGCAGAAGGCGAGAGCTCGAACAAAAGCCTGCACAAATGATTTTCCTCCCATGCCGTCTCGTAACCTGGCCTTTGGATGCATGGATACGGTTGCTAGGCGCCGCCTAAAAGTGTCGCTAACGCTGCTTGGTGCTATTGTTGCTATGGCAACCTGAAATGCCTCTGTCTCTCCCGCTCGCTGCCATCACAATAAGTCAACGAGGTTTGTGGGATTGTAATGGAAAGCCGAGAGAACAATATATATCATCCAACAACAGTGGTTCGAGGTGGTGAGGGTCAAGTGGCGTATTTAACCACAAAATTGAGATCACTGAGACGGTTCAGCAAGGGTGGATGGTGTGTATTACATGCTGAGAGGTAGAAGGATGATGTGCCAATCAGAAGGTTAAGAGCGAGGATGACCAAGAGTGACCACAAGAGACATTTCATCAGTGCTTTGGGGTATTGCACAACCGGTGCTTACATTAACAGCGTTTTTACTTGGCCTGTGGAAAATATCTGGAAAAGAATTCTTAACATTCAATTTTCTTATCTGCACTAATGTTAATCTTAGAGAGTTTACCTCATTGATCTAAGTATTTGGATAGATGTGGTTCTTCAGTGTTTCTTCATGACTTTCTCAGTGATGTGTGGATTACGAAAATAAAGGTAGTAATTACAAATTACACACGGTCAGAAATTAAGGTTTACAATTGCTATCAGTGCGGATGGTACTTTTTCAAAATAAACACTTTTCCCCTGTGCTTTATATTGTAATACACACACTTATGTACTAATAAGTAGGGCCAGATGGAATCTGCGGACATTTTTTGCAATTTCTGTGCAGAATTTTGCTAAAAATCTGCGGATTTATGCGGAATAATTTTGGGAGTATCATAACTAAAACCTTAATTTATGAGAAAAAGGCATTTATTTAATGTTCACAATGTAAATCTAATTAAATCAACTTTATTTGGTAAACAAAGCAAGTCTCTCATATAAAATATCTACTAAAAGACAGAAAATATTACTTTACAAACTGTATTATAAATAAATAATTTGAATATTTTTATATTAGTCAGTAATATTACTGAAATTAATTTAAAACTGAACAAATATAAATTAACACACATTTACACAAGTAAATAAACAAAGTCAATGATAGGCTAAAAATCTGCGTAATTCTGTGCTCGCAGATTCCGTTTGGGCCTACTAATACAGTATGTAACTTTAAGGTACCAATATAGGCCCCTGAGGTACAAATAAGTACCGTTTTAAAAAGTCTTACCGCAGTGACAGCTTTTCTGTATTTCTGAGAGTGGAAGATGAAACCTGTAGTCAATAATATAATCTAGATTATTCATATATTTTTTGGATGTGTTTTGTGTCACCAAATTGGCGTTACGGTGGCGCAGCATGATCACCTCACAGCAAGGTCACTGGTTCGAGCCCTGGCTTGGTCAGTTGGCATTTCTGTGTGGAGTTTGCATGTTCTCCCTTGTTCGCATGGGTTTCCTCAGGGTGCTCCGGTTTCCCCCACATGTCCAAAGACATGAGGTATAGGTGAATTGGGTAGGCTAATTGGCCGTAGTGTATGAGTGTGAATACAAGAGTGTATAAGTGTTTCCCAGTGTTGGGTTGCGTCTGGAAGGGCATCAGCTGCGTTAAACAGATGCTGGATAAGTTGGTAGTTCATTCCACTGAGGCAACCCCCGATTATTAAAGGGACTAAGCCAAAGAGAAAGTGAATGAATGAATGTCACCTTTCTATATTGTGAATATACATATAATATGGCAAATTGTAGATTTATAAAAAGTGAAATTAAAAAGAGAAAAAAATAATAATTTGTAAACATGTAAAAACCTTAATCTGATTATGAGCATTTTAGTACATAATCAAATTACAGCAAAGTATTACATATAAACACTAACTGCAGCATCTACTACCCAGAACTTATATTTGTCCATGTTTAGAAATGTTGGCATCCACATACATTTTTGAAAATGCAACCTGCTATGCTAGTCGCCTGTTGTACAACAGTGCATCAATATGTATTTTCATAACCGTATAAGTATACCTGCTAAACGATTATGCTTTATGTACCTTGACGAGCAAGATAAATGCATATTTTCCAAATGTTTCTCACTATATTTGTTCTGACCTCATCAAATTAGCCTGCTACAGTACAGTAGTATCCTACTATGGTACATTGACAGTATAATACGTTAGTACGTTGATAATCTATTTCAAACTGAGTTACTGCATTCATGCTCCTAAAAAATCTTAATGCAGTTTAATTTTTATGCACTCTTAGTGTTCTGACACCTTTCAGCTGGAAACGTCTTTATACCCGCAGTGAGTTTTTCACAAGCTGCTCATGCAGGTGTTAAACTTAATAAAGACGGTCGTCGCTGGCAAACCATGGGAGGTATGTTCAGGTTTGTTTCAAAGGAAAATCCACTTCTTCTACTCCGTTTGCTCCACATGCTGTAATAAAGTATGTACCTTGAAAGGGAGTCAGAAAGTGATGCAAACGAGGACTATTCATGTCTAAGAACCCATTCGTTTTGCTAACCAGTTTGTAATTGGGACCACATACTATAGCATCAAAACCTATAAAAAATAGTAAAATGAATATGTTCAGAATTCAGCTTAAATCTTGCTCCATTTAGGAATTGGATTGATTGGTTTTGACAGATGACAATAAACACTGATAACGTTATGTGACACATGATCCTCATGTCGTTACCTTCCACCGCTCCATGACAGACAAAGATTCATCAGTAAAAAAATAAAAATGCTTGTTGAGCACAGCAGAAACACCAGTTTGTTTTTTGCGAATGGCTCATTTAACAACTCCCCAGTTAAGTTTTACCATTTTTTAATCTATTCAGTCGATATCTAGGTGTGGCGGAAGCACTCTGAATTTATTGAATTGGATTAGACCAGGGATGTCCAAGCTCGGTCCTGGAGGGCCAGTGTCCTGTAAAGTTTAGTTCCAACCCCAATCAGACTCACCTGGGCTATCTAATCAAGCTCTTACTAGGCTTTCTAGAAACATCCTTGCAGGTGTGTTGAGGCAAGTTGGAGCTAAAATCTGCAGGACACCGGCCCTCCAGGACCGAGTTTGGACATTCCTGGATTAGACCCTTAGCATATTGTTTTTAAATGACCAAAGAGTTTAGATAATTTCCTTAAACTTAAAACTTGACATGTCTGTCGATACATCATGTACTAATGTTTACAGAAAATGAAATGTTGCTAATTTCTAGGTTTATTTTGCTCACTCAATAATCAAGGAAATGTATTGCTGTAGCAAGCGGGCACAATGATATTACACAGCACCTAAAAATTAAATAGCTACAATTAATATTTATTTATATACTGCTTTTTACAATGTAGATTGCCAAAGCAACCTAACTTAAATTATAATTTCAACGTAGTGATGATGTCACTGGCCCATGAACATTTCCTGCTTGTTATCAAACTATTTAATAAATGTAACAAGAGGCAATTCAATTATAACTTAATGTTAAAACAGCTACAATACCATTATTTATCAATATGTGACTCTTTTTGGATTCTCGAAAGCAATAGGAATTAAAAATGTAAAACAGGAAATACATTGGAACCATTGTTTTCGTTTACATCCCTGAAAATGGTCTATAAAATAGTAAGAGCCATAATATTTTACATTGAGGAATATTCCAGCAAAGCAGGCAGGCAGGTATTGTAGAATGCAGGTGTAGTTTTAGTAAATTGTAATTACTTTAGTTCAGTTCTGTATAAACGTCACCATTGAACTTCAGTTCAGTTTAGTTTGGAACAGTGTAATGCAAATGGCACTGCTGAAGGCCAGTCCACAGAAGAGCATCTCCACCAACGTGCAGCTCCACCAGTTCCAGGAACAAAGGAACAAACTTTACCATTTGACGAAAGAAAAAAAAACCTGGAGGCACAACTTGGCACAACATATCGACCAAGAAAATAGCTTTTCATTTTCCATTAGTCTTAGTAGACTACATGACTACAGAATATTCAAGCTTTGAATAATAAAAAAAAAGATCATAACTCTTTTTTTTAAATGTCTAAATGAGATGCTAGTGGTCTAATCAGAATGAATGATTTATGCTTAGCTGTAGGCATGGGATAAGAATAAGATTCTGATGGTATGATAACCTTGGATAAAAATATCACGGTTTCACGGTATGACGGTATTGTGTTTACTGCTCTAAAATATATTCTTTTTAAATGTCTGGCTAAAAAACAAAACTTTTTTCCCCTTTGAGAACACAATATATTTTATTTTGAGAAACATTTAAAGTATTTTGGGGCAGTAAACATGTCAGGCTAAATAATTCAAGTGGAACATTGACTTCTCCTGTCTTCGTTTGTTTCAAAAACACAGATGTGTTTACAATTTACACCTAAAAACAACAACAAAAAAATGTAAATGAAAAGTCTTACACATACCTTAGGAACAGTATAGCAGAAAATTTTGGAGGTATGAAAATCTTGACTTTTCCAAACCGCGGTATACGGTTATCGTCCCATGCCTACTTACCTGTAGTGAAAGCGCATCTGCCAGTCTTGGCTGAATAGATTCATATATGATAAAACTCAACTGCTTAACACTAGGGAACTTGTAAGATTAGCCTATTTCCAAGAAAAGTGGAGTATTCCTGTAATATAATGAATATATTATGCTGTAACGCTAATTAGTGCATTACTAAACCAGCTGTAGCCCAGTGCTAGGCAAACAAACAAGATAACATAATATGCAACGCAGTTCGATACTATAATGTAATAGTGATATCTTCCTCAATACAGCCCACAGCTTAAAGTGATGGTTTGACAAAACTCACAATGTAATTGACCCCCCCCCCCCCCCCCCCCCCCTTGGTCGAGTGGTCTCCCGGTCTCGGCTAATCAAATGACTCCTTCACCCATTAGAGGGCGCTGTTGTTCCCGCAGCTTTAGCAACGCACTTCTTCGCAGCCTTCTGCCTAATGACAGCAGGCAACCAGGAAAAGGATTGACGAATGTGTTGTTGTTTTGAGCCCGAACGGGTAAGATTGTGAATGTGTAGCATATTGCTGAAAAAAACTAAGCTATTCATGATTGCGCATTTGTATTTAATAGATAAAAAGTCACGGTGTAGCGAATATAACATTAGCTCGCTGTATGTACAGATACATGATCTCTGTGACAGCTAACATATTTTGACACCTCTGACCTATTATGATGCACAAAAAGCTTTTTTTTTTCATTCAGTGTTATTTTTAAAAGCCAAAATGTGGCAGGGAAATGAGCAAAGCAATGTTATGATGTATTATATGCTGGTTAACATGTCACACACGATATATTATCAAATACATAAGGCTATGTGACAGTTTGACATATGCTGAGGAGGAAAAGCTTGTGCACTTTTAAAAAGCAAAAACAAAAAATATATATTTTAAATTCAAAATATTGGAATGACATCACACAATTCGGGTTTATGATTCATTATTGTTGCCTGGTTAACATGTTAAGCCACTGTTTTCACTTTCTATCTACTGTATTTTCTCTTCCTCTAACAGATTGCATTGGTGCAATGCAGCAGCAGATGGATGTTGCAATCTGTTTGTCCCCACTGACTTCTGCTTTGTGAGCCTGACAGTGTATAGGTTTGTATAAGCCTCTATCATGTCTGGAGCCTGTCCTCCACAATCTCCAGCTGTGGCCAAGACTGAAGTTCTGGTTGACGACTGGTGTCCTGTTCTGGCTGCGACCTTCGCTTACTGGGACAACATTCTTGGACCTCGCGTCCGGCACATCTGGGCTCCGAAAAGCCAAGGGTTGCTGCTGCTCAGTGATGGAGAGGTCACGTTTCTGGCCAATCACACGCTGAACGGTGAGATTTTGCGCAGCGCAGAGAGCGGAGCGGTGGATGTCAAGTTCTTCGTCTTGGCTGAGAAGGGAGTCATCATCGTCTCTCTGATATTTGACGGAGAACTCAAGGGTGATAAGAACACTTGCGCACTGTCAATCATCCTGCCACAGTCAGAGCTAAGCTTCTACCTGCCTCTGCACGCCGTGTGTGTGGAGAGACTCAAACATGTTATCCGCAAGGGACGCATCTGCATGCAGAAGGTCTTTGCTTGGGCATCTTCATTTGCTAATATGGCTTTTTGTTTGGTATTTGTTTGTTTAAAGTGTTTGTGTTTTGTCTTCTAGGGTTACAACATAATCTCTATGTTGTCATCTGAGATTGTTCCTATAATGGAGCTTCTCACTTCCATGAAGAAACACAGTGTACCGGAGGAGGTGGATGTGAGTATTCGGACATTGTTGTGATGCGCATGTAGTGTTTGTTCACCATGAGAGTTCAGAGTAGATGGAAAATGAGATGGACTTGTGTTGTTCGTATTTAAAATAAAATTAAATATAAAAAAATAAATATAAACAATAGTTATTAATAATAATTAAAACTAATTAATAACAGAACGATAATGATTAAAAATAAATACATTAAATTAAACCAAATTACTTAGTTTTGCCAGACAAAGCAGAAATTAAATAATGATACAATACTATTCTAAATGCCTCATGATTTTAAATTAAAATAAAAAATTTACTTTTAAAATATATTATTTTTTCATAATATCAAGAATGTTGTAAAAGATCAGTTAATTTCTGTATTTATTTGGAAAAAAAGATTCTCGTGAAAAAGATGTATTCAAGTTTTTTAATTTAATTTATTTAATTTATTTTAATGTATTTAACAATTCAGAAAAAGAAACAAATATCTACACATCATTTACAATATTTAATTCATTCATTTTTCTTCGGCTTAGTCTCTTTATTCATTAGGGGTCGCCACACCAGATTGAACTACCAGCTGCAACCCAGTACTGGGAAAGGTCCATACACACATTCACAGACACACTACTGCACTACGGCCATTTTAGTTTATTCAGTTCATATACAGTGCATGTCTTTGGACTGTGAGGGAAACCGGAGCACCCAGAGGAACCACAAAGAAATGCCAACTGGCCCAGCCGGGACTCAAACCAGCGACCTTCTAGCTGTGAGGCGACAGTGCTAACCACTGAGTCACTGTGCTGCCCGTTTACAATAATATATAAAATAAATGAATAAAAATTAAAGTAATTAGACATGTTGTTATTATTATTACAATAATAGATCTAGAAAAATATTTGTCATGTCATTGACTTTTTAATAAACATTGTAAATATTCTATAATAACTTATAAACATATAAAAACATACACATATATAATGTTAATATATATTTAATGTGCTCCAGTTACCCCCACTGTTCAAAGACATGCGGTATAGGTGAACTGAATAAACCAAATTGACTGCATTGTATAAGTGTTTCCCAGTGCTGGTTTGCAGCTGGAAGGGCATCCGCTATGTAAAACATATGCTGGAATAGTTGGTGGTTCATTCCACTGTGGCAACCTCTGAAATAGAGACTAAGCTAAAGGAAAATGAATGAATAACATTGAGCAAACAGTATGCATCTTGCGAATCAAAAGCATAACTGTTGTACAACTGAATGTTTTAAATGTTTTTTTTTTTCTCACTTTCACTGAACCACATAACAACACAATTTCCCTCATTACAGCTAAAGGACACTGTGCTCAACGACGACGATATTGGAGACAGCTGTCACGAAGACTTCTTGCACAAGTAAGACATATTGCATCTTTAGCAGAAGTCAATGATCTGAAATGAGTTTGGTTTTCACTGTTTAGCTCCTGATTTTCGTCATCTTTCTCTATTGCAGGGCCATCAGCTCTCATCTTCAGACTTGCGGCTGTTCCATGGTGGTTGGCAGCAATCCTGAGAAAGTCAATAAGGTGCACAGTCCTACCCCGACATTACTAACATTCACACTTAAGTATGTTAAGTACAATTAACATGTTTTATTTTGTAGATTGTGCTCACGCTGTGCCTCTTCCTCACTCCTGCGGAGAGAAAGTGCTCTCGACTGTGTCACCCAGACGGCTCCTTTAAATATGACACCGGCCTGTTTGTTCAGGGCCTCCTTAAGGTTTCCACAGTGTCTTTTTATGACTATTGAGCGGAAATATTACTAGACAAGGGTTTGGTTGAGTAAAGATAAAACAGTTAAGCTTAAATTGTACTTAAAAGGATAGTTCACACAAAAATCATTATTTTTTCACCCTCAACAGTTTCTAAACCTTTATGAGTTTCTTCATTCTGTTGAGCACAGTGATATTTTGAAAGAAGCTGGAAACCAACAACCATAGGAAAAATAAATATGGAAGTCAATGATTTTCACCTCAAAATATGTGTTGAACAGAAGAAAGAAACTCACGAATGTTTGAAACAAGTGAAGGATGAGTAAACTTTAAATTTTTGGCTGAACTATCCCTTTAAGTATTAAAAAACAAATGTTTCCTCAAAAAAAAAAAGAGAAAAGGAACTCTTGTTTCATCATGTTGAATCATTCTCTACTGCAAAGTAAAACGAATATCCAAGTAATTTGTCGTACAAAGGTTTGGTTAAAGCAGGAAAACAAATAATGCAACGGAGAAGGTCAAAATCATCTTTAAAGTGCAAACAACACTTAAAATGGAGATAAAAAATACAGCCTTTTAAAAGATACTCTGTTCTTGTTTGCAGCATTGGTGTATAACAGTCAATATCGCATTCATTCATTCATTCATTCATTCATTCATTTACTCATTCATTTTCTTTTCGGCTTAGTCCCTTTATTAACCTGGGGTCGCCACAGCGGAATAACCCGCCAACTTATCCAGCAGATGTTTTACGCAGCGGGTGCCCTTCCAGCTGCAACCCATCTCTGGGAAACATCAATACACATTCATTCACACTCATACACTATGGACAATTTAGCCTACCCAATTCACCTATACCACATGTCTTTGGACTTGTTGGGGAAACCGGAGCACCTGGAGGAAACCCACGCAACCACGAGGAGAACATGCAAACTCCACACAGAAATGCCAGCTGACCCAGCCGAGGCTCGAACCAGCGACCTTCTTGCTGTGAGGCGAACGTGCTACTCACTACGCCACCGTAACGCCCCTATAGTCAATATCTAGTTGTAATAATAAATTATTATAATGTAAACAGTAACTAATTGTAATACAAGTATAGTTTTACATAGCGTAACTAATTTAACATAAAATGTTTCTTTAGACCCTTTTGGGAATCAAAAGCATAACTGTTGTCAACCATTGTTGAAACTGAATATTTTAAATGTTTTTTTCTCACTTTCACTGAACCACATAACACAGTTTCCCGCATTTTCCTAATTCCCTCATGGTTTACAACTAATTTAACATAAAATGTTTTTTAGACCCTTTTTGGAGATTTGTCACATTTCATAAAAACATGTAAAAAACAAGCAAATATGAATTGTACAGTATCAAACCAGAATGTTAAGAGGGTAGTTCACCCAAAATGAAAATTCGGTCATTGTTTATTCATTCTTCACTTGTTTCAAATGTGTTTAAGTTTCTTACCCTGTTGAACACAAAATAAGATATTTTAAAGAAAGCTGAAAAACTACTATGGAAGTCGATGGTTACAGGTTTTCAACATTCTTCAAGATATCTTCTTTAGTGTTAAACAGGATTAAGAAGCTTATAAAGGTTTGGAATCTCTTGAGAGTGAGTAAATAGTGAGTAAAATTAATCCTGGGTGAACTGTCCCTTTAACTGTAAATCAAATCCTCATAATTACAATATACTGTAGCTCATAACTTATATTTGGGCTCAGTGTTATGCATTCTGCCTGTACACTAAACAGACAGAATATGGATATAGCTAATAAATTTAAACATCAAAAAACATGGCACATTTTTGTTCTTTTATAGACGTCAATAGATTAAATATTAAAACAAACCCTATGTTTTACTCAAACGCGTTACAGTAAGTCAGAAATTCAGAGAAACTACAGATTTTCAATTTTTTTTTTCCATAGCATTTTTTTTTCCATAGCTGTATAACACAGTTATAGTTTTTCACTTTGCACAATTTTGTTTGCCCATTTATGATATTTAAAGCGACAGTTAAAGTATCATATTCAAAGGGACTATCATCATTTACTCATCATTAGGGCCAGACGGAATCTGCGAACATTTTGTGCTATTTCTGCGGAGTATTTTGTTAAAAATCTGCGGATTTATGCTGAATGATTTTAGGAGTATCATAACTAAAAAATTTAAGTATGAAATAAAAAGTAATACATTTTTAACTTTTATTTAATGTTTACAATGCAAATCTAATTAGATCCACTTTATTTAATAAACAAAGCAAGTCTCTTGTATAAAATCTCTTCTAAAAGACAGAAAATAGTACTTTACAAACTGTATTGTAAATAAACCATATGAATATTTTTTTTATATTTATCAATATTATTACTGAAATTAATTTGAAAACTGAATAAATATACATTTACACACATTTAAACCAGTAAATAAACAGAATTAATGATGGGCTAAAAATCTGCGGAAATCTGCGGAATTCTGCGCGCGCAGATTCCATGTTGCTCCTACTCATCAATCACCTGTCACAAACCTGTTTGAGTTTATTTCTTTTGATGAAAAATGCTGAAAACCTGTAACCATTGACTTCTCTATAGTGTTTGTTTTTCTATAGAAGTTAATGGTTACAAGTTTCTAAATAACTTATTTGTGTTCAATAGAAAAAAGAAACCACAAAGCTTTATAACCACTTGAGAGAGAGTCATTTTTTTCAATTTTGGGTGAACTATCCCTTTAATGTACATAAGATGGAAGTAATTATTATTATTATTATTATTTGTAAATTGTAAGGGGTAAAAATACCTTTCTTTTTCATAAATTTATAAGTAAACGTACAAGTAATCCATTTGAATTGTAATTGACTAAAGTTCAAATCCCCCAAAATGATCCATAAGAACATTAATCAAGTGAAATGGCTGAGTATTTTACACCTCTGCCTGTTTGTACAGAATATTCTGTATTAAATGAGTTGGAATCATAATCATCAAGGACTCCTGGGGATTCCTGGATACCTGAAGTGTTTTGTAATGAAGTGTGCTCTCTTCTCTGTCCCAGGACTCCACTGGCAGCTTTGTGTTTCCCTACCGGCAGGTGCTCTACTCGCCGTATCCCACCACCCACATCGACGTGGACATTAACACGGTGAAGCAGATGCCACCTTGCCACGAGCACACATATCATCAGCGGCGCTACATGCGTGCGGAGCTCAGTGCCCTCTGGAAGGCGGCCAGCGAGGATGACTTCAGTTCAGACAACCTCATCAATGCCCAGGACTCCTACACACCAGACCTGTACGACCTTTAACTTCTATTTGTCTTCTGATGATTGGCTGACTCTTTCTGTCCAGATAACAAGCTCTTGTAGTATTTTACTTATATACAGAGAATTTTCTAAATATATGAATGAGGCGCACTCAGTCGGTTAGTTATGCCAACCAGATGAGTGTTATTTCATCCTAAAGGATTATTAATTGTGATAATAATCTAGTGTTTGTACATAAAGTTGCTTTAGTATACGATTAGTTCATCAGTTTATAATGAGATAAGATGTGAAAGAAACAGAGAGATAGAAGAAATATGAACTAGTACAATGTTGAAATGGACTGTGCGGAGTTAAGTAGTTTATTGTCAGAGTGTGCTGCGACTGACCAATCAGACTCAGGTGTTTCTGAATAAATCAGAGAAGACCTGTTTAAACATTTACAATTAGGTTCAAAATTACTTTACAAAAAATGGATAGTTTCGGTCCTTCATTCTGATTAGTTGAGCCATGTTGGATCTGTTTAAAGTACTCTACACGAATATCGACCTTATTCCCCAATGCGTAAGTGCACTCGTTTTTGTGATTGTTTTAGAACAACAGATTCAGTTGCCTATAAGAGAAATGACTAGGAATAATAAACAGCAGGAAACTAAAGTAGTTAAACTACTTGCTCTACAAACAAGTGTTTCCATGATTATACAGACGAGATAGAATAATATAAAAAGAAAATATCGCAGCAAAACAAGCTGTTTTTAACGTCTAAAAGGAATGGAAGTGAATGAGACCGGAAGTCTTAAGCCAAAAAGATTCAAATGGTTGTGCCCACTCGTACACGAAGAATAAGCTCAGTACACCTGACCTGTTACTGTTGCTAGGCAACCGTTTTACTATCAGTACTGAGCCAAAGAAATTGCTTATTTTCTCAGTGCTTAGTTTAATTTTGTTAAAAGTTTTACTATTTTATAAATTATATATAAATATATATAGATATATAATTTTATGTTTTTATAATAATTTACAACCATTGTTTATTGTTAATTCAATTTAATTAGTTCACCTATTAATATATTGTTTAAAAGATTGGGTTCAGTAAGGTATTATATATATCTGAATCTGTTGTTCTAAAACAATCACAAAAACGAGTGCACTT
>CAIGQQ010039955.1:205940-216620 GCA_903798035.1 Danio albolineatus
CATTAATCCGGGGTCGCCACAGCGGAATGAACCGCCAACTTATCCAGCATTTGTTTTACGCAGCGGATGCCCTTCCAGCCACAACCCATCTCTGGGAAACACATCCATACACACTCATTCACACACATACACTACGGACAATTTTAGCTTACCCAATTCACCTGTACCGCATATCTTTGGACTGTGGGGGACACCGGAGCACCCGGAGGAAACCCACGCAACCACGGGGAGAACATGCAAACTCCACACAGAAATGCCAACTGGCCCAGCCGGGGATCGAACCAGCGACCTTCTTGCTGTGAGGCGAACGTGCTATCCTCTAGGCCACCGTGGCGCCTAAACATATATTATAATAGAAAAAAGAAAATCTAAATTAGTATTAGGAATGCTGCGTTCAGGATTTTTGCAGCCAATACTGAGTACTGATTCCTTGTCATGGTGATCGGCCGATACAGAGTACCGATTTTGATGCTTCAAGCTTCATAATGCATAAAGCACATTCTCCCTCCCTGATACAGATCTCCCCTTAATAAATGAAGAAGAGAATAAGAATAAATGAAGGGTGCTGCAAATAATACCTTAAACACGTCTTTTATAACCATTTAGGTGTGAACATGTCATGGTCAGAAGCAGCTTTACAGAAAGTAATAGCACAGATAAAAACTGGTAAGGAAAATGACTAACAATGTAATGTGGAAACGATGGATGATGAAGAATTTAACATGTCTCAATCAGGATAAGGTTTGGAGCGCATATTTCATGCATAAGAAGTTAAAATGTAAACCAATACATCCTTTACTTCTTTACTTTCTTTACTGTTTATTGCAGTAAGTAAATTACAAGAAGTTATATTATGAAATGTGTTATGTTTAAAATATTATTTTTATGTTTTTTTAATATTTCTAACATTTTCAGCCAGATTTTAGTGAATTTCAACATTGTCAAAGACAAAGAACTTTCAGTTCTTATATGTAAAAGGAAATAATACATGCAAGGTCATTCAAATATTTTGCTCATCTCCAACTAACACAAACACTTGCGATCAGTTCATGAGATTGGCCAGATCAGCGAGTACTGATAGAGTCGTTAAATGTGATTATCGGCCAATGCTGATCGATCAGAGCTTCCCTAATAACTATATACTTTTAATAAATACAATCTTTCAAATAATGCAGCCTTGATTAAACTTAGAAAATATAAGAAAATCTTACTTAGCACAAACCCTTTGAACAATAGTGTTTAAATAAAAATTCTGACCTGAAATGTTTGAAATATTAATATATGTCAGAGGGATCGATCAATAAAAGTGCAAAATAGCTTTTCATCTATTTCTATTTATTAGCAAAAATAAGGAATATTATACTTTATATGAATGAAGAGATTAGCTGTGAAGTTGTGCTCACAGATGAGCGTTTGTTCTGGAGATTGTGAATACTCTCGTCTCCAGTAATGTCACGGTTCAAGGCTGAGTCCGGCATAGAGCTGCGTCATTGATTTGTTTTCAAGCAGTGGCATTTTGGCTGAGCTATTTTTCATTAAAAGTTCAGAGATGCTGAGAAGTGAAACAGAGACATTTTACATCTCATTTGATGCCGCTCGGTACATCATCAGCTCAATACACTCAGTGCAGACGTACAAAATCAACGTCACATGTGAAGCAGTCAATCGTTTCATAGAGATTTACAGAGAACACGAGAGGCTTTTTTTACCCTTTGAATCACTAACTAATCTTGCGTCTTTAGGAATATATTTCAGGACGTGATGCACAAAGACACGCTTGTGAAGTCCTTCATAGATGAGGTAAGTCTGCTTTCTTTCTCCTGAGCTTTATTACCGCTTCCTCCGCTTTGGCCTTGATAACATATGTGTGTGTGGGTCTCTAGGTGTTTCTGTTGAAACCAGGTCTGTCTCTGCGTAGTGTGTATTTGTCCCATTTCCTTCTGCTGCTGCACAGGAAGGCCCTGACGCTGCTCAGATACATTGAGGATGAGACGTGAGTACAGCAGCTTTCAGCGCACATTGTCTACTGTCACAGACAGTTGAGGTCAGAATTATTAGCCCTCCTGAATTATTAGGGCCCTCCTGTATATTTTTTTCCCCCAATTTCTGTTTAACATTTCTAAACATAATAGTTTTAATTTCTTTTATCTTTGCCATGATGACAGCACATAATATTGTACTAGATATATTTCAAGATACAAGTATTCATCTTAAAGTGCATCATTAAGACTTAACTAGGTTAATTAGGTTAACTAAGTTAGGGTAATTAAGCAAGTCATTGTATAAGGATGGTTTGTTCTGATGACAGTTGAAAAATATTGCTTAAGGAGGCTAATATAATGGGCCCTAAAATGGTTTTGAAAAAATGAAGAACCAAAATAAAACAAATAAGACTTTTTCCAGAAGAAAAAATATTATAGGAAATGCTATGAAAAGGGGGGCACAGTGGGTAGCGCTGTCGCCTAACAGCAAAAAGGTTGCTGGTTTGAGCCTCGGCTGGGTCAGTTGGCATTTCTGTGTGGAGTTTGCATGTTCTCCCCATGGTTGCGTGGGTTTCCTCTGGGTGCTCCGGTTTCCCCCACAAGTCACATACATGCGGTATAGTTGAATTGGGTAAATTAAATTGTCCGTAGTGTATGTGTGTGAATGAGAATGTATGGATGTTTTCCGGTGATGGGTTGCAGCTGGAAGGGCAACCGCTGCGTAAAACAAATGCTGTATAAATTGGCGGTTCATTCTGCTGTGGCGATCCCTGATTAATAAAGTGATTAAGCCGAGAAGAAAATGAATGAATGAATGCTATGAACAATTCCTTGCTCTGTTAAACATACTTTGGGAAATATATGAAAAAGGAAAAAGGAGGGCTAATAATTTTGGCTTCAACTGTACATTGTGTACTGTATTTACCACACAGTCACACGTATTAAACGGATAATTCACACAAAAATGTTCACACAGAAATCTTTCTCCATTTGTTGCGATCCTGTTTGAGTTGAATAAGATTTCTGGAAACTGTTAGCTAGTGACTACTAAAGTGTTTCTCAACCCTGTAGATGTCAACAGCTACTGATTTCCAACATCCTCAAAATATCTTTTATTTGTGTTTAGAAAACAAATTTAACAAGTTTGGAACCACTTGAGGGATCTGATTTCAAGAGTTCACACTTAGCTGATGATTTAATATAAGCTAGTTTGGCATGATGTCCCGGGAGAGAGCCCTGAGCTCAAGGGATCCTCGAGCCCAGGGCTCCCTCCCGTTCATAGAGCGAGAGGGGAGCCTGAGCTTAGGTAGCTCTCAAACTCCCCCTCTGCAGCAGCTAAGGGAACCGTCAGAGGAGGAAGGGAGTTAGACCAGAGCCTGAATGTTTAATCTGTAATGAATTGTGTATATCTTTGGATGGTGGGAGGAAACCGGAGGCCCCGGGGGAAACCCACGCGGACAAGGGGAGAATATACAAACTCCGCACAGAAACACCCACCAGCCTGGCGAGGACCAGGACTGACGGTGTTCTTGCTGTGGGGCGACAGTGCTAGCCACTGAGCCGCCGTGCCGCCCGATCTGAGAAAAGGAGGAGAAGGGGGAGGAAAGGAGGGTTTTCTTCCATACGAAGATAACTGTGGACTGGAACTGTGGTTATTTATAGTAGAAGGGGAATCATATGATTGGAAGATCGTGATTAGATAATGTGCAGCCAGCCGTGGTAAATCATAAGCACGTGATCCTCTCGAAATTAGCTTGTAAACAAACTTCACTTAAATTTCTTAGGGGAACTAAACTTCGCTTTGATTAATAGTATTTATTTAGGACAGAAACATTATAAATGTGTTTGCTGTCACTTTTGATCAATTTAATGCATCTTTGCTCAACAATAGTTTTAAGTTCTTGAAAAGAATTACTGATGCTCATTTTTAAATGATTGTGTTACCAAAATTAAGTGTGTGAAGTGAGCCTGGTCAAGTATGGTTTTACCCATACTCGAAATTGATCCTCTGCTTTTAACCCTTCCAAGTGCACAGACACATTTTGAGTGAGGAGAAAGAGCACACACACACACGCACAGTAAAGGCTGATTTATACTTCTGCAGCAAGCACACGCGTATGCTCAGGCGCAACCTGCGCGTGGTCGCATAGTCCTCAACGTGGCCTTCGCCGATGCTGACGAGCACCTCTCAAAAAATGTAACTACACGTCACAACGACGCATAGCGCAAGCTCTGTGATTGGTCGGCTTGGTAGCGCTGACGAGTGTGGGCGGGGGTAAGAGCTGCATGAGCCGATGGAGTGAGTGTTTACAGGTGTTGAGTCCCATGAAGGAGCTCTAGGTGGAAGCTGTTGTTTTGTGTTCAGCCCATGATTAAAGTTGTTGCACGTCGGCCAGTTCCCGCCTCAAAATGAGCAAGTTTGAGTCACTTGTACATAAAGGTATCGTACAGAAAAAAAACAAAACACCAGCGAAGAAACACGACACAGAGGAACAAAAAAACATACTGCCAGGAGTTTCGGCAGTGTTATTGCAGAGCAACACAAACAGCATGCAGAAGTATAAATGCACAACAACATGCATTGCGTGCGCTGTGGGTCACGGCAATCACTCGATGCAGAGGTGTAAACCAGACTTAAGCATAGACCTTAAGCAGTGGACAGCAAAAACTAATGGTGGACAGCTGCTTCTCACTCAGGGCAGTCTATGCTAATGAGGAAGAGATCGTCACTAATTGGTGGGACTTTTCCCCCTTCAATGACATGTACAAAGTGAGAATGTCAATCAAAATGTTTCTGTAGTCTATTTTTGAGAAGTGTATTTAAAAAAATGAGTTAATTAATTTTTACCATTAGAGGCTGGTTATATTTAGACACTGTTGCCACACAACCGTGTTTAAAGACTTTATTAAAGGAATTTTTGCATAATAGGTCCTCTTTTAAATAAAAAAAGCCCCTTATTAGGGACATTTTGGACACAGACTTCTGTTAATTTCCAACCAGTGCCTTGATGTTTATCAGCAGCAGAGTATTCACATGTAAAACAGTTTGACATCCTTAGAAAACAGTAAGTAAAGGAAGCAGGGAGCATTCATCATGATTATCTTGTCAATATTCAGTCACCCTGATTGTTGCATATTGATCATTATTGATTACAGGCAGAAGGGGAAGAAGCCTTTCAGATCTCTGCGCAATCTGAAAACCGATTTGGACCTGTCGGTGGAGGGCGACTTAAATATCATCATGGCGATGGCGGAGAAGTTGCGAGCAGGCCTTCACTCTTTTGTTTTCGGGAAGTCCTTCCTGACCAGTGTGCAGGAGCGCGACCTCCTCATCAACTTCTGACCTCTGAACCCTGTGCTTGTCACACCACCACATGCTGGTCTTTATGTTTAATTTGAAGTATATTTATATGTGCTCTTTGTTTACAGCATTCTGCACTGTGCCTGCTGCTGAAATGCCAATTTGTGCAATTTTTGTTTCAAAATAATGACCTGCCAATGTCATGAAACTTATATTTGTGCTCTTGAGATTTCTGAATGATTCCATGAGCCGTGCAAATGGTGCTTGGAAATCACAGTTAATGGCTTATTGACTAATGGCTAACTAACATTATGTACCTTCATTTATAATATGATGAACTGACGATGTGAAACATGGCAAAGAACAAAACTGAAGTCCATTAAACCTCAGTTTGTCTGGGATTTAAAAAGACATTTCACCCCAAAGAATGAATATTTACTCACCGTCAAGTGGTTATAAACCTTTAGTTTATTTTCTGTTGAACACAAAAGAAGATGGAAATTGGTAGACATCAACATCCACTGTAAGAAATAAAACATCGTGGAAGTCAATAGCTACCAGTTAACATTTGCAAAATATCTTCTTTTATGTTCAACGTAAACGATTTGAAACAAGTGTACACTGTCAAAAATGCTGGGTTCCACACAATTGCTTCAAGTTGTCCCAACACAAATCGATTTAGTTGACTCAATTGTTTTTGAAAATTTAAGTAGACTGAAGATACAACATTTAAGTTGTCCCAAAACAACTCAAGAATTATGTTGATACAGCTTTTTTTTTTTTTTAAACACTGCCCAGGTTCTGCTGGCTGCAATTTCCGAATTTCACTGCCGAATTGGAGCCAATTGTAATGAATTGTTTTGGGTCACTTTGGAATTTCCCCAGCCGTTGCAGAGCCCAGAGGACCAGAGAACTAGCTCCAGCTTGGCCTTCCCTGGTCCTACAGCTAGTTTTTTGAGTGTAGAGTGAGCAAATGAAGACAGAATATTCATTTTTGGGTGAACAAGCCTTTTGACTTTCTTGTTTTAAACTGAAACACCATAAAGGTATTTATAGTGCGCTTTAATTAAAGTAACCTTTACTCTGTAATAACGTTTCCCAGCCATTTGTCTGTGCTCGTCTTTAGACGTGACTGAATTCACATGGCAGATCTGTTATTTCACAGAAGCCCATCTGTGGCTGCGAGACGTTTCTTTGTTCTTTAAGTGGACTTGAACAAACTAAATTAGCAGTTAATTAGATGTCTTATACTTTTTTATGTGTGTCTGGCTTGGGGCGCGAACATCGGAAAGCTGGTGGGACTGTGGGAAAAGCAAAGTGCAACTTAACTCACTATATTTAAATAAGGGCAAATCTCTGGTGTCTGATGTTAAAGGAAGTCAGCAAATAACAGGAAGGACCCCATAGACATCTTGCTTTCATTTTGAAGTGTTCACACACAAAGTATTACTTAACTTCAGTATGCTTTAAATCAAACAGGCTTTGGAGGTTAATGTCGACTGCAAATGTCTAATGTTTTGCCAAGACACAATTGCGTTTCTGAATATTCTGGACTGTTTATGAAATCATAATATGGAGTTTATTTTAAACTGTGTTATGTACTGTATAATGGTACAACTCCAGTTGCAAATGTGTTGTCTAAATAAAGTGTGCCTTTTGTTTGTGAAACAGAACTATATTCTTTTCCAGAAGAAGAAAACATTGAGGTGTATTTTGGGTTTGTTAGATCGGACATCAGCACACTTCATATAGTATTTGTAAGCAATCTATTCTGTCAATCCCTTATAGAATATCCATCTATAATTAGGCCTGTCACAATAATCAATATATCGACTTATCGTACAATACATGGACATGACCTCAATCATTTTTGGTGGTGCAATATATATCGGCCATCAGTAAAAAACAATTCTTGACACATTTTAGCTGATTGCCGATCCTCTCTTTAATTCTATTAGAGGCATCAGTGTCAGTATTTACAATATAATAATAAAGTATATTTTGATATGGGTGTCTGACAACTGAAAATAGATCTGGGAGCAGACATTGCAGCCTCTGTTACATTTTACCTTGCTTTTTTTTTTGTTAACATTTATTTTTATTTGTTTTGGATATGCGTTTTTATATTCTCATTCCGATGCCTGATCATTAAATTATTAAAACAACTAGATTAAATAGAATATTCTTAACAAAATTCTGAAGAGTGTACTTGCGTTATGATGCATTTATATTGTCATTCTGGCATTGATGAGTGACCTAAAATGGTCTTAAAATGACAATAATACAGTTTATCGTGATATATTTTGGTGCAATATATTGTACAACAAAAATTAGATATCGTGACAGGCCTATCTATAATATTTTAGAAATAGAATTTATTTGATAAATATGCTCTTTTTTACATTTATTTTTTATACCAATAATGCTTTATTTATTTACACATTTATTTTTATCTAGTTTGTATTCATCTACTTTTAAAGTTGTTTATTTAAATTTTGGACAATTCATTCATTTTCTTTTCAGCTTAATCCCTTTAGTAAATCTAGGGTCGCCACATCGGAATGAACCGCCAACTTATCCAGCAAATGTTTTACGCAGCGGATGCCCTTCCAGCTGCAACCTATCTCTGGAAAACATTCATACACAATCATTCCCTCATACACTACGGACAATTTAGCCTACCCAATTCACCTATACCACATGTCTTTGGACTTGTGGGGGAAACCGGAGCACCCGGAGGAAACCCACGCGACCAAGGGGAAAACATGCAAACTCCACACAGAAATGCCAACTGACCCAGCCGATGTTTGAACCAGCGACCTTCTTGCTGTGAGGTGAACGTGCTACCCACTACGCCACCATGGCACCTTGGACAATTCATTTATAAGAATATTTCATGGTTTTTGTACTGATTATTTAATGCTTAATTATATTTAACTTAATTATGTAGTATTAATGCATTTTTATTTGTTTGCTTCGGTGACTTCAATGTGTTTATCTTAAAATTATTACTTATTTTTTGTCTTTTTTGATGAATTGAATGTATTAATAAAACATAACAATTATTATAATCATATTAATCCTTTTTAATAACCATTGAGCTAATAAAAGCGCTAATTGAGCGTATCTTTTTAAAAATAATTAATAAATTAATGTAATAATACATTTTCTAAAGAGTAATCCCAGTTCATTTGCATCACAATGCAGCGAACTACAAATAAACATAAATTACCAAGGGAAAAAAACAGTTTTAGCAGATGAACCGAACAAAACAAATACACACCATTTTTTTCTTTATCCTAAAATCACTGGATCACTTTTTCAACCTTTCCTTCCCCCCCCCCCCTCCTTGACAGTTCATCGATCGATTGACTTGCGTTCAACCTGACACAATTAACTTGAATGTCATTGGCCGCGCTCGTTGTCACTCACTCTTAAAATCTACAACTTCATCCTCTGATTGGTTCGCTCATCCAAAACAGTTCTGCGATTGGCTAAACCCGACACACGATCGCAAAACAGGAAGCACAAGCATTGGCCATGTAAATACTCCGGAAAAGAAATCGGCAGTTTGAGAAATGGGTGCTGTCGCCTGTGAGGTGTACGAGAGAGAGCAGCTATAAGGATCATGGCAACGTGAAATGTAATTCCACACTCTGCAGGGCGAGGTGGGTACGCTGCGTCTTTCAATCAGGTCGTATGTGTGCGTGTGCGATCACGGGCTGCGGCCTACGATACAACAGAGATTGTCTGGATCTGATCCCGGATCACCTGCTGAGCTCATACACTCACACACACACACAGCCATCTGTTCGGTGTATTAAATATGACGCTAACCCGACTAATAAAGTTCACTGATGTCTGCTCTTGCGATTCACAAACAGCAAAAGGTTGTGCTTGACACGCAGGAGCGAATGCGTGTTCACATTTCTCATCATAACCATCGTGGCGCATGATTAATGATGGTTATCTTGTCAAATCTGATCCGGTAATAATGTGAGTGAATTACATCTAATTTCATTGTTACTACATCATATTATTCAGAACCGGCTGTTGTATTGTAGACGTACAATAGTTCCGTTGTCACATATAGAAATAATGTACTCCATTATTGTGTAACATGCCTCACCTTTTGCCGAAGCTGTTTGTGGGGCAGATGTGTTGTATAAGCTCTAGTTTCTTTATTTAGAGTATTTTAGGTGCTATTAAAGTACAGCGGATGCTATATTTCGACAGAGAATGATTGCTGTGCTATGTGACAGTGAGCTGCTGTGATCCTGTCATGATGTTAAGGCACTAGTTGGTCTCAGTTGACACTGGATTCTAGAGTTGCACAGGTGTTGTTGACATCTCTGTTTCAGTTTCATTTTGACTGTCACGTTAATAGTTAATGCTCTGCCAATTATTTTTAGTTGTCGGCTTGGTATTCTTTTGTGTAAGTGAATACTGAGATGCGAATCTTCAGGCTTGGTTTCCTTTTCTCATCAACTAAGAATATCACATGGAAGTGATTGTGTTTGTATGTTTGTTTATTTATTGACTTTTATAATTTAGGTCATAAGTGAGGCCAGATAGAATATGCTCACACACTTATGCTGTATTTTATAGTTTTGTTAAAATCTGCGGATTGTTGCGGAATGATTTTGTGAGCAAAGAAGCTAAAAAAATGTAACCTAAGAATAAATGTTTATATTTCTAACATTTATTTAAGGTTAACAACGCAAAACCAATTAGAACAGTGTTTGGTAAACAAAGCTACAGCAGGTCTGGAATCTAAATATGCGGAAAGGAGTTCTCTTTGGATTCCTTTGGGTGCAGATTTCATGTGGGCCTTGCCATAAGATTACATACACCTTGCAATATTTGCAAAATGCTAATAAATTAAACAATACAAGATGGATAATTAAACATTTCCTTGTTATTTTGGTAACACTTTATTTTGATGGTCCATTTGAGTAGACTGTCGGCTTAATATCTGTTGATACTGCTCCTTCAACAGACATTTAACTGACTATAAGAAACTTTGCAAGTACATCTCAATTTACACAAACCCTAACCCCAACATAACAGTCTACTTATAATCTAATGAGAATTAGTTGACATGTAGATGCAATGTAACAAACGGACCATAAAAATAAAGTGTGACCATTATTTTAAATGATTATTTAGTGCTTGTTATTAAGGTCCAACAAGAAGGTTTGTTTAGAGCCCTTTGTCTAGTCTTACCCCTCCCAATTGCCCCTTGGGGATTGTCATTTGGTTGTAAGACATGGGGGTGAAAATATTTCCTTAGAAATGCGACACAACAACTATTACACATCAGCATTTGAGCAATTCAACCTTGCCATAAAAAATAAGTTTTCACCAAAATAGTGAAACCCTTTCTATTTTTTTTTT
>CAIGQQ010039955.1:216630-227520 GCA_903798035.1 Danio albolineatus
TTTTTTTTTGTACACGTGAACAATGATCACCTCAGGTACACCTCATGTGCTTTATTCAGTGTTAAATGCTAATAATGTGAGTTTAAATGCCATTTTATGTCACATTTATTGCCATAAACTGAAAGCAGAAGGAGATAGTTCACCTCAGATCTTAAAAAAACGTTTTAAATTGAACTTTAAAAATGTGACTCAGTGCAAGCCAAGTTAACATACATCAGTCATTCAGCAGGCACATATAATAATGTTAAAGAGGCTTAACATATAAGAGATAATATGTATTATTAGATTATAAACCATACCATTACGTAAGTGAGTGCATATTCTGTGCTTCTGAATGGCTGTGTTTAAATTTCTGTTGCGTTTTGTTCGGTGCAAACAGCCAAATTGCTTATCACTGCGTATCTCGTTATCTACAGTGTTACAATGTAGCTGCTCACCTAATGTTTACATTCGTAATATTTATATCATGTGGAACTCTAAAGCTGTGTCTCATTTCGGAGTCTGCTACTGTTCATTTTTGGTTGATGGCACATGCTTAGTGAGCCTTCCTGACTGAATGAAGCAGATATGCTGATTTTTATGAAGGCAACCCGGGGAGCTGAAATACAATTGGCTAAACTGGCATTGGGTGGGTTAAAAGAATCAAAACAAAGACAGCGTTCTGGCATGGAAAACACATTTTCAACAGAATATCTGACTTCAGCACTGTTTTTCAGATCAACAAGAATGTTCACTTGTTTCTGAAATATCTGCAAACATATTATGGTATTTTTATACTTTAGAAGAGTCAAAAATCTACATACAGCACCTTTAATATTAATTCAGACATTTTGTCTTATTTGTAGGACAAAAATATTCAAACAAGAAATCATAAAATCAGGATGAAAAAAAATCTTTTTGTTCTATTTGCAGTACGTTTCTGTATGTGCATGTGTTGTGAGAATTTGCTGATGAAGATGTTTTCTCAATTTGTTAGTGTTTTCTATTTGCGTGTATTTTTTAACTTGTCAGGTTTGAGCTTTCTCAGCCACTGTATATTGTGTCTTTTGTGGCATTCTGCCACTACTGAAACCATTCAATCACATTTCACTGTGTCTTGAAGGGGTCAAAAGTTGACAAGCTCAGATTGTCTTATTTTTAGGTCTGAAAATAATCAACAAGAAATCATTCAATCAGGACGTTAAAATAAACAAAAGAAAACAAAACAAATTTTCCGTTATGGTCTGTGCAGTTTTCAGTGTGTTTCTGTATGTACATGTGTTGTGAGAATTTGCTCATGATGTTTCCCTCTCTGTTAGGGTTTTTCTATTTACATCTATCTTTCTTAACGTGCCACGTTTGAGCTTTCTCGGTCACCATACATTATGCAGAGAGTAGGTGGTCTTAATGTGGCATTCTACCACTGCTGAAACCATTCAATCACGTTTTGTAATTTTGACTGTCTTGAAGGGGTCAAAAGTTGACAAGCTCAGATCGTTTCAGACATGATTTATTTCTGCATTTTAGCATCATCCAGTTGTTGAATACATATCTTAACACCTGCTGTAAATATGGCCATAGACAGTACAACAGTTACAATTCCATCCAGTCCCAACTGGAGTTAATGTCTTGCATTAGGAACTTTGATGTTTACTGAGGTTTAATTTTTACATAACTTTTTTGGAACATTTTTACATTTTATTAAACACTTTATCTATCTATCTGTCTGTCTGTCTGTCTGTCTGTCTGTCTGTCTGTCTGTCTGTATACTTATATGTATATCTGTCTATCTATCTATCCTTTTCCAAACTGATTTTATCTATCTATCTATCTATCTATCTATCTATCTATCTATCTATCTATCTATCTATCTATCTATCTATCTATCTATCTATCTATCTATCTATCTATCTATCTATCTATCTATCTATCTATCTATCTATCGTAATAAATATACACTTTTTTTGCTTTTATCATTTGAACAATCAAAGATTTAAATACACAGCTAAATCAAAATTTTGCCTTTGAAATATCTTAAGTTCACCAAGTGTTTATATATTTGATCAAAAGAAGACTCTTAAGTTCAGCAAAGACGGATTTATTTGGTCAGACACAAGTGTTTTCTATTTAGATGTGTTGTCATACAATATCTAATTTATTCTTGTGATAGCAAAGCTATTGTGAAAGTTTTTTGTAAATTAAAAGCCTTCAAAAGAAGGATTGATTTGAAATGCAAAATTTGATAACATTATAAATGTCTGTACTGTCACTTTTAATCAAGGAAATATACCCTTGCTGAATAAAAGCCATTTGAAGTGTTCTTTCCAAAAAAGCAAAAAAAGCGAATTACTCTGTAGACTGATTGAGTTTTGTATACTGACTCACAAAAAGTGATTGTTTTCATCAATAACTGCAAGATTAAAACTCCAAAATAAAACCTGTTCTGAATAAAAACAGCTTCTTGAGTTGCCAACTTTTTAATATTATTTTGCTGTCTTTGTGTTTTCAGATTAATGAATGTAACAGCTGATGGTCCAGTCCCTGAAGGGCCACCCTTGCGCTCTCCACTCCGCTCTCCATTAAAGCGCCAGTCCTCTGTCCAATCAGCCCGTCTCGGCAGCACCAAGAGCCTATCAGCAGCTGTGTTCGTAGAGAAAGCTTTGCCTCCTGCTGGTGTGCAGTTTAGCAGCGAGGTTTCCCGAAGCGATGAGAACGTTCTAGACTCGCCAAGGCAGAGAAGAAGCTATGGCTCATTTCCTTTCACGCCTTCAGCTGATTCTAGCACTTTCCATCAGTATCGCTCCGTTGACTCCTCCATGTCCGTGGCTGACAGTGAAGCCTACTTCAGTGCTACTGAGGAGTTTGAGCCCATAAGTAGCGATGAAGGTCCTGGGACGTATCCAGGGAGGAAGCGCAGACGGAGACAGCAGGGTCAGCCTCACACTGAACACAGCCGCACCTCCATATACCACAGTGTGGAAGGGCCTCTGTCAATCAATGAGATCCGCCCCCCTTTGCTGCCTAGCCACACCTCCCAAGCCTCATTTGTCTCTGCACTTGGATTGGAGGAGGAGGGATCTATTGAAACCGAGAAGGCAGATCCTGGAATTCTGACAACACAGCCACATTTGATGGCTTGCTACCAAAGCTATCTGGCACATTACCATGTGTCAAACTGGTCTGTTAAGCAGCCGACCAATAAGAGAACATCTAAGTCGTCTCTCCACCGCCCACTCGATTTGGACACGCCCACGAGTGAGGAGAGCTCCACCTGCTTTGATCAGTTGTCCATCCCAACATTTAAGGTATATTATTATTTATTAATGGTTTTATATAGATTTCTATATTCTTTACGCTGTTGTGAATCTAAAATAAGTGAATTGAATGAAGAAAAGTACATTTTGATTGTTCTGGTCGTTTGTTCATTATTCCTTGCATGTATATTTATTTTGAGCAAACTTTTATAATATAGCTAACTTATTAAGAAAAGCTAAGCACTAATCAAATAATCTAATCATTTGTTAGGTACTTTTATTAAGTACCTAATGCAGTTTTAAGTTTTAAGTATTTAAGTATTAAGTTTTTAAGTTATCATATATAAATATATGTATGACATAAAGATATGCATGACTTCATATATACTGTATGAAAGCATAAGTTCTTTACTTGTATTATTTTATTTATTATTCAAATTTTATTTAAAATTTATTCATTTAGGAAGGATTGCTTAGTGGTGAGGGAAACTAGCTAAATAATTAATATTAAAATATTCTTAAAAAAAAGTGTTAAGAACATGCTTATACTCATATATATTTATTTATTAGGTACTCACTTTATTAGGTACACCTTACTAGTATCGGGTTGGACCCCCTTTTGCCTTAATCCTTCGTGGCATAGATTCAACAAGTTACTGGAAATATTCCTTAGAGATTTTGGTCCATATTGACATGATAGCATCACGCAGTTGCTGCAGATTTGTCGGCTGCACATCCATGAATCGAATCTCCCGTTCCACCACATCCCAAAGGTGCTCTATTGGATTTTGTTCTGGTGACCTTGGAGGCCATTTGAATGCAGTGAACTCATTGAGATGAACTTATGAGATGATAAGTGAACTTAATGAACTTATGAGATGATTCATGCTTTATGACATGGCACGTTATTCTGCTGGAAGTAGCCATCAGAAGATGGGCACGCTGTGGTCATAAAGGGATGGACATAGTTAGCAAAAATACTCAGATAGGCTGTGGCATTGACACGAGGCTCAATTGGTACTAATGGGCCCAAAGTGTGCAAAGAAAATATCCCCCACACCATTATCCCACCACCACCAGTCTGAACGGTTGATAGAGGGCAGGATGGATCCATGCTTTCATGTTGTTGATGCCAAATTCTGACCCTACCATCCAATCCAGGCAACATTTTTCCATTCTTCTATCGTCCAATTTTGGTGAGCCTGTGTGAGTTGTAGCCTCAGCTTCCTGTTCTTAGCTGACAGGAGTGGTGTGGCCTTCTGCTGCTGTAGGCCATCTGCTTCAAGGTTGGATGTGTTGTGCGTTCAGAGATGCTGTTCTGCATGCGTTACAATCAAGAACACTCACAGAACTGCCGCTCAATGGATATTTTTTATTTTTTTCGACCATTCTCTGTAAACCTTACAGATGGTTGTGCGTGAAAATTCCAGTAGATCAGAAGTTTCTGAAATACTCAGACCAACCCATCTGGCACCAACAACTATGCCACGTTTAAAGTCACCTTAATTACCTTTCTTCCCCATTCTGATGCTCGGTTTAGTGTGATTGGTTGATTAAAAAATTTGCGTTAAAGAGCAGCTGGACAGGTGTACCTAATAAAGTGGCCAGTGAGTGTATGTATATGAAGTAATGTATGCATTAATTGATTCATTATTAATACAACGTTAGAAGCATTTGTCAAATGTTGATTTTTACAGTGCTTAGTTTTCTTTGCTTAATTATTGTTAATTGTTTCTAAGTCAACAGGAATTTTGTAAACTTGCATTGATTCAGCATTGATTATTCATTAACTAAGTTTGCTGCTGACTGTGTTTTGGTTCTTTTCATAGATGGTGAAGGCTGGTTTATCTGCCAGCTCTCTGTTGGACAGAGGAGTTCAACTGATGGGTGACATTAACAGGTAATGTGAGACATCATAACAAATCAGCAGCGCCGCATTCAGTGACATTCGGCAGGATTATAACAAGCTTGCATTTACATCTGCAGCACACCCTACACACCTCTTGACAAGCGGGCGATGGACAACACTGATGAGGACACTGTGACGGAAGACTGGACCGTCGATCAGCCTCTTGCTCAGACTAGAACCACAGCCATCGTTGAGGTTAAAGGGGCTGTCAATGTGGTCCTGACGCCTTTAGTAGTTGAAGCACTGGACAGGTCAGACATTATATCAGCTCTCACATCAGCCAACCAAATGTGCTCCTGTGACCCGGTGACATCAAAATTATGTTTTTTTTAGTAATCATGTTTGATATTATTATTATTATATAATCAAAGAGAAATGTGAAATTATCTGAACAGCAAATCGAACAGTATTTTTAAAGATGTGGCTGAAATACTTTTTTTCTGATCTTATTTCCTGATTTTATGCTTTGTTTTACTCGTTTCTGTCCTTGTAGATTATTTGTTTTGCTTGTTTTGGTTTTTATTGTTTTTCTGTTTGTTTTTTGCTTTGCTTTTCTGTTTTTTGTTTTCTTTTTCCTTTTTGTTTTGATTTTGGATTAGTTTTTTGTTTGTGTTTTTGCTTTACTTTGAAATGCTTTTAGATGTTTTTGTTGATTGATCTTTTTGTTTATTTATTTATTTATTTTGTTTATTTTTTCTTCTTTCATTTTTATTTACTTTGTGATTTTGTTTTATTTTATTTATTTATTTATTTATTTATTTATTTATTTATTTATTTATTTATTTTTAATTTAGTTGAATTTTTTTTGTTTATTTAATTGTATTATCTTTCAATTTCTAAAAATGTCTGGTGACTAAAATATTATTTTAATAAACATATCTGTTTTATTTTATTTATTTTATTTTATGTTTATATTTTGTTTTATTTTTTGTGCTTATTATTTTTTTAATCTTTGAACTTTTAAAAAAATATTTTTTTATTTTAGTTTATTTTATTAATTAAAAATTATTTTGTGGTATTTTATATTTAGTTTTTCATTTATGTTTTTGTTTTGTTTTGTTATATTTTTTTATTTAAATATTTTTATTTCATTTTATTTCATTTCATTTTATTTTATTTTATTTTATTTTATTTTATTTTATTTTATTTTATGTAATGTAATGTAATGTAATGTAATGTAATGTATCCATCTGCATCCAAATCATGGTTGAGACATAACTAAACCCATCTGAATATTTAGAAAAGCGTCAAACCAGCCCTTCAATATGTCTGCTCGAACAAAAAATGTCACTGCAAAGAACTGATTTATTGCCATCTTTAATAAATGCCACAGCTTTTGTGAAGTCATCTTTTGTTGTTTGTACCAGGTACATTGAGTCCATGGTTCACTTTGCCAGTTTTCGCCACCCTGCATCAATCCTGGATGACCTGCATGGGAAAGTGCTTAATGAAGTGTATCAGATCAGCAAATCCACTGTCTCTGAGTCTGTAAGTGATCAATACCAACACACACAGGCGTGACAGCACACTTAGTCCTTAATGTGATCGTGACGAATGTGGTGTTTTCCAGAGCGCGGCCAAACCAGAGCACAAAATATCGAAGACTGAAGGAACCACCCCTGGGTCTCTGAGCACACCGCATGGACAAACCGACCTGTCAATCAAACCTGACAATGTCAAGATAAAGGGTTTACAAGCTAATGTGACTGTCCCCAAGGTAACTGTTTATGTGTATGTGTATGTGTGTGTGTGTCTGTAAGAGAGAAAAATCTTGCCATGTAAAAATTGAGATGGTGACTGTATGTACATGTGTGTTTGCAGGTGAACCTCTGTGTGCTTCAGGCGTCTGTAGAAGAAGGTTCACCATCCAACAAGAGCGTTACGCATGTGTCTCTTGTGGCCTTGTGTTTTGACCGGATTGCGACTCAACTGCGCATGAATAGGTAATTGTAAACGATTCTCAGAATATTATCTTGGTTATTATATTTTATAGTACGACCCTAATTCTGAAAATGTTTTGTAAAATAATGAATAGTGTTTAGCATATACGAGTACACTCCTCACAAATCTAAAATATTATATTTGTGCATACCCATTAGATTAGTCAGTAATGAAGCCAAATCTGGAGCTTATCTAACAAAATAACTTACGATAACGGTCCAAAGACTAGTACACCCAAATTTATGTGCAGCGCCATCTAGGTGTATTGAGTTTAAAGAGCCCCTATTATGGATTTTTGAAAATGAGCTTGCATGTAGTGTGTACCACAGCTCTAAGTGAAGTGAAATGTCCAGCTAAGGCTTAAATCTGAAATTGCGCTGTGTTTAAAACTATTGATTCATCCATAAAAGAGTCGACTCATAGTTCCTCAAATGAATCGCTGTGCTTCAAGTCTTTATTATTACAAATATTTTCTTTCTACTTCTGAGGAAATAAAAATGAACTTTTTCAGAATTTGTTTGTATGTTATTCCTTTTTGAATACGTGATTTTGTTATATTGCATTGCTCTGACTGTAAATGCGTGATGTGTAGGGGTATAGTGGAGGACACAGAAAAGCCCTCTGTTATGATGGAGAAGTTTTCATCTGCATCTAAGATGGCACCTCAGTCCAGCGGTTCTCTCCGCTCTAATGCCGGGATCGAGAAAGGCAAGGAGATCGCAGCCAGGCTCAACATACATCGCATACACAGCCAACTCCGTGGCCTGGACTCATCAGGTATCACGCATGCACTCAGATTTATACCCATATGTATGTTTCTCACACCTGCAGTCTGTGAAATGGCTGTTTGAGAAAGTCTACTTTTTAAAATGCATGATAAATAGAGTGATTGTCTTCCAAAAGAAAGAACCAAGCTTCCTGAAATGAGTAAATTCAGAGTTACTTGGTGCACAAACCTATGTAGCTAGTGCAATGATATAGTCTTCAATGGCTTTCCACGAATAACAACTAATTTAAACAAGAATAGATGGAAAAGTTTTGTTGATATGTTGGGGATACTATTTTTTTTTTTGCACTAGATGAGGCATAAATTAATATAAAAAACCTGTGACATTGGATTACATTATTTTTTCAGAGAGCTGAAGATTATTTTAAAGCTGAAATTGATGTAAACCAAGTGAAGAAGGTCTTGCAAACTAAATTTAGAAGCTGTTAAAATAATTCAGTGGTGCAATTTTAATGCCCCTCAGGAAGATTTAATTGAAGAATTAACTTTGTTGTAATATTTCTGTACATTTTTGAATGCCTTTTGGAATTTAATTAGGTTCCATATTTAGGTCATACTTTATTTTGATGGTCCGTTTGTTGAATTTAAGTTACATTGCAACTAATTCTCGTTAGATTATAAGTAGACTGTTAGGGGTTGGGGTTAGGGGTAGGGTTAGTGTAAGTTGACATGTAAGTTTCTTATAGTCAGTTAAATGTCTGTTGAATGTCAGTATGAACAGATATTAAGTAGACAGTCTACTAGTACTCAAATGGACCATCGAAATAAAGTGTTACCCATATTTATGTATTATTTGTATTGCAGATATTGGAGCTTGTGCTATCACTGCCATTCCTTTTGAGAAGTCTAAAGTTCTCTTCAGCTTGGAGGAAATTGATGACTTTGTGTTGGTTGATGAGACTGAGCCCTCGATCTCCACTGAACACATGCCGGAACACACTCCTGACCACTCTCGCTTGGGGACCAGTCCTGAAAAGTGGGGATGGATTATGTTTGAATGTGGGATTGAGAACCTCACTGTCAAAGGTATCGTACACAAATTAGTGGCAGCTAGCATAAAAAGGGTCATAAACTGAGAAATCAAAACTCTATTTTCCATATAAAAGGTCATTGTACTACACAAACGTATAGTAAGTGTCAGATCTCAAAGCTTTCTTGTTTGTCTAAAAAAAAAAAGCTTATATTGAAGCCAGTACAGGGGCACTGCTAGCAATTTTGGGCCCCATGAAAAAATATGAGGATGGCCCCCCTACTACAAAGCTAGCTATCTAAACTCTTTGTCCGCGATGTAGTTATACTGACCTATGCAGTTTATTATTGATTTTGTACACTACTTATCAGTATTTAGTAAGAGAAACTACATGACTGTAGCTAGCAGATGATTTCTTGTTCAAATGTAAACGTAGTACAAAAAAAGGAACAGTAATCAAATATTCACTGAAAATTTTACATTTTTATGTGCATATATACACACAGTTGAAGTCAGAATTATTAGCCCTGTTTATTTTTTCACCAATTTAACACATTTCTAAACATAATAGTTTTTATAACTCATCTCTAATAACTGATTTCTTTAATCTTTGCCATGATGACAGTAAATAATATTTGACTAGATATTTTTCAAGACACTTCTATACAGCTTAAAGTGACATTTAAAGGCTTAACTAGGTTAATTAGGTTAACTAGGCAGGTTATGGTAATTAGGCAAGTTATTGTATAACAGTGGTTTGTTCTGTAGACTATCGAGAAAAAAAATTGCTTAAAGGGACTAATAATTTTGACCTCAAAATGTTTTTTAAAAAATTAAAACTGCTTTTATTCAAGCCAAAATACAACAAATAAGACTTTCTCCAGAAGAAAAAATATTATCAGACATACTGTGAAAATTTGCTCTGTTAAACATCATTTGGGAAATATTAAAAAAATAAAAAAAATAAAGGGGGGCTAATATGTGTATGTGTGTATATCTGTATGTGTGTGTGTGTTTACACACGTGCTTGTGTAACTGAGTACATGCAGTAAAGTAATTACATTTAAATTGCGCCATTCACTATGAGCTCTACTTTAACAATCTAGGCTCAAAAGACTGGCTTGAGGAGCATCCTGGCTATGACATATTTAAAGCATACATAATTAATTCAAAACTTGTCTGTATGGACATTGAGATATTGTTTTACACTATTCTGTTGATATGGCATGAGTTTGACTAATCAGTTATATTACTAGAAATGGTCCACTGGGCAAAAAAAATTAAATAGATCATTATCTTTCAAGGAAACCTAACTTGATATATTTAAAGTTTTGTCTTTCAGTTTTATGTTTGCTTTGCTGTTATAACTAATATAATTCTACATAATCAACATTGTGTAAACTAGCGGCGCTATCATTACCGCAAAAAGAAAGCTCTGTGAATAGACATAACGTTACCTTTCTTTTCACAAAACTGTGATAGCAACTGCCGTTACGTTTTTCTCTCTCTCTGCTTTTTGTAGCCTCTCTTTTCGTTTTTGATGACCGGATTTAATCTGTGTTAACCATCACTGCTTTGACAGTTTACCTGACGATCGCTCTCAAAGCATCAACTCTCTTCCCGCTACTGACGGACTGAACCATACAGTGAAAGGAGAGGGGTGCGATTTGACAGTGACAGACACGAGAGGCCGATATAAGCCGTTTTTTTTCTAATAAATTGTTTTATTTGTAATTTAGAGATACATTAATAATTTATATTACATTATAGTATTGATATTAATTATAAAGCAGATCTCTGGGGGCCCCTAGAGTGCATGGGCCCTTAGAATCGTCCTAACTTTCCCCCCCTTAGCGGCGCCCCTGAGCCAGTATGTATGTTTTTTTATTTAACCAGATAAAAACCCGTTGAGATCAAGATCTCATTTACAAGGGTGACCTGGCCAAGAGGTCCACAACACACGACTTATGAAAGAAATAAACAAAAATAAAATAAAAATAAAATGAATATACTAATAATAATGATATTCATAATAGTAATAATAATAGTA
>CAIGQQ010039955.1:232520-288860 GCA_903798035.1 Danio albolineatus
GGTGGGCGTGGTGTACGACAGAAAGTTTGTCGACGTCATTTTCGCTCTAGGAAATGTCTACAGTAAAGCTTTATGGGTCATTCAAAAATCATACGAGAAGCACTTCTCACAAAACAGATTCTTTATTATACACATAAACACTGGTGTAAAAATGTCATTACTGACTGAACATGATCTGATTATAACTGCAGATCAATGATGCGAAATAGCCTACGGTCCGCGATTATATCAAATAAATAAATAAATAAATGCAGCATATATGAACACATACAGCCCCACACAGTCTCCGATGTTACCAAATTACAGAAAAACTACACACAGCAGACATTTATGCCTTATTTAGGTTCAAAAACAATACGAAATAGAGCCCCGTCTGTGCAAACCTCTCATCTGTGTCTTTAATCTTCACCAGTACATGTAGCCTCTCCGTCATTATTCTCTCGTTAGAGAGTAACTCCGTCATTCCCAGTTTATAATAGTCCAGGTTAAGAACTTTGTTATTTCAAACATTGACGCGCAGGCGGGCACAAGAGAGAAGCGAAACCTCACGCTCGCGCTTATGGGCTCGTAACCCATAAGAATCTGCTCTTCTCTCGGCTTTGTGGCCGTTCAAGAAGACGACAAGGTTTGTTTGAGCTCGGGTCGACCATGGCTCGTTATTAAATGCTGATATTATTTCGGAGCATTGTCTCTCGGCTGTGTAATAAACATGGCGGGTCCTTTGTTTTCATTCTGCTTGTTGCGCGAGCAAATGACGTATCTCTGTAAGCCAATGGCGTTCAGCTGCGTGTCTAGCTCCACCTTACGGCACCCTTTCTGGGTTTGGTACCCTTTCGAAAGGGTGACCAAAAAGGGGTACGGTACGGTTCAGTTCGGTACGCTTTTAGACAGTGGAAACGGCCTTAAAAGCGTACCGAACCGTACCGTACCGTACCACTCAGTGGAAACGGGCCAAAATAGGACTTTTTGATGTCTACATACTGTGTAACACTACATTTAGTCCCTCCAACAGCTGAAGCCACATTTATGGCAATTCATATTATAATAACCTGCAAAGTATGTATATTCTAAGACAATATTGTTTGTTTTTTTTTTTTTTCTGTTGTTCTTAAAAAACCTTAAAATAAAAGTATTTAAAAAAAAAAAAAAGATTATTATATCAATTAGAGAATTCCAGTCAGTCATTCCAGTGATCTTTTTAGCCCGCCCACTGAAACCACTGCAAATGACACAATCGAGAATTCACACAGTATAGCATTTTGGTATGTTTGATTCTACATCAAATTACATTTACAAATGTGATTTTTATATGCATATGAAGCTTAAGTGTGTATCATTTATCATTATCATATATCAGTGGCTCTCAAACTTTTTTCTCCAAGTACCACCTTAATGACTAGTATTTAAATACATTAGTATAGTAGACCTAATTAAGCAGTTACAGCACTGCACAGTTAAAAAATGAGGCAGATGAACTACTATTATTAAGAATACGTGTTATTGTCAGCCACTTTAAGCATTATAAATAGTTTGAACATTAACTGTACTTGCAGACAAATGGTAAACTTCACCGTTAACTTTTAAAATTGTACATTTAAATGTTAATTTAAAATGGCACCGTTTTTAAAAAGTGAAAAGAAAACTGCTGTTCTTGTGAAGTATTAACGTATAGTAGCCTATTCATCAAAACCTGGAAATGTTGCTTGGACCTGATGAATATATGTTTTTAAACAGACTCGGGTACAGTTTGCAGTTCCTCCGTCTGTGCATATTGCGACTAACTTTAATTTTATTCCACCTGTAAGCTTCAAGCATGGCAAAGTTGCTTGAGTGTAAATGTTCTCGCGCCATTTAAAGCGCATCCAAATTAATTCGCTTAAATCTGAGGTAACAAACTAAAACGAAAGCCATGCTGCTTTAAAAAAAACAAAAAAGTTTATATATCGAAAACATGCATTATTTTACACAGCAATGAGCACTCATTTAAACACATTTGTAAATATTGTTTTACCAATGATGCAGCATGGGGAAATTCCTGAGTTTACAGTCACTGAAATGCCAACACAACAGTACTGGTCTGCAGGAGGACTTCTCTAGCGCGTATCTACCCCTGCAAAGGCCAATGCTGTCTGATCACATCAGTGTTGTCGTACGCGTCAAAGGGTTTAAAGTGTGTATTTTATTATTCAGTGATTCTTCCGCGTACCACTAGAAAGAAGCCCGCATATTTAAGAACCACTGTCATATATCATTGTTTCAAATAACTTTTGGGAAAATAAATGTCAAAATATGGGTGAAATAAGGTTTCATCGTTGTTCAGCATAAAATATTTGTTTGTGTAAACATAAATGACCTTTATTATTCTGAACTGTACTTTTTAAAATATATATATAAAATAATATGCGATCATTATATGTAACATATAATCAAACTTTGATTATTTTAAATTGCGACTAACTTTTTGCTGATAAATGGGCAAAATCTAGTGGTTTAAAAGATTAAATACAAAGATTTAGATTAACCATCAGTTAGTATTTTTGGGCTTCACTTTGATTCTTAAATATAGAGCCTTTTAATATTTAATCAAACGATTCTTCTTCTAAATATACCTGACAAACAAATGTTGGTATATAAACTACTGTTAAACTCAATTACATTTTAGTGGGTTTCTCATGTAAATCATGGTAAAAGTGTGGTCTAATGTAATTCTAGAGTACAAATAAAAGCTGAATTGCTCTGTTATTATGTTTGGGGGGAAACCATTTTTGTCTTTGACTGGCTTATATCATATTTTTGTAATTTATTTATTCAAATAAGCTTAAAATATTGTTTAGATTTTTATTCATTTTTTTGAATATGACCAACTTTCAATGACATCCTAACCTGCAAAAACTCGTTTCAGGGAGAATTTGTCTATTTCAGATTTTTTTTTTTTTAATTAAAAAGATTTTTACATGAACAAATGAATTCCGCGTGAATAGAACACAGTTATTTACATGTTTATTGGATGTAGCTGAAATAAATGCTGAAAAAGATAAAAATCTGCCCACACTGAAAGCTGATTGGCTTTTTTTTTTTGCTGAGTAAACCAATCAGGATGCTCTGTTTAGCACTCGCCAGAGCAGGCATACACGCACCTGTTCATAAGCATGTACGGTCTCATCTCACTCTCGCGCTCACTCTGTCATGTACATGCATTCTGGTATGTGCAATATAAACACTCATGTGTTTATGAATGCAGACATTAATGGCTCGTGTGCACGCTCTTGCTCAATTTGTCTAGATTCCGGGGTATTTTATTTAATTCCTGGGCAGTAGGGAGCTACTATCAATATACGGGAGACTCCTGGAACATCCTAGAGATTTGGAATGTCTCCACAGTCCTCAAATGCATTTCTTATGGGATTGTAGTCCTTTACTAAAGTTGCTTTTTTGTTTGTTTAATCAGTCCAATTTTGTTCAATTTTTCATTTATTTGTTTGCTTCGAATAAAAGGTTTGTGGTGTTGTGATTCACCAAGAAGCTGGTTGGTTTGGTTCATGGATTATGATGTTAAAACAAAAACTTGAGGCCTCAAATTTATGAAAAATACAAAACAAAACAATATAATGTTTGAAACCAGAGACACTGAAAAAACTGGACAGGCATGTCCATGACAGGCAAACTGGCATTAAATCACTCTATACCAGGGTTTCTCAATCTCAGTCCTGGAGGGACGGTGTCATGCAGATTTTAGCTCCAACTTGCCATATCGCACCTGCATGGATGTTTCTAATAAGCCTAGTAAAGCTGCGGTCACACTGCACTTTTTTCCCCATAGACTTTCATTCATGCCCCCGCGAATGCATCAGACCTGAAATGCAAGCTTGTGCGGTTTGCTGCGGTGCAAAGTTCAAGCTTGGTGAACTCTGACCTGCAAAATCGCAACACATGACTGCGTGAAACCAATCGAAGATCAAAACATGACCTCTCTGGACAGAAATTTATTATATGAACCAATCACTCGCTTTTTGAACATCTAATCATCATGTTAAATCCTGCCCCTTTTCGCAGCACTGTATGACAGAATTTTGCATGCGCAAACTCAAGGCTCTGTCCGAAACCGCATACTTCCATACTATACAGTACGCTAAAAACAGTATGCGAGCCGTAGAGTTCATAGAATTCGAAAATCAGTATGCGAGAAGTACCCGGATGACTCACTACTTCCGGCGAGATTCTGAAGTGCGCATCCCATGCACGCTGCGCTATCCCATAATGCCCCATGAGAGAATTCATGAATGGGAGCGAAGCGACGCAACTGACGCAGGTAGGTCACGTGACCATGACAAAATGGCTGATGTAGTACGTCCGAATTCCATTCATACTTCTCACATTCATACTGTATAGAACGTACTTTTCTAACGGCCGAGCAGCACGTTTAAATTCAAATGCAGTACCTACTGAGTAGTAGGCGGTTTCGGACGCAGCCCCAGTGTGACCGCAGCATAAGAGCTTGATTAGCTAGCCCAGGTGTGTCTGATTGGGGTCAGAGCTAAATTCTGCAGGATACCGGACCTCCAGGACCGAGATTGAGAACACCTGCTCTATACGATTGCAGTTTTTACGACTGGTTGATTCTTCTTTTATGACCTCCAGATTAATGTTCTTCATCACTGTTTTAGCTAATAACAGTATGACAAATGTATTTAAATAAATACATGGGGTTCTGTTACTAACTACAGTGGAATAAAAATTAATTTGGGGCATTATTTGTTAAACATTTTTGCTAAACTCTAACTGCTTATTCTTCTTTATCTTTTCAGAATGATGGACTGCCTGCTCTGGTGACCCTGAGGAAAGGTTTAGTGGCACTTGCTCGTCAGTGGATGAAATTCATCGTTGTGACTCAGGGCTTTAAGGCGGTTGGTTTGCCACAACAGCTCCCTAAACCCAAAGAGCAGGAGCCTGTGGAGCCTGAGCAGACCCCGGGTCTGGACTGTGGAGCCGCCTTGCAGAGTGACACCAGCGCTGATGGAGCAGAGTTTGAGTTTGATGCTGGTAATTAAGTCAAAACTTTACATCCCTTCACTGGCACAAACAATAGATTTAAAGTGCCGCTAGTATGCATTTCAAAAGGTTCCTAATTTCAATATTTTTACATATTCATTCATTTTCTTTTTGGATTAGTCTCTTTATTAATCTGGGGTCGCCACAGCGGAATGAACTGCCAACTTATCCAGAATATGTTTTTACGCAGTGGATGCCCTTCCAGCTGCAACCCATCACTGGAAAACATCCATAGACACTCATTTACACATGCACTTCAGACAATTTTTGCTTATCCAATTCATCTATACCACATGTCTTTGGACTTCTGGGGGAAACCAGAGCACCCGGAGAAAACCCACGCGAACACGGCAAGAACATGCAAACCCCACACAGAAATGCCAACTGACTGAACTGAATTTTACTCCTTTGTCAAAGTTGTTTAAAATGGTCTAAATGACACATTCAAAACATCATCATCACTCTGACATTTTAATGCAAACATTAAGTGTAAGTGAAATGTTAAGTACGGCAAGGACTTTCGTGGTGCTACATATGCTGCCAGTGTGATTTATAAAGGGGCTTGATTGGAAATTAATGGTGCTTTGAAAAGGCTTTGAAAGTCCTTGAATCTGCTGTTGATGAAAGAGTGGAAATATAAATCTGAATTTCTGTTTTAGAGGCTTTCGCAGCACTTGTAAATACAGTGATATTCCTAACAAGTCTAGAAATCTCTGCTACTTTAGTATCAAATTCACTCATTGCTTTTGTAGACCTCTAACATTCACAAACCTCAGTAATTACACACACACACACACACACACACACACACACTAACACTCTACCAGAAAAATACAATTTTAAATTCAAATTTGTGGACTTTATCTATATTAGGGCTGGACTATTTGGCCTAAAATCAAAATCTCGATTAATTCAATTCATCTTTATTTATATAGTGCTTTTACAATGTAGATTGTGTCAAAGCAGCTTCACATGCATTATAAAAAAATAGAAACAGTGTCAGTCCAGTTTTCAGTGTTGAAGTTCAGTTTAGTTCAATTCAGTGCGGCTTAATATTCACTGCTGAGAGTCCAAACACTGAAGAGTAATCCATCGATAAAATAACTCTTGTATATCATGTCAATAATATTTTAAACAGTGCATTTCTTGCATCATCTGTAAACAAATATTTTAATGTAAATAATAATTTTAATGTAATGTAAAACATACCGTCTCAAGGCACCTCTGACGCAGCTTCCAATCATCGTCAAATGAGTGCAAAGTAAGGCTCAAGAATAGGTCTATCTTCCTACTTGACCAGAGATCAGATGTGGCTGCAATGTGGCCACAGAAGTATAAATCAGTCTCAGCCTTTAAAGGGCCACGAAACCCTCCAGTCTCAGCAGGGTTTTTTCACACCTCTAGTTTGGAAAAGCTCAGGAAAGTGGGTGTGTCCAGCTCGGTTTAGGTGGGAGTGTCGGGGGAGGGAAAGAGGGAAGCTTTTGCATAAAAATGGGAGTTTCCATTTGTGCACGCGCTGATGTTCACACAGAGGCACAACAAACACACAGACGCAGAGGAGAAAGACAGTGACTGTGTTTACATGGACATCAGTAATCGAATTATTTGCCAAATTATTAATTTGTCGACTTTAACGGCACTTTCTCTTTAATCCAGGAACATTTCTTGAATGCCCCCGCGACAAACGAGATACAAGAAACTGCTAAGAGTGCGTTTTAATGGAGTGTTTGAGACACTTTATATGAGAGAAATAAACCCTCTGCATTTCTCGGTAACTTGTGCTCTCGGTAGGTAGCGTCAGAAAACCGTGTCTGTATACACTATCCTGTCACAAAATGCTGCAGTGTTTATATGTTTACACTCGCAGAACAGCATGTACAGTGGATCTTTCAGTCTATAATACTGTAGTGATGTTAGCGTGCTGTAAACTCAGTAACAGTTCTAATCATTTTGACTAAGGTCTGTCTATAAACACTGAAACAGCACTGCTGACGATACGAACTAACTGTCCCATCTGAATAAACAAACAAAGAGCACAGATCGCGTACTTACCAAAGACAGGACAATCAACATGAACTGCAGCTGTGTATTTTTTTTAAAAAGGAGACGAGCGGCAAATCTGGATTTCACAATTTCCAGATGCAGAAAACTCTCGGATGAACGTTCCTTACAAACGCATTTCTTCTGCGCGCACGTGGGAGTCCAGCTGCGCTCTCATAGCAGGGACATAAAAACAACACCTGCGTTGCAGCACATAAACACAACTCTGGCGACCTGTGTCTCCAAACAATTCTTCTTCTTCCACTTGTTTTGGCAACACAGCGTGGCGCCTCCTTGCCGTCTGAACACGATCATGAATATTAATGAAGTTGCGCCACATACACAATAGAGCGTGCTGATTGGTTTGAACCAAGTCTTTCTCATGACTTAATGCCGCACACTCAGAGACGTCACGATGCACTCGCAGGTACAGACGTCCACTCTCCACGCTGGAATACACGCATGGATCTCATCGACGTGACGCAGCTTCAAAAAATTGTTTCAAACCAGAAGAACTAATTTTCACTCTTAAGCTAAATATATGTGTCCCAATAGTGTTTATAGCAGCATAGGACACATATATGACTGTCAACTGCTCAAAAAATGTGTTTTGGTGTTTCGTGACCCTTTAACAGAAGTGGGTCATGTGAATCTACATGCGGTAGGGAAAGTAATTGAAAAATCATCCTGGAAATTAGATCAAATATAGGTTCTGAATGATTTTGATTACTTTATAATTAATCACCTAGCCCTAATCTATATTATGTTTTGTTTGTGTGTGTTTTAGGTACAGTAAGTGAGCACACAATGCTGTTAGAGGGAGTATGCAGTCGTCCTGCTCCTACCGGTAACTCTGCGCCTGTGACTGGAGTGGAGATCATGAGAAAACTCTCCAAATCGCACACACACAGCGAGTCTGCCCTCAGGATCAAGGTATGCGTTGTACTGTTTTGATTGATGCTATAAATGGATGCCAGTGTAAAGCTGTAATTAAATGCTTTCTTTTTTAGGGTTCCCACCCTTACCAGTCCCTGAGCTACACGAGTGGAGATACAGCGGCCGATTCTCCCGCTCATGTCAGTCGGACAGGCTTACAGTGCAATCACAGCCCGAGGAAAGAGTCGTTGCTGAGCTACTTAACAGGAAGCATCCACAGTCTGCACAACCTGCTGGAAGCGACACCTCATCGAGCAAACGAACAAACTGCGACCAAGAGCAGCTCTCTGACACGCACAGGTACACTCGTTTCTCCGTTCACAGTTTATTGCCTTTTTCCCAATCTAATATTAGACGGGGGAAATTGTGGACTTTGGGGACAAATGCATTTTCTTGATATATGGCATTTCCTACAATATGAGAGGGGGTTGCTAACCCTATTGCGTTTGATTTTTCCGTCTTTTTTGTATGATTTTTCTACTCAGAAAATGTCTGAGTCACTATGAAAGTGCTGAGGCACCAAACTGGGTTAGTCATAGGCCACAAAGTACAGTGTACTTTGGTAATTACACATTCATACGGGTTCATGTGAAGTGCGTCATTTTTTATTATTATTTATTTATTTATTTATTTTTAACTAAATTAAAGGTGCAATATTATACGATATCATATTTTAAACTTTAGTTGATGTGTAATGTAGCTGTGTGAACATAAACAACATTTGAATGTAAAATGCTCAAAGTTCAATGCAAAGGGAGACGTTGGCTATTACAGAGTTAGCTTAGCAAAGCCTACAGCGAATGAAGTTTGGGGACTACAAAAAAAAAACATCCTGGTTAATGATGTCATCAACCCTTCAGGTTACAAGCATGCACCCCACGCAGTGAAGGGGCGTGGCCAGGTGTGCTGTAAAGTTAAAGCAGGACACTTCCTGGTGGCATGGCGCTGATCCACGAATCTCAGCACATTATGTTAGCTGACCAATCAGAGCCTCTTGAGGGTGAGCTTTCAGAGGAACTAGGAAATATGACAGTTGTTTTCATTTTAGCTGAGTAGCTGTATAGAATTAAAGTAAGATAAATGAAAAAAAAAAAACCTGATTAAGCACACATTGCTTTGCACCCTATAACAAATCAACAAATCAAGCTTTTAAAATACACTCCGGATCACCCCTTTAAAGGAGTTTATTTTAAGCAATGTGGTCTGAGCTGTTAATTGAGGCAGACAAAAGACAACAACAACAACAAATACTTAAGATGGCTAAAACAAAAGATGCTCACATTGATATATGTTAGTGTGTAGTTTGGTCTGACAGGGACCAAAACAAGAGAACAAATGGGACATTCTACCAGAAACATACATTATCTGTCCGTGAAATAAAAACATAAATACAGTGAACAAAGTATTCATGCAAAAAAAATGTCTAACATGGACTGATGGTTGAGTGGACTGTGAGTTGATTTCGTTCATTTGGTTCTCAGATTTTCTTCTTTATTAAAAACACTTTACAAACTTACAAACCCACACCGTCCGAGTCCTCAGCCCAATTGAGCCTACAGCTTTAATAGTTTTATGCTAAAAACTGTTATTCTGGAAAAAACACTTCAGAAATAGCAAGTTTAAGTTGTTGGCATTCTCATCAATTTATTTAAAAACATGAAATTATCAATAAATTCTACAAATAAATACTATTTTACAATTGTCCCCATGTTTCTGTCAGTCCTGTCACATTTGCATTAACTTTAACATAACATTTGTGCAATACACCTTAAGGGCTCTGACTCGGAAGTGTTATCATTTGATGGAGGAGAAGCTGACAGGGATCAAGGATGTGTTCAATAATTGAATTGTATGATTTTATGCTTGCTTTTGTATGATTTTTCTTTGAGGACGACAAGCTTTAGTCAGGCCCTGACACAATTTTTTTTATAAGTGAAAATGTACTTTTCTGGTAGAATGTCCCATATAACTTTGGTTTTGCAATCTCTTTCTTGACTCCCTATTACACTTTGTATTGATTTTAAAATCCTCGTGCTCACATATAAGGCCTTGCATGCTTTGGCACCTCAATATCTCTCAGAGCTTTTAACGGTGCACTCTCCTAGACTTTCGATCTCTGTTCCTCTGATAGTGGTCTTTTAACAGTTCCCTCAATTTGTTTGCAATATATGGGAGACCGGGCTTTTCCCTCCCTTGCTCCAGAATCTACTCCTTTATAAAGCGAGATATACAGAATCTTTTAATGTGTTTATATCATCCTTGAACATACACTTTTTTTTTATACTCCCCTATCTGTGAGGCGTGTTTTTAGTGTGTGTTTTAAATGTTTTGACATATTGTAGTTATTATCATCATCTATTTGTGAATCACGACTTCTGGAGAAAAACATCACAGACAGTGGACAAAGAGGAATGCACCAATGTTTTTCTTGTAACTTTTCTTTTTTTATTAATTTAAACAATTTTAACATTCTCACGCATGCACACACACACACTAACACACTCACAAACACACAAATAAATACAGAAATAAGTTAAATAAAGTACATAAAGAACTGAACAAACAGGTCACCAGAAACGGCACTCACTCTTATACGATTATGTTGTTTTATGGTATTTATACTGTTACATTCTTTATATTTACAATAACCCTCAGAAATAAATGTGGGAAAGCATATAATGAATAGTACCGGCAGCAAAAAAATGATATATAAATGTAAAAATGATTTATAAATAGTAATAACAAAATTAAATATAAAAAGGGCTTTGTATGGTACAGCAGATAAACAAAGTCCTAAATGCCTAGTAAATTTCTTACATATTGTACATACACTGCCTGACAAAAGTCTTGTCGTCGATCCCAGTTGTAAGAGCAACAAATAATAACTTGACTTCTAGTTGATCATTTGGTATCAGAAGGGGCTTATATGAAAGGCCAAGGCCTCTAGATTACGCTTATTTTACTAAAATGAAATATGATCATGTCTTGATTTTTAATTATTTAATTAGGACAGTAGGGTCTGACTTTGCTTAGATAAAAGTCCCGTCACTTAACAGAAATAATGTACTGTATAGAATAAAAGTCATGGTGCAGTGGAAAAAGAATTAATATTGTGTATGACTCCCATGAGATTGGAGGACTGCATCCATACATCTCTGCAGTGACTCAAATAACTTAGTAATAAGGTCATCTGGGGTGGCAAAGAAAGCTTTCTTGCAGGACTCCCAGAGTTCATCAGGATTCTCTGGATTCATCTTCAATGCCTCCTCCTTTGTCTTACCCCAGACATGCTCAATAATGTTCATGTCTGGTGACTGGGCTGGCCAATCCTGGAGCACCTTGACCTTTTTTGACCTTCTTTGCTTTCAGGAACGTTAATGTGGAGGCTAAAGTATGAGAAGGAGCGCTAGCCTGCTGAAGAATTTGCCCTCTTCTGTGGTTTGTAATATAATGAGCAGCACAAATGTTCTGATACCTCAGGCTGTTGATGTTGCCATTCACTCTGCAGATCTCTCCCACGCCCCCATACTGAATACAACCCCAAGCTGAATTTTCCTTCACCAAACTTGACTGATTTCTGAGAATCGTGGGTCCAATGCGGGTTCCAATGGGTCTTCTGCAGTATTTGTAATGATTGGGATGCAGTTCAACAGATGATTTGTCTGAAAAATCTACCTTCTGCCACTTTTCCAAATGATCAACTAGAAGTTATTATTGTTGCCTTTTCAACTGGGATCGACGACAACACTTTTGTAAGGCACTGTAAAGGGAAACTAATGGCTTGCTTATTGCAAAACGCTCCATAGTTATCTATACATTATCCATTTACCTGTATGCAAAAACCATTTCGCCAATTCTTGAAGTATTTATCCATAGTGTGTCAAAGTGGGAAAAGTAATTTTCTTTATACTAAATATATCTTTTAGTACCAAACTTTCTTTACAGTAAAAAAACAACAACTATATTATACAAAGTCAGACTAATGAAAAAAATAACAATAGTTCTTCTAAAAGCTGTTTTTGGATAATCAAAAGGCTCTTCTCAACCATCCTTTTAAACCCCTTTTCGAAAAAGTTTTTTAGAAAGAGTACATAGTTCTTCCCTATATCTGTGGGCAGAAGACTTGAGCAAACTCTTAACAATACCTTAGCTTAGCTGCTTCTAAGCTTAAAGCACAACTTTTGTTCACATCAGCAAAAAATGTTAAATGTCAATGTTAAATGTCTCTTGTCATCTCGATTAGGCAACAGTGTGGGTGCTGATGTGTTGACTGAACATCCTCTTCTGTCGGAGCCATTTTCTGTCAGCTTCTACAACTGGATGTCAAACGCTGTTGGCAATCGTACAGGCGGCAACGTCCAAGACTCACCACTCAACCGCTCACAACACAACAGCCTGCAGACCGGCGGTAGGTCTGATGGTTATCTGATCAGTTCTATTTCCATCAGTAAAATCACAAGTGGATGACACTAAATACTAATGATAATAGGTATTAAGTAGGAAGATGAAACAACTCTTGCTTGATAATTTTCTTTTATTTCCCATAAAACACTCTTCTTTTCTGAGAACAAAATCCACAATTAAACATTAAAAAAAACTTTTAGCAGTAGACAGTTAGGAGAACGATCATGTTGTCTTATGCCGAGTTCAGACTGCATGATTTTCAAAGTAGTCGTGTCACAGATGTGTTCACACTGCATGACTATCTGGGCTGCGTTTTGTCGCTGCTTTGTTTACACTGCAAGATGGATCGGCGACAGGGAGTTTCACACTGCATGACTTCAAAATAGGAAGAATCGCAGACAGCTTTGTCCAAACTACGTCTCACACGCAAAACACGTAGGATATCTTTTGTTACTACATAACGAGAAAGAAGCCTTTGATGGGGTAGAAAATGTGCATATTTGCTCACCTGGCTTTAAAGGGAGTTGGCAATTTCTCCTCAACTTTTTTTTATTTTTTGACCGGGTTGGGTTGTGATATTGCTCACATGACATGTCAAACAGGCACGGGGGCTCCTGCCAAATTTACACTAATTTCCCCTCCATTTCTTGTGTCTGAATAAACTGAAAATGACCCTCTTTTAACTTCTCCCTCAACCTCCCGCTGGCCTGCAGGTACCCACACTAGTGAATGCTGCTCTCTCATTGGCTGTAGGTCATCGCCGATGTTATTTTCAGTCAAAACACATTTCACACGGCATGATTTGAATCGCCGACAGCTCCAGATATTATGCACGCCTAATATCTCCTGGGCACCGGCGACTCGTCAGCAATTCTCTCAGATCGCGTCTTTGATAGTGTCAGGGTTGGGGTTAGGGAAAAGGAGGGCGAGGACTCAAGTGCAGCAAATGGGTATTTATTTATAATAAAGGGAAATAAAAAGGCAAAATAAACAACCCCGAGGGGGAAAACATTAACAAAATAAATAAACAAACAAACAAACCAACTAGACTGGGCTGGCAAGGAGAAAGCAGGGCTGGACAGGGCTGGACACGACTAGACAGGAGGAATATCGACGACGAACTGGCACAGGACAGCAGACATGAGGAGAATTTAAAGCATACATGATTAACAAACAAACAGGTGAACATAATAGACTAATAATGGGTTAACAAGGAGGGTGGGGCTAGACAATAGACAGGAGAGTGCATGACAACACAAGCCACGCACTCACATAGAGACTAGAACACACCAGCCAATGAGAGAACTCATTAACTGTGTGCTCATATGACAACACAAGCACACGGTGTGTGTGTAAACACACACCGCGTGCTTGTGTTGTCATCACGTTGTCATTGTGTTGTAAACACACACACCACGTGCTAAACACAACAACAGAGGACTGAACGCGAGACACAAGCGCACGATAAAATGAAAACATCCTACCGTGCGCTCACACACGCAGCGTGCATGTTTCAACCCAGCGCCACCCGAAACAGAACCCGACTAGACTTAAAGGCGCTGGGAAATGAAACGCACACCGCAGACAAACAAATCACAAGGACAAGAACGCGCAATCGCAAACACGCCCAGGCCCCGCGCGCCCGCATCACGCGGGAGCGCGCAAGGTCCGAGCGCGCCCACAATTGCCGCTCATACAGAGACAATGACAACACATATGACTAGACAGAGCCAGTGTCCGGACTCTGCCATAAAAAAACAGGAATTAACTAGACAGGAGTGGCAGAACCCTGACAGATAGTTTATGTTGTGTGATGAGCCCCGATTTGCTTGTGATTTCAGGCATTTGTCGGCGATTTCTCAAAACCTGTCGGCGAGTCAAAATCGGGGCTAAAATCATGCAGTCTGAACTCGGCATTAGGAAGACGCAATGAAAAGTACGCTTTTGCAAACCCACCTAAAGTTACAAATAATGATGCCAATGAGAGCGATCATGTGACGAATGTTGATCCGTCAGCCAAGATCAACGGAGAGAGTGCGGATAGACTCGGACTGAATCAGCTGTTTAATGGCCCGAATCTCGATGTGTTGCATTCACTGCTTGTTCAGCGCAAATGGCCGCTGTATACAGTACCTCATCTCCAAAGAAGCTTGTCTTTACTAAGGTTAAACTGAAACTGCATGACAAAGAATGTTATTGTGCAGATGGTCAGCGCGAGAATCCTGTTCTGCCCCACTCTCATTGGGTCTGCTCAGCTGACTCGCTTGCTTTTTTCCACAAACACAGAAAAATGTAAATCGGCGCATAACAAGACCGGGCATTAAAAATGACATAAAAACCCAAACCAAAATTGGTAGAAGTGACCCTTTTCTTCCTTTTTTTTTGTCCGTGCATATTATTTTTTCATTTGGTTACTGATGACTGCTTTACAGCTTTCACTATTGAACTGAATGATTTATTATAATCTTACGTTTATGTTTTGTAGCAGAAATATTATTTGTTTATTAAATTGACATGCACACAAAAACATAGTGCCAAATGGATATTTCTTACTGCAATGCTTTACTAATGTTTTAAGCAAACCATAGATTTAATTTTCATGAAGACTTTTTATAGCAGATAACTCGCATGCAAGGCAGCATAATAATGAGAAATGTAATTTATTGTTAGTATTATTGTCATCATCGTCATCATTAATATTTTATAATTGTTGGACATTCATTTTGGAATTAATGCGCAAGTATCAATAAGTCATTACAGAACTAGTATACAATATATTATTAGTATGCAATATACAATTTGCAGTGCTCCTAAATTCTTTCTGGTGCTCCTAAATTTTTTAAGTTGGGAGCACCGATGTTACCAAATAAAAAAGTTAACTTTAAGCCCTGCAATACAAATGGCCTACTGTCTTATAGAATGGCTGGAATAAATAAGTTTTTTTTTTAATATATAAAATGCAACAACCAATAAAGATTTCAAGGTCAATATTGTTAGCCTCTTTAAGAATCAATATTTTTGACTGGCTACACTCCAACCACATTCCTAGAGGACCACCAACTCTGAACATTTTCAATGTCTCCTTAACCAAATACATCTGATTCAGATCATCAGCTCATTATCACTCATTGATGGACTGAAATCATTCTATCAGTGATTCAGTCAAGACTGAAAGACCTGTAATGGCTGTGACAGACAAAGGAGACGTCCAAAACCAGGGTCCCCGCAGGTCTTAAAAAGTCTTGAAACGTCTTAAATAAAATTTTCGATTCTTAAGGTCTGAAAAGGTTTCTGAATTCTGTAATTTTCCGTAAGGAGGTCTTAAATTTCATGGAGGATCTTAAATTTAATGTCCGACTCGTCATTTTTATTAATTTTTTTCCAATCGCAATTTGACCTGCGCAACATTTGGGGGCAGCACTTCGTGGGTGCAACCTGCATCATTCCATAGGTGACATACGAGTAAGTGATTGATGAATGCGTTGCGTTGATGGTTCGCCACCACGGCATTTGGCGAAATCGCAAGCATAGGAAAATGTTTGTTTTATGACAATTATTATGAGGACGAAAAGAATAGGGGGTGGCTGAAGAAAACAGCCAGTAATCATGAAGGGAGGTGTGCTTTATGCAAAAAGACGATAAAACTAGGGGACAACGGGCCACAAAGCGCTCGATTCACACATGAAAGCAGAGAAGCATTAGAAGTATGTGTCGACGCAGGCAAGTAGTTTGCCCATAAGTATGTTCTCATCGAGCACTTCGATCTCTCAGCCTTCCACAAGGCCGTCCACTTCAAGCAATGCCTTCTGCAGCTTTGCGAATGTAGCCGAATGTAGCCGAAATACTGTGGGCATTTCAAACCGTAAGCCGCCACCAATGAGGACATCCACCTAGTTTTTCAAGCAATGTTCCTTGACTCGGTGTTGAGGACTTAAAAAGGTCTTAAAAGTTATTAAATTTGCTGTTAAAATATGCGGATACCCTGAAAACATACAGTGTTGGTGGTCCTCCAGGAACGTGGTTGAGAAACACTGTGCTACAGAACAAACCACTCTTGTCCAATGACTTGCCTAAGTAACCAAACTTGCATAGTCAACCTAATTAAAAAGCTTCCTTTAGTTAAACATCGCATGGGAAATATTTGAAAAAGAATTTAAATTTCACGAAATGTTGCTGGTGATAAGCAAGTACTAGCAAATAGTGATTGCATTGTCGAGGTGTCCACAGAGGGTAACAAGCAGCAAAAATAGCTTTTTTTGAGAGTGTCTACCTCAACTCTTTGCTTCCAGGAGTGCTCCCCACCATTCCTTCTGCGTCAGACTTCAACACGGTACTGTCGAGTGATCAGAACACACTGGACACACACTCTCAGCACTCTCACTCGCAGCACAGCACGAGTCAGGAAGACCTGCTTGATCAAGATGAGACCAATCTCTGCCCTGCAGCTGTACAGCTCGCCGATGCTCAGGTGCGTGTGTGCCACCAATACTTAATATGATGTTGTTGTTTATTTATGACCTCGAGCACGTCTCATTCTGTTTGTGTGTCCTGGGATAATCCGTACAGGTTGTGTTCAAGCCGTTGTTGAGTCACATCGGGATCCAGGCCCAGGATGCTCCTCCGCTCAGTTACAAGATGTACTTTGGGGAGCATCTGTCCTTCAGCGGCACACTCGAGTGTTTGAGGGCTGACATTGTCGACTCTGACACCAGCAAAGAGAGGAAGAACAAACGAGCACACAGGTAACAGAGCTGTCCTGCTTTAGCTGCTGTTCATCTGTCTAGAGAGATTCTGTTCTTTCATCCTGTTGCAGTTTTTATTTTATGGAAGGATGGGTACTCAATAATTGATCGACTACAGTGTTGTTATTGTTAACTAAAACTAACAGGGAAACTGTTCATAGTAAAATAAATAAATAATAAAAAAAAGAAGTAAAATATTAGACAATGCATTGCCTTAGGAAATAACTGCTATTCATTCATTCATTTTCTTTTCGGCTTAGTTCCTTTATTAATCCGGGGTCACCACAGCGGAATGAACCGCCAACTTATCCAGCAGTTGTTTTACGCAGCGAATGCCCTTCCAGCTGTAACCTATCTATGGGAAACATCCATACATTCTCATTCACACTCATACACTACGGACAATTAGCTTACCCAATTCACCTGTACCACATATCTTTGGACCGTTGGGGAAACCGGAGCATCCGGAGGAAACCCACGCGAACACGGGGAGAACACGCAAACTCCACACAGAAATGCCAACTGACCCAGCCGAGGCTCGAACCAGCGACCTTGCTGTGAGGCGACAGCACTACCTACTGCGCCACCATGTCGCGCTATAACTGCTATGAATAAAAGTTAATATAAGACGTACTGTACTTTAATGAGTACTAAAAATAGACAAAACTGAATTCAAATTAAATGGATAAATTAATAAGACCAAAAACGAATGCAACAAAAGCTAATGCATGAATTAATAAATAAATAAATAGTACATAAATCATGGTAAAATCGAATTTACAGGTAATGTTTTGTTAAATTAAATTAAGAGCTAAATTAAATACTGTTTGCATTTTAACTATGTTGCCAAATTATTAACCATTCAACAGTTGGTTGAACAATCATTCATTTTCTTTTCGGCTTAGTCCCTTCATTAATCAGGGGTCATCACAGCGGAATGAACCGCCAACTTATCCAGCATACAGTGCATCTGGAAATTATTCATAGCGCTTCACTTTTTGAAGGGAGGTGATCAATAACCTGATGGTCACTGTCTGAGCTTCAGTGTTCTTCTGTGGAGAGAGGAGAACCTTATAGTAGGACAACTATTTGTGCAGCTATCCACCAATTATGTGGCCAGAATGAAGCCACTCTTTAGCCTGGAATTTGCCAAAAGGCATCTGAAGGACTCTTAGACCATAAGAAACAAAATTCTCTGCTCTGATGAGACTAAAATTGAACTCTTTGGAGTGAATGCCAGGCGTTTTGTTTGGAGAAAACCAGGCTAATACCATCCCTACAGTGAAGCATGGTGGTGGCAGCATCATGCTGTGGGGATGTTTTTTAGCAGCAGGAATTGGAGAACTAGTCAGGATAGAGGGAAAGATGAATGCCGCAATGTACAGAGACATCCTGAATGAAAACCTGCTTCAGAGTGCTCTTGACCTCAGACTCGAGCGACGGTTCGTCTTCCAGCAGGACAATGACCCAAAGCACACTGCCAAGATATCAATGGAGTGGCTTCATTGCAACTTTGTGAATGTTCTCGAGTGGCCCAGCCAGAGCCAAGAGCTAAATCCTATTGAACTTCTCTGGAGAGATCTGAAAATGGCTGTACATCGTCGCTTCCCATCCAACCTGATAGAGCTTGAGAGGTACGGCGAAGAGGATTGGGCAAAAATTCACAAAGACAGGTGTGCCAAGCTTTTGGCATCGTATTCAAAAAGACTTGAGGCTGTAATTGCTGCCAAAGGTGCATCAACAAAGTATTGAGCAAAGGCTGTGCGTACATGTGATTTTTCAGGTTTTTTATTTTTAATACGTTTGCAACAACGTAAAATCTTTTTTCACATTGTCATTATGAGGTATTGTGTGTAGAATGTTGAGGAAATAAATTAATTTAATCCATTTTGGAAAAAAGCTGTAACACAAAAAAAATGGAAAATGTGAAGCGCTGTGAATACTTTCCGGATACACTGTATGTTTTACGCAGTGGATGCCCTTCCAGCTGCAACTCAACACTGGGAAAGACCTGTACACTCTTGCATTCACACACATACACTTAATTCACCTTAATTCACCTGTCTTTGGACTGTGGGGGAAACCGGAGCACCCGGAGGAAACCCACGCGAACACAGGAAAAACATGCAAACTCCACGCAGAAATGCCAACTGGCTAAGCAGGGACTGGAACCAGTGACCTTCTTGCTGTGAGGCGATTGTGCAACCCGATGTGCCACCGTGACCCGCTAAAAACTAAATGTTAACATAAAAAATTAAAACTACAATAGATAATAACAGAAAAATAGACCAAAGCAAAAAATATGCAAATAAAAGCTTTCAGACCCACACTCTGATATCACCATACAAGTTGTTAGTTTGATGACACTGGTTATACATTAAAACACTGGTATATAGTGTTTTAAAATAGCTAGACGAGCAAAACGGAATGGAAAAGAATGCACAGAAATATTTTCACAATTTGTTTAGTACTGTGTTTCCCAACTCTGTTCCTGAAAACACACCAACAGTACACATTTTTAACCTCTTCCTAATCAAACACACCTGAATCGACTCATCAAGAGCAGAATCCAAAACCTGAAATGAATGGATCAGATAAAGGAGACATCTAAAATATGTACAGTTGGTGTGCCTCCAGGAACAGGGTTGGGAAACACTGGTCTAATATAACTATTCATGGGTGCCATATTCCAATAGATTGACTCAATGCAATAGCCAAATATGGAAGATCACCAACAATGTAGACAGAATTTGTCTTCCTCTCCCTTCCTCCCTCTAAATGCTTAACTAATTTCATTCCAAATGTTAGCAGTCCTTAATTCTAGACTGGTTTGTTTTTGATATTTCAGACAGGGCATGGTGAACCTCCCACCTCTTGATTTCAAGCCTGCGTTGATGATTGAGACTTTCAGCTTGAATGCCGTGGTGTTAGAGAAGTGCATGTCCACTCCTCCGTCCGCTAGTGCTCTGTCTTTCCATGAACTGAGCCGCAGACCCCAGGCCAGTGTACACTGCCACTTCACTGTCGCCTGCCAGGCCATCCGCCAACACGTGGACATGGCACTGGTTCGTCTCATCCACCAGTTCAGCACTATGATCGATGACATTAAAGCCACCCAGACAGACATTAAACTGAACCGCTACACTGCCGGCTCGTCTTCCCCCACACCGACCAAAGGACGTACATATCGGGAGTTTCGTTCGTCCGATTTCAGCCGTAGTTCGCGTGGGAGTTTGAATGGAGCGGCTCGACTGGGCACACAGAAGGGCAAGCGTGGCATGGTCGGGCCGGGTCTGGACACATTAACAAGGAGCCGGGAGCCTCGTGGAAGGGGGACGCTGGGACGCTCAGAGCGGAGGACGTCCAAGGTGTCGCGGAAAGGGTCCCGCGATGTGGCTGATCACATGACTATTCAGATGGACGACTCCGACTCTATTACTGTGTCCGAGCAGAGCGAGCCGTCGGCCGAGTGCTGGCAGAACATGTACAAACTGCTCAATTTCTACTCGCTCATATCAGACCCCACAGGAATCCTGGAGAAGAACCAAGACAATGCTCTATCTGGTAGGACATGTTTTTGTTTGGATTCTTTACAAATTTAAAATAAAGTTTTTTGGGACGTTAGAATCGGGATTGTTAGTTTTTAGAATATTTCTAAGCTAATTTGCTCCAAAACAGTGACAAAATTCATGTTTAGAACATATAAAACTGTCATGTGAAGCTTGTAGTTTGTCACTTCCACCTAAATGGATCAACAGTTTTATTCACATCATGTCATTCTTCAGTTTCTCATCAAATGGTGACCAATCAAATGCTCTCTGGTAGCTGACATGCCCCGCCTCCTTCAAGACGCTTCACAATTGATGCGCTTGAGCTCAACCACTTCCACTGGCAGAACTGTGATGAAACAAAATGCTATTAGCTGTTTTTTTTTAAAGGGGCAGAGCTACGCTATGTCCCACCCTTTCTTCATGTTTTGGTTGAGATTACCTCAAACATGAAATAAAAATGCTCATTTCAAACACTGAATGGAAAGAAAATTAACACTACTTGAAGGCGGTGTTCATAAGACATTGAAAATCATGACTTGATGTGATGAATATGAATGAGATTTTATTCATGCTTATGACAAGTGTCAATCCCTCAGTTAGGTCATTTTAAATGCAAAGGTGACATTGTTTGAGATGTCTTTGTTATGAAAATTTGACAATTAGCAAGACAACATAACTTGTCATAAATCTGTCATAAACATGAATGTCATGAAGTTACTATAATTGTGTAATGAATTTTATAACAGTGCCATTAATATTTTTCTTGACCTCAACTGCAGAGACAAATTGAATTTTGCCATTAAAATATCATTAAATATGAATGATTCTGATCTAAAAAAAATTGACACTTTTTTATGACCAAATTTTGTTCTACAGAAAAAAAAAGTGTTCAGAAAATTAGTCACGAGACCGTTATAATGGTCTCATGAAAATCATGTTTATGACAGGTTTATGACAAGTTATGTTTTGAAATTTGTCACGTCAACTTGATATTAGCATCTTTGCATTTAAAATGGCATAACTGTGTAATAACACAATGTTATATTTTTGTGAAGTCATGATTATGAAGGCGCCATGACAGTCCTATGAACACCATTTCAAGGAAAGCGTTACAGAAAGTATTTAAATAAACATACCAAGAATGAAAATAAATGTATGAAATAAAGGATGAGTTAGAATTTTCGGAATTTCCTCAACATTTTTGTTAACGTGTAGATGTGTAGTGTACAAAATGTCACTTGCATTATTCTCGTTGGATTTTCAGTACTGTAATATGGTAATGAGCATCACAATAGTAGATTGTGTTAATATTTTATAATAAAAGACATCACAACAATTATATTCACCATACTGTGAATGCAGTAAAAATATAATATTGTTGGATTCTGTATATCCAAATAAGAGAAATTAAAAACACCATCTTCCAGAACCAGCAATAGTTTTACAGTATTTTATCTTACCTTTTATCCTAAGGCTACAAAAATATCTGCTAGTATAATTTTCCGTACTTTTGGTTGAATCTGCCTGTTCATTTGTTCGTTCTTGCTGTTCAGAGGGTGGGCGGAGCCCTGCGGATCCTCCATGTCGATTGGTATTTGAATCAGAGGAAGAGACTCCGCCCAGCCGCCTAGGTCGTAGGCGGAGCTTAGTAAGCGCTGAACCCCAACATGTCACTCTCATTGTGTTCGGAGTTGGAATGGTGAACCGCACTCATCTGGAAGCAGACATTGGTGGACTGACCATGGAGGCGGAGCTTAAGAAAATACACGGCAGCTTTACTCTGAAGGAGAAAATGAAAGGTAGAGCATACAATATTCACACACTTGAAAATAAGCTGTACACTAACAAACACCTTACACTGTCAGTTAACTGTAATATCTGTATTTTTGCTACAGACATTCTCCATCAAAAGATGACAGAGACCTGTGCCTCGGCCCACATCGGATGTGTGAACATTGTGCTTCTGGAAGGAATTTCACCAGACATACAGTCAGTAACTCAATTAACACAAGCGATTTACAATGATGAGTGTAATTATTCTTTCAGTATGTGCAAACATAGTTTCTCATGTAATGTTTTAAGCCACTGGTTTAAGAGGATGGCTTGCTGGAGAGTGTACACACTGCCTGACAGTTTTTTTTCTCTTTAACTCGCATCATACTTACAGACTAAAAAAAAATACATTAACTAAAATGCACACCTTAAGTCAATTATAACTATCTATTTTAAGTAGGGTTCCCGTGCTTCTTAAAAGTACTTCAAAGAAATTTCAGACGTATTAATTCAAGGCCTGGAAAGTGCTACAACAAACATAGGTCCTTGAAAGTACTTGAATTAAATAAAAAAATCTATTTGTTTGATTTCAACAATTGTCAAAAAAGATTGAAAAAATTACAAATTCTTAAATTAAAAATCATATGTTTAAATCTTGTACAACAGCGCTGACAAATTTTAGGAATATTTTGGAAAACGCATTTAAATATCACCAGTATTGAATATGACAATGGGGGGGGGGGGGGGGGGGGGGGAGGGGGGGGGGGGGGGGATAGAGGAAGGGTTGTACAGGAGTGAATCTCGAATAATATATAACAAATAAAATACAAGCATAGATCAATAAAACATAGTAAAGATAAAAGTGAATTCCAGTTTTCAGGTATTCTCTATTTAGATACAGATACTAAATAATCAGCACTGCATAGTCTTCATTGTGTATTATTTAATCTTTATTAATGTTAGAAAAAGTTTATTTTTATTATAATATTGAAATGTTCACACAGTCACAGGCCTAAAGGAACAGTTTACTCAAAGATTGAAATGCACTAACCATTTACTCACACTTTTCTAGTTTAAATACTATAGGAGTTATTAAATTATATTCTTTTTGTGTTTATTTAAAAAAAAAAAAAAAAATGTTTGAAACAACCTTGGCTAAAAACTTGCTCTCACATTGTTGTAAGCATTATCAAAATAAATTTTACATAGATAAAAAAAGAAAACTAATTTAAACTAAATAAATTCAGTTATTCGTGTTCTATGATATACTGTAATAAATTTGAACGTCATTGTTTTTCTTATTATTTAACATTATATGGAGACATTACATGAAACATTACGTCATGAAAATGTACTCGAAAGTTTTGGAAAAGGAAGTCATGGAATTTTAGTAGTAAAAATGTGGATGAATCCTGAAAGTTGCTTGATTTAAAATTAACAGTGCTTTAAAAAGTCCTTGAATCTGCTGGGCATCTACAGTTTTATATTGCTATTTATTTTAAAGATAAAGTTTGTTCCTATGATGACCTAGCTGAATATTCGGCATCATTACCTCTCACTGTAAAAAATGTAGGGTTCCACACAATTCCTTCATGTTTTCCTAACACATATCAATTAACTTAACTTCCTTGTTTTTACAATTTTAAGTGGATTGAACCTAAAACAATTAAGTTGTTCCCAAAAAATACCTAAGAATTTGTGTTGTTTTGGTTCGTTTTAAATAAGTACTTTGAGCAAGCAGAAAAACAGTGTAGTCTTTAATGTCACATGACTCTTTCAAGATCTGAATATGCTGATTTTGCTTCTCAGTGAGCATTTCTCAATATTGTAAATGCTGTATGTTCTGTCATGTATCAGCCAGAATTATTTGCAGCATTGTAAAAGTAATTACTTCTAAAAGTATTCATTCATTAAAAAAGCATTAGATGGTTAGAGTATTTAAAGGCCACAAGGTCTTTTTAGAAAAGAGAATTAAGGTGTGTTCCAAATCATATACTTATGCATTATTCTACGCCATTTTGTAGAATAAATAGTGCAAGTAGTGCATTCATTCTGAAATATCCTTTTTATTCCAAAAAAAAAATAAATGCACTGTAAATACCTCAATAATGCACTTATTTTACCGTTAAAAAGAAGTGTGGAATGTTGGACACTTCACACACTCAACAGCTAGAGTTTTGCTCAAGTAGCAGAAGGGGCAGAGCTGTCAAGATCTGACGTTTAATTACTGTATTTTGTAGTGTGAAGGCAAAACTCCCCTACGAGAGTGATTATGCTTATGGTGAATGTGGTTGTTCTCATGTCAGGTATAATTTGATAGTTTGTCATTTATTTTACTAATTTGTCATCTGGGAAACTTTGTAATTCTGGTTAGTAAAAAAACTTTAGCGTTCCATTTGGGATGAAATTACCTTGTTATGCTATGCTGTTGAGTGTGCAAGTGCTTAAGTACATAGTGCAAAAGTCCATAGTGTATAGCAGGGATGTCAAAGTCAATTCCTGGAGGGCCGCAGCCCTACATAGTTTACTTCCAACCCTAATTAAACACACCTGATCAAACTAATTGAGTCCTTCAGGCTTGTTTGAAACCTACGAGTAAGTGTGTTGAAGCAGGGTTGGAAGTAAACTGTGCAGGGCTGCGGCCCTCCAGGAATTGAGTTTGACATCCCTGGTATATAGTGTGCCATTTGGGCTTCATGAGCTTCAATCATGTTTCTGCATGGCAGGAAGCTACAAACGACTCATCACTTTGAAACTGTAAAACATCACCCTGAAAACTTATCTCAGAACAAAACACCTTAGAAAATGTCAAACTCATTTCCTGGGTTGTCATGCCACTCTAATAAAGCAGCTGTTGTATTGGATTTATAATGCTAGCACACTCTTTGCAATGGTCATATTTTAAAGTTATTTTCAAGTCATGTTGGATCTGTTTGTTTCCTCTCTCTCTCTCCTCAAACGTGTTTTAAAAAGTGCAGATTTATCACAGCCAGTTTTGAAATGTTGTTATCTCTGTGGTAACTTTCCCCTCTTCTACTTTCCTCCTCTCTACTCTATCGTCTTTTTGCTGGTATTTTTTTCTGCCTCTCTGACTGGCAGACTAGAGGATTTTCCAACCTCACCTACCAGCACAGCCAAGCAGGAGTTCCTGTATGTCCAAGTTTCCTCAATAACCTCGTCCAGTCCTCCATGACCATTTATAACATCTTCATGATATTCGGATATCACAGTCATTTCCATTCGTCACTCATACGCCACCTTTCTTTCACTCTTTCTTAAAATAATAACTTTTCATTCTCTAACACTCCAGATACCTGTCATACAAAAGCTTCACAAACTATTTTAGCCTGCATTTACACTAGTGCTTTATAAAAATTGCACAATATTAATCATTTATTAAGCAATAACAAATAGGTTGTTCATAATTCAAGCATTAACTCTACTTTGGTAGACATTTATAAACAAATTATAAATACTGAAAATGCTGCATTATTGACTCGATATAGAAGCATCTATAATTTGCCTAATGGTTGTATTTTTGGACATTTTTGTTAATGATTAATTTTTCAATACTTAAGTATTGCATTATTTACAGACCAGTTATTTAAGAGTTGTTAGTGTTTTTTATGGTAATATAATATGATTAATAAACTATTTGAGCTAACATTTATGCATCTTATTTTAAAGCATATTTAGTAATAGGTACTCTGTATGTTAATAATTGCTTTATTAACATAAATCCCTGCAGTTTTTGTGAGCTCATCTGAAATATTATATCATCTTATATTTTAAACAACAAAGGGAATGAACTATGAGTGATTCCGAACAAAAAAATATACTACATATATAATAACAGTAACAGTAACTAATAACAATAGCTATATCAAATAAAAATAAATCCCTGCAATCTTATCTAAAAAATAAAATGATTGTACAGTTAAAATATCGCTGAAACATTTCCAAACTAAAACTGTATCTTTAAAGTTTTCGGTAACACTTTTTTTGATGGTCCATTTGAGTATTAGTAGACTGTCTGCTTAATATCTGTTGAGACTGACATTTACCAGTCTTTCAACAGACTTTAACTGACTATAGGAAACTTTGCAAGTACGCGTCTACTCACACTGATCCTAACCCCAACCTAACAGTCTACTTATAATCTAATAATAATAATAATAAGTTTTATTTATATAGCGCCTTTCCAGAGCTCAAGGGCACTTTACAAAGAATGTAACAAAAGAAATAGTACAAGCAGACATTGAAAGAAACAGTAAACAGGTAGAGACAACATTAGGTTTGCAAACATACAGGGAATCAAAAATAACAAACTGGAAATACAAAACAAGACCTAAGAGACAAATATGTAGAGTACAGGTGGGTTAAAAAAAGTGGTCAGTTTAGTAATCAGAAGAGTGACGTTCAGAAAACAAGTGAGTTTTAAGCAATGACTGAGATATTATTTACAGAGTAAATGTGGTAGAGAGTTCCAGAGTTTGGCTGCAGGAACACTAAATGAGAATTAGCTGCAATGTAACTTAAATTCAACAAACGGACCATCAAAATAAAGTGTGACCAAAGTTTTCAAAGCGCTCTGTTTTTTACGTTGAAGATGCCAGAGTAGTGCGGCTTAACACTATGCTTAATTGCAACAAAACGTTCGCAATCAAAATGAGTAAACTGAAATGAAAAAGTGTAAACGGCATATTAGTGACATTTTTACTTTTTATAATCCACTCTCCATTGTGGGGTACATTGGAATAGTTTTCCACTTTTGATCCACTTTAGAAGCTGTTCTGATGTAAGATAACCAAATGTTCTATGAAATTGTCATGGCCTCTTGCAGATTTCACAGTGGTTTCGACATGTGAATGTGTTGTATTAACCAACAGGAAAAAAAAAAAATACTAAACAATTAGGCTTAACAGTTATGTTTTGTTTTTTCTTGCATTCAAATATTTGCCAAAATGTTTTACCCTTTAGCCACACAATATGTAGATTACATCATTTTCTTCTGTACAAACATTATTAGAGATTTGTTTATCCATTTAAATATAGGTTGATTTGAAATGATGCAGTAAAAGACTCTCATTGAGTAAAAAAACTGATTTGCAAAAGATATGTGAAGACTTTTCTTTCATTTCTCCCAGTTCTTCCAAAAGTAATAAGTACAGGGTATTTCACAAAATCAAAACTCATAACAGAAAGTGGGTTATAAAGTTTTGCTTGCGCATATTGAGTTTGTGTGCTACTACAGGCCTCCGACAAAACTATATTTTAAATACTTGCTCCGAATCTGGCATAAGTTGTTATATCCAGTGATTAATTCTTTCTCAGAGGCGCTCAATACTTGAATCCAGCTTAGTTTCCCGGTTGACTTCAAATCTGACTGCTGGAAGTTGCATATCCATCAATGCTAAAGGAATAGGTTACTCATTTCCTCACCCTTCTCTTGTGATAAACCTATACAAGTTTCTTTCTTCCGTTGAACACAACATAAAATGTTGGAAACTGGTAATAATATATGTAAGTCAACAGTTACAGCTTTCTAACATTCTTTAAAATATCTTCTTTAGAGGAAAGAAACTCTTTCTTTACGTTTTTTAACCATTTAAGTCAGGGGTGTCCAAACTCGGTCCTGGAGGGGCGGTGTCCTGCAGATTTTAGCTCCAACTTGCCTCAACATACCTGCAAGGATGTTTCTAGAAAGCCTAGTAAGAGCTTGATTTGATAGCCCAGGTGTGTCTGACTGGGGTTGGAACTAACCTTTGCAGGACACTGGCCCTCCAGGACCGAGTGTGGACACCCCTGATTTAAGTGGATAAGCCTTTAAGTATCACATTAGTGTTTGCAAATTTTGTGTACATTACTAATCATTCATGGTCATTTCTCTTCATTATTAACCCATCTAGATCTTCCTCTTTGCAGTTTTCCGACGCTCCAACATTAACATTTTGCCAGTCTGTCCATCCACATTTCATTTTCATTGTAACTCCTCTGTAGTTGGTCCAGCTTCTGCTTCCAAAGTGAGCATCTGTAGTGAGCTCCTGTTGTTTGTTTGTCTATTAGGACTGTGGTGAAATGTAACATTGCGAAGTCCCAGGCTTTATACAGCGCACAGCGTGGGCTGAAGACCAATAACGCTGCCGTATTTAAAGTGGGCGCCATCTTCATCAACATCCCGCAGCACCCTGCAACACTGCACAGCATGATGGTCCGCAGCTCCCACCAGCTCTCAAAGCAGATCTCAGACCTCATCCGTCAGCCCTCCAACACGTGAGGCCAACTCTTTTCTTTTCTTTACTCTTAAGTATGTTTTATCCCTAAAATGTTAAATTCAATTCTGTTCATGCCAGTCCGCCTCCCAATCGGGAAGACACACCGACCCCGCAGCCGTCTGAAGTGAGCATCAACCAAACGCCGGTGGAGGCCAATGAGTTTCCTCAGCTGCCTGAGGGACTGGAGAAGAAGCCAATCGTGTTGAAGTTCAGCGCTATGTTGGACGGGATTACGATCGGTGCGGCTCTGTTGCCTTCGCTTAAAGCAGAGTACAAGATGGGTCGTATGAAGAGCCATGGCATGACTGGTACTTGCAAGAATATTTGTTCATGTACTTCACCCAGAAAGTTCACCCAGATAGTTCACCCAGAAACGTACCTTTACTCACCCTCAAGTGGCTTCAAACCATAGTAGGAAAAGCCACCAATGGTTGCATGTTTCTAGCATTCATCAAAGTAGCTTCTTTTGTGTTTGACTCAATACGATTTGGAATACAGGTTTGGAACAAGTGAAGGGTTTGTGAATGGTGTCATATTTTTAGGGTGAACTATGGCTTTAATTGCAAATATCTGAAAATATTTTAATGATAATATATTATATTTTAATGATATTTAATATTGGCTAACACTACAGCCAACAGCTAGCTCTCTGCAACTCTCACATGGTCGCCCACTGAAGCTAAGCAGGGCTGCGCCCCGTCAGTACCTGGATGGGAGACCACATGGGAAAGCTTGATTGCTGCTGGAAGTGGTGTTAGTGAGGCCAACAGGAGGCGCTCAACCTGTGGTCTGATCCAATGCCCCAGTATAGTGACGGGGAGTCTATACTGCTCACTGAGCGCCGTCTTTCGGATAAGACGTTGAACCAAGGTCCTGACTCTCTGTGGTTGTTAAAAATCCCAGGATGTTCTTCGAAAAAGAGTAGGGGTTTAACCCCGGCATCCTGAGCCAGATCTGTCCACTGGCCCCTGTTCATCATGGCCTCCTAACCATCCCCGAATCATAATTGACTTCATCACTTTGTCTCCTCTCCACCAATCAGCTGGTGTATGGCTGCCGTTGCGTCATTCAGGTGGATGCTGCACACTGGTGGTGGATGAGGAGATCCCCCCCATTGTGTAAAGCCCTTTGAGTGTCTAGAAAAGTGCTATATAAATTTAAGAAATTATTATTATTATTAAAATATGGATAAAATACAGTGACTGCATTCTAGTCCACATTGCAAACTTCCCTTTCCTTGTTTCCTGAGGGAATCCCCACCGCCAATTTAAGGTGCATTCCACTTTATCAAGTGAATGAGGGAAGTTTACATGGACATACCCTCGATCCCTTGATTTTGACTGAAGGAGCAAGTCTGCTTCATATGTCCACTCCGGCAATTATATGTCCCAGTATTCAATGTAGTTGTGATGTCACAACAATGTAGTTCTGAATTGCTTAAGGGTTTAGCGCATTCCATTTAAATCCTTTCAGATTTCCCACCAGTAGTGGACACTTGCCTGACATAATCAATGATGTACATCTGAGGGAACCAGACAGAGGGAAGTTAGCACCAAAATTTGTAATGCAATGCAGCCATTGTCTGACCATGGAATATTGTACTTCTCTGATCTTTCGATCTAATTCCGCGAAAAAACTTTAACAATCATGTGCTTTTTTTGTCTACGTTTGTACAGTCAGTATTAAAGCAATTGAATACTTTATGAATACATTATGCATTGTACTTTGCCTTGACTTTAACATGCCCACAAAACTTAAACTGCTGAGAATATGTTTCCTAAAGATTTAATTTACAGTAATGCAAAGTTGAATTGCTTGTTCAGATGATGTAAACCTATGAGGCAAGAAAAACGTATTCATATATTTTAAAGGCGACCTATAATGCAAAAATCACTTAAACACAGTTGTGTGGCAATGTAAAATTTTACCAATTTTTAGCAATGGTAAAAATTTATTTTAGTTTTTATAATCGCACTTCATAAAAACTGCAGGAGCACTTTGATTGACATTATCCCTCTGTATTTTCATCAGAGGCGGAAAGCCCTGCCCATTAGTGACAAATCTCTCCCTCATTAGTATAGGACGCAAGTCTTGTTTCTGAATCTGCCACTATACCGACACACAGGCAATTGTAGCTCCGTCATCTTTTTTAAAAGAGGGCTGCAGACTCAATCTCATTTGAATTTAAAGCGACAGTCACCAAAATCACACAATTAGCATCAAAGCCTAAACGGGTAGAGTTTTTTTGTAGGGTATTTTGAGCTGAAACTTCACATACACACCATAGGGACATATATTACATCTTGTATAATATTCATTCATTCATTCATTTACCGGCTTTGTCCCTTTATTAATCTGGGGTCGCCACAGTGGAGTGAACCACCAACTTATCCAGCATATGTTTTACGCAGCGGATGCCCTTCCAGCTGCGACCCATCTCTGGGAAACATCCATACACACTCATTCACACACACACATACTACGAACAATTTATCTTACCCAATTCACCTATACTGCATGGCTTTGGACTTGTGGGGGAAACCGGAGCACCCGGAGGAAACCCACGCGAACACTGGGAGAAACGCCAACTGACCCAGCTGAGGCTCGAACCAGCGACCTTCTTGCTGTGAGGCGATTGTGCTACCCACTGCGCCACTGTGACGCCCATCTTGTATAATCGGCCCTCTTTAAAACTTCTGGTTATATGAGGCTACAAATTAAGGCTATAAAATACTTCCTTTAAGTACTGTAGTGAGGTAAAATACTCACCGACCACCACTGACTGTCAATATTTAGTTGCTAAACTGTTTTTAAATAACTCACTTTGGATGTATTTGAAGTGCCGCCACAAATGAAACGCAGGTTTGTGGGAAACCCAGCATTGCTTACTTTTGGTTAATGTTTGGCTGTGTCCCTCTCACAGGTGCCCAGACACGTTTCACTTTCGAGCTGCCCAATCACAAGCTGTGTTTCCAGTCGAAGGTTTCCCCTGTGGACGTATCGGCGATGCCCCCCACTGCCAGCCTGACTCTGCCACCTGTCACCATGTCAGGACAGTACATCATTCAGGAGCACGAGGGCCACAGCGACACTGCCTGGGCTCCTGAATACAGCAGCTATTTGCAGGGGAACTACTTGCGCTGTGTTGCCGAGGTGTGACATTGATACTTCACTAATGCTTCATTGATTGCTGGTCACATGCGTTAAGTGAAAACCATGGATGGATGTGTTTGGTTGTAATGGCTCAAATTGGCTTGTTTGCTTTTAGATCGGGTCTTTCGAACACAACTTGACCACAGATCTACTCAACCATCTAGTCTTTCTGCAGAAGGTCTTCATGAAGGAGGTCAATGAGGTCATTCAGAAAGTGTCAGGTGTGTTTGAGACGAAGCTTGTGGTATAAATGTGTAACTTATGCCATGTGTTTGTTTGTTTTGATAGATTTTTTTAAATAGTTTTTTTGTTTTGTTTTTAATTGGTGATTTTCAAAAGCTTTTTTGTATTACTTCAGTTGTTTTTTTGTGTTTTATGTATTGTTTAGTTTTTTGTTATCTTTATTTTACGTTTTATTTTACTTTTGAATTACAGTTTACTTTCGTTTTTGTGTTATTTTTGTTTTTGTATTCAGTTTTTGGGTTTTGTTTAGCTTTTTGTTTTATTTTGTCTGGTTTTTGTTATTTTATTTATTTTTTGTTTATTTAGCTTTTTGTCCTTTGTTTTATTTTTGTAAATAGTTTAGTTTAGTTTTTATATTGTTGTTTTATTGAGGATTATTTCAAATATGTTTTGTTTTGTTTTGTTTTGTTTTGACTTGATTTCACTCTAGCTTTATAAAATGTGTGTTTTTCTGTAGGAGGGGAGCAGCCAATCCCACTGTGGAATGAGCACGATGTGTCAACAGATGGTGACAAACCTAAAATCCTGCTTTACTCCATAAATCTGACATTTAAGGTTTGCATTTTTTGTATTTAGGCTTTCTGCAATTAAATAGTGTTTAAAGACTTTCTAAGAATGTTTTTTTTTCTGTTGTAGGGAATTCAAATGACAGCCACGACTCCTTCTATGAGGGCGGTGCGCTTCGAGACAGGCTGGATTGAGCTTGAACTATCCAATCGGGTGCAGTGTAAAACTACTCCCACAGGAAGCAACTACCTGAAGCTTTTTGGGAAATGTCAAGTGGATCTCAACTTGGCGTTGGGCCAAATCGTCAAACATCAGGTAGCCACTGTAAACAGTCCCTGTTATGCATTACCATGCATTCTGGAAAGTAAATTGCCTTGACTTTAGGTCACAACATGTAAAATTTGAATTGCTGAGAGAAAACAACTCAGATAAGTTGCACCAGTGTAAAAATCAAGTATCAATTTAATTCCAAAATCATTTAAAATGGATTATACATACAATATATATATAAATATTCAGTACTTACTGTAATTCAGATTGGTTCTGAAGGTGTGCTTTAATAAAAAAAAAACAAAAAAAAACAAAAAAAAAACACTCAAAGTATTTCTAGGCAGGTCTCGACCACATTACAGTTCCATGTAACTACGCCTCAAAGCTCTTTACAGTGTACAGCAGCAGAAGAAGTATAACCTGCTAAGTGAATTAAATAATGAGATAAAATTATGACTCTGATCAAGCTTCCCCTCAAAAATAAACAGTTTTATCCCTTGAGATTTTTTATTAAACCTACTTTGCGCTGTGGCTGTGATTACGTTGTGGAAATATGCTAAAATGACTTCAGTCAGACAAGGGTTAGAGCAGAGCAAAAAAGTAGTTTATTAAAATAATCCTGTAGGATGACACCTGTTACACACACACACACACACAGAGTTAATGTATAAGAGACTGTGTCTCAGTCTTTTCACCAGACAGTTTCATACCCATTAGTGCACTTACATTTGTGCCAAACTCCTGGAAAGATACATTTCTGATGGGAAAGAAATTGGCCAGTGCCAAACTGCTTCTCTCTGCATTCTACAAAACATGTTGTTCATCAATAAGTTCATTAAAAAATTCCATCAGTTTTTACAGGTTGTGCATTGTTTTCTAATAATTCAACAACCATTACTCCACATTTAACAGTATTCTGAAAAAAATATACAAGAGTATAAAAGAAACAGAAAATCTACTGCCATTTGCCAATAAAACATCAAACCTGAACAAATGTACTTAAAGTAAAAGTGAAATAGCAGCATGTTGGAAATTGCTAAACAAATATTCACACGTCTCTCTCATTCAGCACAAATGCAAAGCGCTTTTTGCATGTTTCACTTATTTATTTCTTTTTATTTATTTATCGACATACATTCTTGAACATTCTATACTTTTACTGAACAGCTTTTTAACATAGATGAAGAATAATCATTGTGTTTGACACTCAAAAATTACTTTTAAAAGTAACATATTACAATCTTAAGTCCATCTTAATCTAAAACAAATTGAGGAAAAATAACACAATAGTTTCTTTTTTAAGTGACTCCAGACTCAAACATATTACTTTTAAAAGTAACTTTGCCTGCAATATCATTAAATCTACTTTCTCCTGCAGGTATATGAGGAGGCGGGCTCGGATTTCCACCAGGTGGCCTATTTCCGAACTCGGATTGGTTTGCGCAATGCTCTCCAGGAGGAAATCAGCGGCAGCTCTGACAAAGAGGCCGTCCTGATCACACTCAGCCGTCCTATCATTTTTGCTCAGCCTGTGGCTTTTGACAGAGGTCAGTCAATTCTTCGCCTTTTGTTTGTCAATTCATTCTCATTGTGAGATTTGGGGGGTTTGTAATCGTGTATTTGTGTGTGCGCTGTAGCTGTGCTCTTCTGGCTGAACTATAAGGCTGCCTACGATAACTGGAAGGAACAACGATTGGCTCTCAACTCCGACATTCATATGGCCACCAAAGAGGTTGTTGACAAACTGCCAGCCATTCAGCAGACCAGCGTCCAGGCCTTCAGCACACTCTTCCTACAGCTCACGGTCAATGACCTGGGCATCTGTCTGCCCATCACCAGCGCCACACAGGTGGATACTTAATGATGCACAGTATACACTAATTCTCAGTTTTTTGGGGGATCAGTATGATTATTTTAAAGGTTTTTGCTCATAAAGGTTACATATTTTTACATTTTGTTACAATTTGCCCAAAAATACAGTACAGTACTGTAGAATTGAGGAAAGTTATTACAAAAACAGATAGTTCTCATATTTGTTCATTTAATTTATTCCTGTGAATTTCCAGCACATTTCCACAGTGTAACATGAGTCCTCGGAATTCGTTATAACATAATCATCTGCTGGGTTTGCTGTATGCAGTGGTGGAAAGAGTACTGAAAAATCATACGCAAGTAAAAGTACCATTAATTGCCCAAAAATGTAGTGCAACGTAGAGTAAAAGTATCTGTAGTAAATATTTCTCAAAGTATGAGTAAAAAGTAGACCTTTTAAAAGTACTCAAGAGTCGTGAGTAGTGAGTATTACACTGTAGAAAAGTTCATGCGTTTACAGAATGTAACGTTTACAAATCCCTGCACAAACAACATGTAGTGTATTCAGGGATCTTCCTATTTTCGTTCGTTCCTTCCAACCTTCCTTCAATTATTTGTTTGTTCTCTCCTTCCTTTATTAATTAGTTCGTTCCCTCCTTCCTTCGTTCAGTCGTTCGTTCGTTCATATTTTTGTTCCTTCCTACATTAGGTCCTTTTGTTCCTTCATTCCTTTGTTCGTTCCTTCCTTCCTTAGTTTGTTCAGTCCTTCCTTGAAATCTTCCTCCATTCGTTTGGTCCTTCCTTCTTTTCTCCCTTCATTTGTTCGCTCATTCTTTCTTTCATATTTTTGTTCCTTCCTTCATTAGTTCCTTTGTTCGTTCGTTTGTTCATTCCTTCTTTCCTTACTTAGTTTGTTCAGTCCATCCTTCAAACTTTCCTTCATTTATGTGGTTCTTCGATCCTTGCTTCCATTCCTTGTTCGGTCCTTCTTTTTATTCGGCCCTTTTTTCCATTCTTCATTTGTTCCATTTAGTGATTGTTTAAGGCTGTTTGGTGAAGATTGAAGAGTATTTGGTGATTTCAGTCATCATACAGTCGACATCCATAATCTTCAGTGACATGCAGTCGATAAAAAGCCTCTGGATTATTGCGTGTGCAGATTTTGGACATCTTCGTGGACATTTTTAATGTTTCCGAAAGGTTTGCTGCATTTATAAAGCGCCCATGTCTTGAGGTTGTTCAGTATGATGTGATTTACTTTCTATGTGTGATTTAATTGGACAGGAATCACAGGACTGATTTGTCTACTTTAGACAATGACCATAGACAAGAAAGAAATACAGTAGTGACTGCAGGTTGAAGGAAAGTAGTGGAGTAAAAGTACAGATACTGCACTAAACACGTACTCAAGGGAAAGTAAAAGTCCACATTTTTAAAACTACTCAGTAAATTACAGTTCCTGAGAAAAACTACTCAATTACAGTAGTTTGAGTATTTGTAATTAGTTACTTTACACCACTGGCTGTATGTAATGTGATAATGTTCAAAAGTACCATTAAAATGCATTTACTTTTATTCATTAAGGCATTCAATTGTTCAAAACTAAAAGTGTAATTAAAATAAAGACATTCATAATGTAAAAAAGATACATTTTATTTAGAATAAATGCTTTTATTTTTTTCAATAAAATATGTTCAATATGCTTTTGTTTTTAATGCATCTTTTATTTTATTTATTAAAATTAAATTAATCACATTTTTTTACAAAATTTTGCAGCACAAATCTTTTGATAATTATAAGATCTATTATTACCAATTTTGTACCAGTAATAACTGATCATAATAGAACAGAAAATATCATATTATAATGATTTCTGAAGCATCATGTGACACTGAAAACTGGAGAAAAGCTTTCAATCACAGGAATAAATTACAAAGCAAATAAATTAAAAAAAAATAATGTAAATAATATTTTGATCAAGTAAATGCAGTCTTGTTGAGAAGGAAACAAAAACAAACAAACTAACTAACAAAAGTTCTGATCCCAAACATTTGGCCGTTAATGTAAATTTCACTCTTTTTGCTGATTTGACTCGTCTGATTGTCTTCGATTCACATGCGCTGTTTGACACACTTCTATTTCCGTGGGATTTTACATGTTTGTTAATCTGTTTTACTGTGTTTAGGCCAATTACAGTATTGATTTTGACACTGGCTCAGCGCTGGTGTTAACCATCGAGAGTACGCTGATCACAGCCTGCTCTTCTGAATCGCTGGTCAGCAAAGGACATTTCAAGAACTTCTGTATTAGATTTGCTGAAGGGTTCGAGACAACTTGGGATGACTGGAAACCTGAGATCAGAGGCGACCTGGTCATGAATGCATGTGAGTAACTCTAGATGATAAAGAATTTGCGGTATTTATTTTGCTAGCGCACATTGTTAGTCTCAAATTAATATGTGCAAGGTAATCCTTTGGGGGGAAAATGTGTTTGTTTTAGTAATCTTTAATCAAAATCTGACCATTTGCTTCCGTTCTGGAATGGTCGTCTCTTTCTGATGATGTCAGTTTGACGGCTTCGGTGAAATATGCTTAGCCACACCCCTCCAACTCTTAGTTAAAAGATTAGAGGAGGAGTGCAAAAATTAAACCCCGCCCCTACTCAATATTCCATTTCAATTTTAAATATGCCGTCATACTGCAATTCGAATCTAAGTCTGCAACAACTTCCGTTTCACGCAGACTTTAACTTGGTTATGTCTGTTTTTGACTCCATAATGTTCCTCTGATTCTCTTCATAGAATCATCATTAAGTGCGTTTATATGGATCATCATAATCAAATTATTAGATTTTGCCAATAGTGCGATTACACTTTACCTCACGTAAATGCAATAATTCGATACAAATAATGTGTTTAAGCTCATAATCACAATAATACGGTGGCCAAGAGAGCTTAACATGCTGCAATTTAAGAAAACACATGCATTTACAAAAAACACCTGCAAATTAAGAAGCAATCTTCATCAGTTTAACAGCACACGTGTGTCAAATTCTCAAAACGCAAACAACTGAAGAAACGCACTGCATTTTGTCACAAAACAAAGAACTGAAAAAAATCTGCTGCATTTTGTCACAATGCAAACAATTGAAGAAACGTGCTGCATTTTCTCGCAACACAAACAACTGAAGAAACACGCTGCATTGATTAAACACACTGCATACCATTAAAACGTTTCATATTTAATCATCAGTTTATTTAGGCTAATTATTTGCAAAAGACAATGGAATCGTTTAATCAGGATATTAAAATAAACAAACAACTCACCTTAAAAGACCTTACCACCAAAAGACTACCAAAAACTTCACTGAGCAACAGTCACAGCATAATAACAAATCCATATCTCATGGGTCTTTCAAGGGTCTGTCATGTTTTTGGGTGCCCTTGAAACATTTCCGTTGTGTTACGTGGATATTTGCAAGTGTTGTGACCAAATGCAGTGCGTTTCCTCAGTTTTTGACACTTTTCTTATACATGTATACACATATACATGCACACATATACACGTTCAAATAACATGCCAAATAAATAAATAATAATAACAATAAAAATAATTATTATAATAATAAATATGAAAATGATAATCATAATAAATAAATGAAAAATAAAAATAATGAATTGACTATGATTATTATTAATAATCACATTATTCGTGAGCATGTAAAGCATTGTCATTGTGGCTTTTCAGGTGTTGTGCCTGATGGTACATATGAGGTTTGCTCCAGAACAACAGGTCAAGCCTCTGCAGGTAAGTGTGAAACAATATTCAGTCATCTGAAGAAAAAAAAAAAGTTACTTTATCTTTAATAATCTTTAATTAATATCTTTAATTATCTTTTCACATTCCAGAAAGCAGCAGTGCTGGGACGTGGACTCTGAACGTCCTGTGGAAGATGTGTGGTATCGATGTGCACATGGATCCCAACATTGGCAAGCGTCTGAACGCTCTGGGCAACACGCTGACCTCTCTGACTGGAGAAGAGGACAACGATGACATCACAGACCTCAACTCTGTAAACATGGCTGACCTGTCAGACGAGGACGAAAGTGACGGCGTGTCTCCACCCGTACACATGGTCAGTCATTTCACTAGTATTTATGAGTGGTTAATATCAGTGTTGTAAAGTGTTTGTGCTTATTTGACATGTTTTTCTCTGTCTTTGATGTCATTTTAGTGTCATTTTTGTGTCTGTGTCTTTGATGTCATTTAGTGTTCAGTGCTGTAAACGTGAAGTAGGGCTGAACGATTCTTTGCATTTGCAATAATATCGCAATATTATAAAACAAAGGCAGTAAAAGTATACTTAGTAAAGGTTTTTGCAGAGAAGGCATCACATTTTGGATGTTCTCAGACATTGTTAGGATGCCTTATTTTTATATAATATTCGAACTGTGGCAAAATCGTTTGAGGAATCTGTTCTGCATTGATTATTATGTTTGTCAAAATTGATCACTATTTTCTCTTAAATCAATTCTGAGCAAGTTCTTAACAGCTGATGATGCTGTAGGTTTTACAAACAGCTGTACACTGCTTGTATCTAATAACTTACAAATACCTCTTAAACATAATAATCATTGTTAAGTGAAAAGTTGTTCAGAGTGAGCTGTTTACGTGAATTTCGTGACATATAAGCCAACTTGCTCGACTTGAGGAACACATAAGCGCTTTTTCTCGTGGGCGTTTGAGTAGGTGGTTAAAATCTAGCCTAGAGTGCCACCTAATGTTAAAGTTCCACAAAACCCCCCAGTCTCAGCAGGGTGTTTTCACACCCACAGTCTGGAAAAGCTCAAGAAAAAGTGGGTGTGTCCAGCTCTGTTTAGGTGGGAGTGTCAGGGGAGGGAAAGAGGGGAGATTTTGCATAAAAATGTGAGTTTCCATTTGGGCGCATGCTGATTTTCAAACAGGCAACACACACACAGACGCAGGGGGAGAAAGACAGTGACTGTTTACATTACAGTAATCAAATTATTTGCCAAATTATTAATTTGTCGACTTTAACTGCAGTTTGGCACTTTTACTCAGGAAGATTTCCTGCGTGTCCCTCGTGACAAACGAGATATTAAATGTGAGTAACTGCTGGAGGACTGCAGATTTAAAGGAGTGTGTTAGACCGCACGGCGTATGTTAGAAAAAAAAAAACCTCCGCATTTCTCAGTAACTTAGACACCCTCGGTAGGCATCAGAAAGCTGTGTGTATACACTATCCTGTAACAAAATGCGGCAAAAATTCAACACGACGGTAAGCGTTTGATTAGGGTGTTTATATATTTACACTCGGAGAGCAGCATTCTCTCACTTACCAAATCTGTAGAGACAGGAAAATCAACACCAACTGGACCCTCCTTTGAAAAGGAGACGAGCTAATAGGGATTTCACCATTTCCAGATGCGGAAAGCTCTCGGGTAAAAATGTTTCTTACTGTCGCGTGCGCTGTAATCCACCGTGAGTGCAGTTGCGCTCTCATAGCGGGGAAATGAAAGCAAAACTTTCGTTGGAGCACGTTTGTAAACACAACACTGGTGACCTGTGTCTGCAAACAATTCTTCTTCTTCCACTTGTTTTGGCAACACAATGTGGCGTCTTTCTGCCATCTGAACACTGTAGCAGGTAAACAATCTTATCATGCATATTAATGAAGCTGCACCGCATACACAATAAAGCACGCTGTTTGGTTTGAACCAAGTCGATCTCATGAATCAATGGCGATCGCTCGGCGACGTCACGATCCACTGGCCGATACAGACGTCCACTCTCCACGCTGGAATACATACAAGGATCTCATTGCTGTGACGCAGCTTCAAAAATTCATTTCAAAACGAAAGAATGAATTTGCTCAAAAAAATGCAAAAACAACCAATTTTCACTTTATAGCGAAATATATGTGTCCTAATAGTGTTTATAGCAGTGTGGGACACATATATGACTGTCAACAGCTCAGAAAATGTGTTTTGGTGTTTCGTGACCCTTTAAAAACTAAGCTCAGAATCAATTCAGGAGAAAATAATGATGTATTTAGAAAATGTCAATCTATGCCAAATGGTTTTCGTGAAAGACTTTTTCACCCACAGCTATTAAAAATATAGTAAATTGTTAAGTTCTATAATGGATGCGTCAGAGAGCCGCTGTGAATAAGCAGGTCATGAAATGTTCTTTGAATACACATTCATTTAGTGTAGGCCTGTCACGATATCTTTTTTTTTTTGTTGTACGATATATTGCACCAAAATATATCGCGATAAACGAAATTATTGTCATTTTAAGACCTTTTTAGGCCACTCATAATGCCAGAATGGCAATATAATGGCATCATAACGCAAGCACACTCTTCAAAAGAACACATAATGTTTTGTTCTTAAGAAAATTTTATTTAATTTAGCCATTTTAATAATTTAATAATTAGGCATTGGAATCAGAATGTGAAAATGTATATCCAAAAAAAAAAAATGTTAACAAAAAAAAAAGTAAGGTAAAAAGTAACAGAGGCTGCGATATCTGCTACCAGATCTATTTTCAGTTGTCAGACATCCACATCAAAATATACTTTAGTCATTTATGGTAAATACTATAGTGTGTTTTTAACCATACTGACACTGACACCTCCAATAGAGAGAGGTTGTGCAATCAGCAAGAATTGGTTTTCACGTGTGGGCGATATATATCAACAAAAAGCTCAACAAAGGCTGTACTTTCTTCGTCAGCTGAGGCAGTTCAACCTCCCAAAGGAGCTTCTAAAACAGTTCTACACCTCCATCATTGAATCAGTCATCTGCACTTCAATAATTGTCTGGTTTAGCTCAGCTACCAAATCTGGCATTCGAAGACTACGTCGAATAGTTCGGACTGCTGAGCGAATCATTAGTACAACCCCCCCTACTCTCCAAGAACTGTACTTATTCAGAGCGAGCAGAAGGGCTGCCAAAATCACTCTGGACCCCTCACACCCAGCACACTGCCTCTTTGAACTGTTACCTTCTGGTCGTCGCTACAGAGCACTGCGCACCAGAACAGCCCGACACAGAAACAGTTTCTTCACCCAGGCAATCCATCTCATGAACACTTGATGATAATAATCGTGGAACCAACATCACTACTTGCTATACACTTTTTACACACACATACACTTATTTAACAACATACTTTACATGCCAATTTGCACATAACAAATACACTTTTTACACACACATACACTTATTTAACAACACACTTTACATGCCAATTTGCACATTACAGCTGCACATATAACGTTGTATATAGTAATACACCTGTACATACTCTTGTCCATCTGTATATTTGCATTTAACACTTACTTCTATTTTTAAATTATATTTATTATCTGTTTTTTGTCCCGTCTCTGTAATTCTGTTGCACTGTAGAAGCTCTGTCACGAAAACAAATTCCTCGTATGTGTGAACATACCTGGCAACAAAGCTCTTCTGATTCTGATTCTGATATTGCATCACCAAAAATTATTGAAGACATGTCCATGTATTGTGCGATAAGTCGATATATTGATTATTGTGACAGGCCTAATTTAGTGAGCGTTACGCCCCATTCACACGGGGCGTCAGCGTCAACGCTTCCCATTCACTTTGAATGGGTGACGTCAGGCGTTGCCGAACTGCATTCTGGATCCGTCTGCGCCGGTTCAGCCGCGTTGCTCGCTTCAGGAGTTGGGACTTTCTCAACTTTTCAAGCGCCAACAGAAGCGTCAGCCAATCAGATCGCTGTATGCAAATACACCAGCTCCGACAGCAGCCGATTGTTGACTTATTTCATTGGCCGACGCTGCTATGACGGTCGCGTCAGCCCCAACTTCAGACACGCCCTTTGTCAAGCGTTGACGCTGAAGCCCCGTGTGAATGGGGCGTTAGTGTGAATAATGTGAGTTAACAGCGCCATCTAGCAGCTATTGTGTAGTTTGATTAAAAAAATGTGTAGCTTTCTAATTAGTTAAACTGCTGAAAAGATGAACTGATAAAACTAAATCTGAACACTGACCAGTTAATATTGTGTTGACTATATTATATAATGATTTATTGCTTGTCTTTGTTAAACAGTACGGTAAAGAACTTTGACAAAGCGGCATGTTAAATCGCAATATTCATCTACAAATAACTCCCAATTAGATAAATTATATATCGCAATCAAAGTTGTTCAGCCCTACTGTGAAGTGCTTTGTGTATTTGTGTTTATTTGTACTCAATATTTGTGTAGTGCTTTGCGTTTGTGTTTGTTGTTAAACCGGCCCCATGTTTGCAGTTTACCGAAGGCGATCTCAGTCCCAGAGTTTCGTTCAGGAAGCGGCTGGTGCAAAGCATTCTGGGAATTAGCCCCAGCCCCCCTCCCCTCTCGCCTTCAGAGTGTCGTAGCGTTTCTGCATCGTCCACAATCACTCGGCTAAAGTCGAGAAGCGTTCGCCTGCCATCCTCAGCCAATGCAGAACGAACTAGACATCCCAGACCCCTGTCCTGGGGCTGTGTATGTACTTCAGAGCCTCCGTTTGCTTCTCAAATCCTCTCTGTTTATCTGTCACATTCCTTCTCTTCATATTGTTCATTCTCTCAGGGTGGAAGTTTCTTTTAAGATCAGTCAAATTGCTCAAAACCTTCTTGAAATCTGCCTAGAACTTCTGGTTTTGAGCAACCGAAATAAGCCGAGCGAGTCTGGATTTTACAGTTTCCTGCTGCCTTATTTATTATTATTTTTTAAAGATTCCTCTCCATGAGAAATGAACGGCTGTCACTTCTTGAAAATATCTTGTTTTCCAAATCCAATGGATGAATTTCTCGTGGATTGGCTGTGCTTCTGTAATCAGTTTGTTTGGGATGGTGTGGTGATTTGTTTTTGTTTTGTCTGCTCTGCGGTGCTGTGCTGTGCTGTAATGATCAACACTTGTTTTGACTGTGATTGAACAGTCTGTGTGATTTCAACATATTTAGATCTAATGTGCATGTCTTTACCTAGGGCTGGGCGGAATGATACTGTAAAACTGTTGTAAAACAACAGGGTATCTATACCATTTACAAAACATATGTCTCAGTAATGAAACATTCCATTTTGGTGTCCATGTTAAGTAAAAATGACAAAAGTGAATTTATGTACAGTTGAAGTCACAATTATTAGTGCTGTTTAACGTGGAGAAGATTTTTGTATTATTTTATTTATTTATTTTCAAATCTTAGGCATAACTTGGTTAACTAGGCATGTTAGAATAATATTTCAACAGTGCTTTGTTTAATAGAAAAAAAATTGAAAAGTTTTTTTTTTCTCAAAGGGGCTAAAAATTGACCTTTAAATAATAAAAAATAAAAAACTGCATTTTTTAGAAGCCAAATTAAAAAAAAATATTTTATACTTTTTTTCTCCGGAAAAAAACACTATAGAAAATGTGAAAAGTTCCTTGCTGTGTTAAACATCACTTGGGAAAACTTTGAAAAGAGATCATCTAATCATTTTGCTAATCATTTTGCCTTCAGCTGTACATAGAAAGCACATTAAATGTAAGTAAATCGTCTTCTTTAATGTTTAAAATATTTTATAGTAAAAATAAAATGGCAAAATTTAGAAATATTCATCCGTTGTCACTGAATGTAACAAACTGAAACAAAGGCTGCGTCCGAAACCTAGGTACTGCATTTGAATTTAAATGTACTACTTGGCCGTTAGAAAAGTATGTTCTATACAGTATGAGTGGAACTCGGGTGTACTACTGTACATCCGCCTTTTTGTCATGATCACCTGATCTAATCGTGTCAGTTGCGTCTCCTCACTTCCATTCATGAATTCTCTTGTGGGGCATCATGGGATAGTGTAGCATCCATACGATGCACACTTCAGAATCTTGAAGTAGTAGGTCATCAGGGTACTTCTCGTGTACTGATTTTCGAATTCTATGAATTCGGACATACTACTCGGCTCGCATATTGAGTTTAGCGTACTTTATAGTATGGAAGTATGCGATTTTGGACGCAGCCAGACTTTCATGTAAAAAGTCATACTAAACTTTTAAATGATTAAAAATCTAATGCTGGGCAATGGGTAAACCCTAGTTGCCTGAAGAATAGAGGCAAAGTATAATGATTTAAAATAACAATTATTTAGTATTTTGAGGCTGCAAAGTGATCCTTAAATTGACCTGTCTTGTTCTAAATATGCCTGGCAAGTTGTTATAGTACTATTGTTATAAACTATTGTTACACTGAACGGCATTTAGGCAGGTCTTTTGTTAATCATAGTAAAAATGTAAAATATAATATGTATACATTTTCATTATATGCATGTTAAGACATAACTTTTGTCATACCGCCCACCCCAAAGTGTGTCTCGTATCTAAAGTGCGTTTGGTTATTTTGACAGTAATTTCCCTCTTACAGGAGTCTGTAGATCTGCGCAGACAGGCAGTCATGAGCAATCAGATAATCGACGCTCGCGGACGAAAGTTCTCCAAGCGCCTGGTGGACATTAGAGAACTCAATGAGCAGGCCAAAGTCATTGACGATCTCAAGTAACACCTTGCAATAATCTTCAAAATACCTCAATTATTTGTCTAACGTCTGAAAGAAATCGCTAAAAGTCTTTTTTCTTTCTCTAAGAAAACTGGGAGCGAGTGAAGGCACTATAAATCAGGAAATCCAGCGATATCAGCAGTTGGAATCGGTTGCTGTCAATGATATTCGTCGGGATGTACGCAAGAAGCTGCGACGCTCCAGTATGCGGGTGAGAAATCCACGATTCAGCCCTATTACTACTTGTTAATGTTTTATTACTACATTGTGAATGTAATGGAGGTGTAATGTTGCATTTCAGGCTGCGTCACTGAAAGACAAATGGGGTTTAGGGTACAAGCCAAGCTACAGCAACAGCAGGTCAAAAAGCATTTCAGCTGCGGGAAGACCAGCCATGAAGAGATCAGATAGACCCAGGTACACACATATATTCTTGTGTATATGGTTTACGAGGGCTCTCCATAGGTGTAATGTAATGTAAAAACAGCGTATGATATGGCTTTACCCTACCCCTACTCCTAAACCCAGCACTCACAGGAAACTTGTCAAATTGTCAGAAGACCCAGTTAATATGGTTTTTCATTCATTCATTCATTTTCTTTTCGGCTTAGTCCCTTTATTAATCCGGGGTCGCCACAGCGGAATCAACCGCCAACTTATCCAGCATTTGTTCTACGCAGCGGATGCCCTTCCAGCCACAACCCATCTCTGGGAAACACATCCACACATTGTCATTCACACACATACACTACGGACAATTTAGCTTACCCAATTCACCTGTACCGCATGTCTTTGGACTGTGGGGGAAACCGGAGCACCCGGAGGAAACCCACGCAACCACGGGGAGAACATGCAAACTCCACACAGAAATGCCAACTGGCCCAGCCGGGGATCGAACCAGCGACCTTCTTGCTGTGAGGCGAACGTGCTAACCACTCGGCCACCGTGGCGCCAATATGGTTTTTATCATTCTGAATATTGTTGACTCGAGGCATGTCCTCATAAACCACCTTAAGGCCTTAATCACACCGAAGGCGTTTTTTTGCACTAAGAGGTGCCTTTTTTTAAAGCTATACTAATGGCTGCAGGGGTTTTACGTGCACTCTGCACCTTGGCTGTTTCTCAATTCCAAGAACGTAGAGAATGGACTCGTGTTCATGTGGAGAGCGGTCTTGCCAGGTCACATTGGGAGAACAAACTCGGGAGACCATGAGAACAGAGAGCGTGTCGTGTGAGAAATGAGATGCTGCGTTCTTCCTGATGGTCACATGACCCTCATGCATCTTTAACCGAAAATTATTTAAACATTACAGCATTCATACAGCTATTTATTGTTTTCCCCCGTTTCACAATATATACTCTGCATAAAGACTTTACAAAAATAGGCTGCACAACACAAATAACACAGATTTTAATGTGAATTTTAACAATTAAACACCCTTAATGTGTTCATGCCTTTATTAAGATTTTCACGTTAATGTTTACTTTCACCATCTCATTTTGGGAAACTCCTGACTGGTAAATAAGTATATCTCTGAACTTTAATAATAAATCTATACAAAATGCTACGCTTCCCACCTCCAGTCGCAGTGACCTCTAGTATGTACAAGTATGATGCTCAAGTCTGCATCGGTGCGTCCTCCATATCAAGAACACATCCGGGAACTCTCACGAGTCTCCGTTATTGCGGTCTTGAGTATTGGAACTGAACTTCGGCGGATGATGTTGACGTTACACGAGAACACAAGGACGCAAAACCGCTGAAGAACGCATATTGAGAAACAGCCCTTGCGTTTTAACGCCTGCTGCACCTTGTGTTCTTGCCGTTATGCTTTTTGCGCCTGCAGTTGAAAAAGTCAACGCTGAGCGGAAAAAGCGCACTGTGTCAGTCGCATCTTCTTCATTCTCCAATCAAATGAAAGCAGAGGTGGAGTTTGAAGTGACAGCAGTGTTTGTGCTGTCAAGATGACTACAGAGACTATTAAAATGAAGGCGGGACTAGTGGTCGCTGTTTCGAGTTATCCATTGCCGAATGACTTCACAAATCTAAAATACGACAATATTATTAAATATTACAATATCAACAACATGTGCATAATACACAGCTGATTTAGTGGTTGCCTTGCGGAGCGCACTTCTTTTTTTCGTGTCAACAAAAAAAGGCAATGATGTGGGCCTTCGGTGTGAACGGCCCATAATAGAGTACTACTAGGTCATTCTCATGCCATTATACAATGTTGTCCTCATAAACCACATAAACAAGCACACACACACACACGTTTGGGTGAATTGTGGGGACATTACAAAGGTTTTCATTATTTTTATACTGTACAAACTGTATTTTCTATCGCCCTCGTCCAACCCTATCGCTAAACCCAACCCTCACAGGAAATTGTGTAGTTTTTCCTTCTGAAATAAACTCGTTTTGTGTGATTAATGAGCCTTTTGAGAAACGAGGACATCAGTAATGTATTCATAATTCACGATCGCCTTGTAATATCTGTGTCATACTGATGTCATTAGTGTCCTGATGTCACAAAAATATACAGACGAGAGACACACACACACACGCACATATTTAACTGCAGATGGGTTAATACCTTTTTACAAATCCTTGTTTTCTGCTATTTATTTTTGACTGTCTAAAGGGACGACCTGCCAGACATCAAAGTAGAAGCAGCATCTCCTGCACCAAGAGTGACCTTCAACATCGACATGGTACTGTGCACATTTGCATCAGACCCTTTTTGTGCCTCACACTTTTGTCGTCATTCTAATATTCCATATTCATGTTCATTGTTTACATGTCAACACTTTAAAGCGTTGCCCATAAGATAAGCCATCGTTTAAAATGTTTGGGGTCAGTAAGCTTCAATAGTGTCTGGCTGCAGCCTCAGAAATGCACTCACATGCATTCAATAGAGCAAGTGACGTCACTGTGATTGTTAGGGCTAGAGGCGAGGTGTGTGTAGATGTTTAAAGCCAGTAGTGTCTGTGAGTGCATGTGCACTCAGCCTGCAACCAGACCCTTCTTGTAAATTTGATGACAGTTAGAAAAGCGTCATTTAAGCTGTCACGAAATATTGCTTTTAAAAGAAAGAAAGTCACGTTTCTGAGATTCGGAGGTTCAGAATTGTAAAATCTTTATTGAGAATCTTGGGGGAAAAATGCTCTTTTTGCTAATTTAATCATTTTCAACAATGTGTTTTGTTTTTACTTTAATGTTTTAATTATTTAATTCCTATTGAATTGACTTTTTTATTTATTCATTCATTTATTCGTTTTCTTTTCGGCTTAGTCCTGTAACACTTGATGTGACACTGACAACGGCGGTGAGGATCCAATTGCAGTTAATATATAGTCAGTATATCAGTGGTCATCGGGGGGCAAACAGATGTAATCAGGTAATCAAAAATCGTGGTCTATAAACAGGCGGAAGGTCAGAAGGTTTGCGGCAGGCGTGGAAAAACAAACAGCAAAGCGAGGATCAAAACACGGAAGACAGGAACAAAGGAAACGCGTTGTAAGGTCACTATACAGGGAACAATACTCAGCAATGACAGAGCGTGTATGTGCTGCTTATGTAGTGTGCGTAATCAGTCTTTGACAGTCCTCCGGAGGTGTGTGTGCGCAATCAGTCGTGATATGGAGCGGGAGTGTGTGTGTGCACTGCATGACTGGAAATGTAGTCCTTAAACAAATCTGTAGTTCACGGAAAGTGTGTGTGTCAACCAGCAATCTCTGGCTGTAGTTCGCTGGTGATCGTGACAAGTACCTTTTATAAATCTGGGGTCGCCACAGCGGAACCAATCCACCAACTTATCCAGCATATGTTTAACGCGGTGGCTTGCCTTCCAGCTGCAACCCATCACTGGGAAACATCCATACACACTCATTCACACACATACACTATGGACAATTTAGCCTACCCAATTCCCCTATACTTTTATTATTCTATTTATTTTGTTTTAATTTAGATTTACTGAATGCTTATCAAATTAATCATTCATTTTCTTTTTGGCTTAGTCCCTTTATTAGTCTGGGGTTATAACAGTGGAATGAACCGCCAACTTATACAGCATATGTTTAAGGCCCCGTTTACACTAGTGCGTTTTAGTTTTAAAACGGCGTTTTAGCATGAAAATGATCCGCGTCCACACTCGCTTTTTCACCCAGCGTCTCGACAGATCTCCGTCTTCAATAATCCACCAGAAACGTATATCACATGACCATTCGCGCACTCTGGGCATGCGCATTCAAGTATGCAGGAAGCACGTGTCTCGCTCGACATTCGGTTATTGTTAGTCAACAAACGCTGGTTGAACGATGAACGCGATGGTAAAGAAAGCAAGAGAGGTCTTTTTGAGGACAGACGACGAGGTCGAGTTGTTACTTAAAGTAACAAATGAATATAAAACATCCATGGCTATCGAAAATACCGTGTTTACAGTGAAGTGAAGGCTGGTCTGCCGTCTGACGGTGGCGTTATAGCCACGTGCGCTTGACGAATAAGGGAAGGATACGCAATGACCCAAAGCCCCAATCACATAGCGAATCTCAGCAGCCACGCCTCTGTTTTCAAAAGTATCGTTTCCCACGTCCACACTGAGACGCTGCAGCAGCGTTTTAGAATGAAAACGCTCTCTCCAGCGTTTCTAAAACGCTCCGTTTTCGCACCTCGAAAACTCCGGCGTAGTGTGGACGGATGGCGTAACCGTAGCAAAACTTATGCGTTTTAAAACGAAAACGCACTAGTGTAAACGGGGCCCTAGGCTGCAACTCATCACTGGGAAAAATGCATACACACTCATTCACACACATACACTACGAACAATTTAGGCCCCGTTTACACTAGTGCGTTTTCGTTTTAAAACGCATAAGTTTTGCTACGGTTACGCCATCTGTCCACACTACGCCGGAGTTTTCGAGGTGCGAAAACGGAGCGTTTTGAAAACGCTGGAGAGGCCGTTTCCATTCTAAAACGCTGCTGCGGCGTTTCTGTGTGGATGGAGGAAAATGGATATCTTATAAAACAGAGGCATGGCTGCTGAGATCCGATACCTGATTGGGGCTTTGGGTCATTGCGTATCCTTCCCTTATTCGTTAAGCGCACATGGCTATGATGTCACCGGCAGACGGCAGACCAGTCTTCACTGTAAACACGGCATTTTCGATAGCCATGGATGTTTTATATTCATTTGTTACTTTAAGTAACAGCTCGACCTCCTCGTCTGTCCTTAAAAAGACCTCTCTTGCTTTCTTTGCCATCGCGTTCATCTGTCAACCAGCGTTTGTTGACTAACAATAACCAAACGCCGAGCAAGACACATGCTTCCTGTTTATACTTGACCGTGCATGCCCAGAGTGTGTGAATGGTGCGCGAATGGTCACGTGATATACGTTTCTGGTGGAGGGAGATCTGTTGAGATCCGCTAGTGTGGACGCAGATCGTTTTCATGCTAAAACGCCATTTTTAAACTAAAACGCACTAGTGTAAACGGGGCCTTAGTTTACCCAATTCACCTATACCACATGTCTTTGGACTTGTGGGCGAACCGGAGCACCAGGAGGAAACCCATGCAAACATTCTTGCTGTGAGGCGATCGTACTACTCATTGTGCCACCGTGACGCCCTTTATAACAGAATTTTTTCCCCCAAAATGTTACAATTTCTAACTGACTTCAGAGAAAAAAAACCTTACTGACCCTGAACTGGTAACACTGTAGTTTAGGCAACACATATTCTCTAAAAACATAGTTTTCACCCAGTAAACTTCTAAATAATGCTCAACGATAGGAAGACAATTGACATTAATAGCTATAGAAAACAGCAAACTTGTGTGAATGCTAATAAACAACCTGTTAATAGAGAATATGTGCTACTTAATTTGCTATGAACTATGTACAGTAGTTTGTATTAGCCCTACGCCTTCAAGCTGAAGAGAATTGGGACACCACTACCCCTTGAAGTGAACACGCAAAACAAGGGGTAGGGGTAAGGGGAAGGGCTAAGGGGTAGAATTGGGATTGGGCCATAATATACTGGGAAACACACACACACACACAAGCACACATATACAGAGGGGTTTTATGAGAGCTTTACTTCTGACTTGATGAAAGCCACATGTAAAGTATGCATCTCCGTATGTTAATTTCAGTTATGGATGGGATTTTCATACATTTGTTTGTGTTTATAAAGGAATCCGCAAATTCAAGTCCAGCTGACTCTGTGTTTAAGGTACCAGCGAAGACAAAACTGATCTAAATCCGATCTTATATTCACTTTAATCTCTCTGCATGAAAGTCTCATAGTGTGAAATTGTTCAATCTAAACGTACTCTTCAAAACCCATTCAAATCAAAGGATCCGAGCCTCTTTAAATAATAGGCTGGAAAGTGGTCTTATTCGCTCTTGATCTCTTACTCACACAGTGATTCACACACTCCTTCGCTCCATATGTTGCAGCTGCTGTGTTTGTGCAACTAATCAACTCTTGTTTCTTCAGCATGTTTGGATCTTGGTCTTTGTCCATGACGTCTTTCTTATCATCTGGCCATCTTTTCATCTTTTCATTTCTCATCCCTCTCTCCTCCGCTGGGTCTTAGTGGAAAGCATGAATTGGGAACAGGAAAAGCTTTCTGCTCGCTTGTTATGAGTTGTCAGCCAACAGATGTAGATGGATGAGTTGACCAAAAAGAATGGTCATGTTATTGAAGTCTTTGACACGATGATCTTAATAGAAGCCCAGTTGGGGAGATGATTTGTAAGTGCTAGACAGCTGGATAAAATCATATCAATGGTAGATCAGATTACCTATTTTTTCAGTGTAATCCTGTAATCTAATAGTCTGACCCAATAGAATAGTTCAGTCCCCATTGAGCTTTTAGACATGTAAGGGTTATGTTTCACCACAGAATCACAAGAAATTGTATATTGTTTCAAACATTTTATTTTTATTATTATTATTATTATTATTATTCATTCATTCATTTTTTTTGGCTTAGTCCCTTTATTAATCTGGGGTCGCCACAGCGGAATGAACCACCAACTTATTCAGCATTTGTTTTACGCAGTGGATGCCCTTTCAGCCACAACCCATCTCTGGGAAAAGTATTATTATTATTCATTCATTCATTCATTTTCTTTTCGGCTTAGTCCCTTTATTAATCCGGGGTCGCCACAGCGGAATGAACAGCCAACTTATCCGGCATTTGTTTTACGCAGCGGATGCCCTTCCAGCCGCAACCCATCTCTGGGAAACACATTCATACATTCTCATTCGCACACATACACTATGGACAATTTTAGCTTACCCAATTCACCTGTACCGCATGTCTTTGGACTGTGGGGGAAACCGGAGCACCCGGAGGAAACCCACGCAACCACGGGGAGAACATGCAAACTCCACACAGAAATGCCAACTGGCTCAACCGGGACCTGGCCCAACCGAGGATTGAACCAGCGACCTTCTTGCTGTGAGGCGAACGTGCTACTCACGCGCCACCGTGGCGCCCTATTATTATTATTATTATTATTATTATTATTATTATTATTATTATTATTATTATTATTATTATTATTATTATTATTATTATTATTATTATTATTGTTATTTTATTATTATTTTATTATTATTATTATTATTATTTTTACATCCATGAACATTGAACAAAGTAAATGCAACTTTTATGAACCTGAAGTGGTTCTGCTATGGGATAAAATACATTCAGGAGGTTGTTATCTGAGAAGGTATTCAGACAGGCTTATCGGCAGTCCAACATGAAGTGGAGGGTTGTTGAATGAAGACTGGGACACACCAAGCCAATGCCAAACATCTAGCACCTGGGGGGGCAGTAATACGCTTTCTCAATTTACTGAGGGAAACCACAGACAAAGCATAAACAAAGCTACTTTTATTACCATTATCTCAGTAATTGTCACTCAACATGGAGGGATTCACTCATTCAAATATATCTGATAATCTAATAATCCATTCATTCATTCATTTTCTGTTCGGCTTAGTCTCTTTATTCATCCGGAGCCACCACAGCGGAATGAACCGCCAACTTATTCAGCATTTGTTTTACGCAGCGGATGCCCTTCCGGCAGTAACCCATCTCTGGGAAACATCCATACATTCTCATTCACAAACATACACTATGGACAATTTAGCCTACCCAATTCACCTGTACTGCATATCTTTGGACTGTGGGGGAAACCGGAGCACCCGGAGGAAACCCACGCGAACACAGGGAGAACATGCAAACTCCACACAGAAATGCCAACTAACCCAGCCGAGGCTTGAACCAGTGACCCTCTTGCTGTGAGGCGACAGCACTACCTACTGCGCCACCGTGTCGCCCTCTAATAATCCATATCGTTTGCAAATATTTAAGAAATGTAGTGAAATTACAGCCGGTGTTCTGACGATCTGTGCTACCTCATCAGAATGTGCTACCGGTAGCTCAATCTGTCATATTTCATCTAAAACAAACTGGGTTAGCACAACTTGTCAGATTCAAATGTCTATCAGAATGAACTATCCCCTTAAAGAAGGGTGTAAAAACAGGGGTAACATATACTGTCAGCTTCAAATGTCAATCGGATTGAACTACAACTCTAATAAACAAATTAAATATAAAAATAATGAATTTTTTTTTCAGTAGGCAGTAGTTTACTCTGATAGACATTTGAAGCTGCTACACCTTTTTCTACATTGTTCAAGTAGAACTACTAGTAGTAGTTATTTTGCTAGATATTTGACGCTTACAATATGTGATAACCCTGTTTTTACATCCTTATTTACTGTGGTAGTTCTTTCTGATAGTCATTTGAATCTGACAAGATGTGCTAACCCTGTTTTTTTGGATGAAATATGACAGATTGAGCTACAGGTAGCTCATTCTGATGAGGTAGCACAGATCGTCAGAACACCGGCCTCTTTGTGTTCCTTCTTAAATTGTTTACTTGCTACGTCACCTCACTATATCACACTCGCGATCTGATTCATTGCCGTATAATCCGTCAGAGCGCTCTGATTCTATATGTTGAATAGGGCTAATGCGAGTCAACGTTAACCTGGCGAGAGCCGGTGGCCTAATAAAACCCAATGGCTGACCGTTGGCATGTTGTGTCTCGGTGTCATGAGAAATTGAGTCCCCCTTGACAATTGGGTCTGCCTAGGACTCTGGGTGATCCTATTGGTTTACTGGAGTTGTAAAAGGTATAGTTTGTAGCGCCTGATTAAAGTATATATAAATGCAGCTAAATCTCGTTTAAATGTATGTAATTTAAAAGAGCGTTATACTGACATAAAACATGGAGAATTTATCTTCCGTACTTTTGTTTTAGATAGCCTACAACGTGCTAGCACTTCTTATGTAAATATACACATAAATACATAAAAACATCAAATAGACATCATTAAATGTTCACAAACGTTTCGATTATTTTAAATATGCGTGTCTTTAACTTGTAGTTTCTGATAATAATGTTACTAATATGAAAAGTCTTGTTCAAATCTCAAGACTGAGAATAGACTTTAAAAAGCACTTTGGCATCCATTGGGGTCCTAAGCGGAATCAATTGCAGGGAGAGGACTCGATTTTCTCACCACGCCTTAAAACTAAAGGGTCTTATTCTGTGAGAACAACCGCCTGGATGTACTTTATCCTGCTAATTACACGGCTACTTACCACTAAACGTATAAATTAGACACAACATTGTTCTGAGTTGTTATAGTTTATTTATTATTTAATTAAAGCTAAGTTGAAATCAAATATGTCTGATTGGAGCAAACACTATGTTAAGAGACTTTATTTGGACACACAATGGTGCCAGTCAAAAACAGAGGTGTGACAGATAAGCATACAAATATAGACGTGAACTTGTAAGCTTGAGTTATTCATTTCAGCAGGTGTTATCTGGGATTAACATACCTTGGATTGTTGTGACTGACTAGTCAGAATCAGGTATTCCAGAGTGCGTTGTAACTATAAGTAAGCACTGTGTAAGTAAAATAACTGGTTGGAATTGCTCAATTTTACATAAGCAAATAACAATGTTGATCTGAGCTAAAATATTTTGAAAACTCGCTAAATGCAAAGCAGTTGCTGGAAAGCATTTCATTTTTTAAAAAAGAAACTCTTTTAAATGCTAAGCAAATGTAGTCATCATAAATCTTTATTAAAATGTCGCACATATCAGCAGTTCTAAAAATAGGCATTGATTTAATTTTTAAGAAATATTATTTTTCTCCCGCTCCCACTTGATTTTGTGGTGAAATTAAACCTGGACTATTCATCCACTTACATGTTTAAGGAGATCTAAGTCCTTTAGTAGAGATGAATGGATGAATAGATGGATAGACCGATCTTCTGACTGTTGGCTTTCACTGATTGTTGAAGTTCCCGGAGGAGACAGAGATGGAGCTGTTGTCTGTCACCATTGATGATGCTGCCCATTACCCATCATGCTCAGTGTTCAGTGCCCCTGGCACACCCGCAGTCTTTTCACCAACCGTTCCCTTCCAGCCTGATGACAGTCGGCGTGATGAGCTCTCCTCCACTTCATCAGAGGACTCGGACAAAGAAGACGAGTTCGACAGGGACAGACCACATAGCTATTATCGTCGACCAGGGTGCGTTAAACACACTTCACATTTAAACACTTGTCAAACTCAACCACACACTCCATGAACTGACTTCCAAAATAAAAGTTTAACATAATATTTGTGTGTACTGTGTATATTTTATTATGAATATATAAATACACAAATGCATATACTTGATAAAATGTTGGTTTATATTTAGACATATAAAAAATATATGTGTATGATACAAATTTTACATTTGAATATGATGTAACTACTTTGATGTAACTTTTTTTATATATAGTTTTGGCTTCTATGAGTGTGTTTATCACATATACATAATAATTATATATAAAACACACACATATTATGTCAAAACAAACTTTTATTTTGGATTTGATTAATCACGATTAATTTTTGGACAGCCCTA
>CAIGQQ010039955.1:293860-351806 GCA_903798035.1 Danio albolineatus
GACATAGTCAATAAACATTTTACTTGCACTTGGATCCTGTAGTATTTAGCACCCGTTACAGTTCTAGCCATGACCAGAGCACCATTACATTTGTTCATAAAACTAATAAGATCCTTGCTACTTACAATTTTTGATTTTGAGTGTTTGTGTTCAGTTGTTAACCAGGATGGCCAGCCACTCATCGAGGGGAAGCTGAAGGAGAAACAGGTGCGCTGGAAGTTCATCAAAAGATGGAAAACACGTTATTTCACCCTTGCTGGAAACCAGCTTCTCTTCCGAAGAGGGAAATCAGTAAGTGTGTCCCATTCACCACAATTACATACTGAATGCAGATTCTCTCTGCAAAGTACAATGTTGTATGTAGATTAGGGATGCACCAATATGGATTTTTTGGCCGATATCGATAACCGATAACTCTTAAGATTTGTAAACCAATATAAATAGTTCACAGTGAACAACTGATTTTATTTTAAACTTCTTTAAAGTTTGATCTGATCATATGAACGGAATAACCTACTCCAGTGGTTCTCAAACTTTTTCCACCAAGTATTACCTCAGAAAAAAATTGTCTCTCCAAGTACCACCATAATGACCGGTATTGAAATACAGTAGCGTAGAAGGCCTAATTAAGCAGCACTGCACAGTTCAAAAAGCAGACAAATAATTCCTATTATTAAGAATATGTATTATTGTCAGCCACTTTAAACAATATAAATAGTTTGAACATTAACTGTGCTTGCAGACCAAAAAAAAAACTTAACCGTTTAAATTAAAATGTGCTTTTAAAAGTGCTTTTAGAATGGCGCTATTTTTTTAAAAGTACAAAGAAAACTGCTGTACATGTAAAGTATTAATGTATAGTAGCCTATTCATCAAAATCTGGAAATGTTGCTTGGACCTGATGAATATAGGCTATATGTCATATACGCATATATACACATTCTTTTATACATTTTGAGATATATATATATATATATATATATATATTGCATGTACAGATGACATATTTGTATATCTTTTAAATCTAAACGTTATTTTTGTATTTTGATATGATTTGGAATTACATATTAAAAGTTAGATCTGCTTACTGCTCGTCACTTACAGTAGGCCTGTGTGTGTCAGAAAAGCCAGTGATTAAATGCATAAATTCCATAGTCAGTTGATATTCTTGATTCTGATTGGCTGGAGGGTGTGCACTATTTTTCATTACGCCACACAGGTAGTTCCAGTCAGTTTTGATCACAGTTTGAAATAAATATGCTTCTCCCAAAGTATTATAGTTACCATAGCAAGTCGCAAGTGCTGCCCAGGAAACCGATGAGGGCTGTTAATGATGGACGGGAAATCCGCAAAATTATTAAAATATTCATCAATTATGCCACAAAATCAAGTTTAAGAGTTTTCAAGCGAGAATATAGTTATTTTAAAGTCAAATTGGCAGTTTATAAGGATATCGCGTGTATAAAAATGATGGAAGCTCCAGGCGGTCAGCAGCAGCTCTGCGAACCTCCGCAAGTGTCGCGTGCCTTGTTCTCTTTCCTTGCGCCAAGCAGATTGACTTTTTAACATCTGATGACACGATGCACTAAAGTAAACATTCTAAGCACTCCGGTGTAATGTACGCTTCAGGAAAACAGCCAATGCTATCTGATCACGGTGTTATTGTACGCGTCAATCGGTTAAAAAAGTGTGTTCATTTTATTCTTTTATTATTCAGCGATTCTTATGCGTACCACTAGAAGAAAGCCTGCGTACCACTAGTGGTACGCGTACCACAGTTTGAGAACCACTGACCTTAAAAAAAAACAATCATTTCAAAATTGCAAGGAGTTTGTAAAGAGCTATATTCATGATTTCACATAAATCAGCATGCCAGAAATAAATTCTTTCCTTTTCTTCACATCGCAAATTAACATGCAACTTGACTGTTTGTAAAAAAAATAAAAGGTTAAATAACAAAAATAGTTAAATGATTTAATTAACAAACAAGTAAAATAAATATATTTTAAATAAAATGAAAGAACTGAAGAACTGAAACCAGCTCTAATGTTTACAGTAATGTACATATGCACAAAGATGTAATGTCCGAAAAAGCATTTTGAGAAGTATTTTGACAGTTCAGAGCCCCTGTACAAGTGAAAAACTAAATGCATATAGTATGATTTACTTTATAATATGTGGCATAAATTCGTCCGTTTGGCGTTTTAGATTCTTTTGAACACATGTAGGTCCGGTTTGTCAATCAGACAACACATCTATGTTCGTTCTTGCTGTCAGTTGCGTGAAAAATTATTGATAAATAATTAATAAATGATAAATAAATTTAACTGCAGGCGCTGTCAGATTTTGATACAACACTTGAGCTTTGAGCACAGGTGACTTTATGACAAACACAAAGCATAATATAAAGACCGAATGTTGCGGATAGTTGCGAACACCCATGCTGGATTCAGCGACTGGCATTCGTATCGTCTGCTGCTGTTTGGGTTGCTGTAAAAACTTTGTCGCACCCCTTTGTGTATGTATGTATGTATGTATTTATGTATGTATGTGCGCAGTGATATCCATCACGTGCGCTCCTTATAATCATTATAAATATTCCGATCAAACAGAATACAATGTTACATCAACAACACATGGCAAGCAACGCATTGATAATAACAAATAATCATATTAGATTACAAACAACCCAATGAGTTGTTTAGCGCGTGTGCATCGCTGCTATTATGTTTACACATGTACTATTTTTCCTGAGGAGATTTAAACCAAAATACAGAATGGCATTCTATAAAACATATCTACACTAATGAAGAATATGGTAACTTACTTGGTTATTAATGCACAGAGATACAAAGAAAGAACAAACTGTTGTCGCCCTGTTATAGTGCACTGGACAAGACTGAACAAGTTCAACCCACGCATGTGCGAGGCAAACATTTCTGTACAATTACGTTATTTATCGGTTTAACCCTGTAAAGCCGAACGTATAATATTTGATACACAAGTTAAGACCTATATATTATGATAAATTCTTTGTTTAATAATCTGTTGTATATGATTTGATATACAACTGGTATATCAGGTAACAGGTAAAAACAAAGTGGAAACGGCCTGAAATGTTTTCTGTTGTCAAAAATTTATGAGCAAAATAGTTTTTTTGTAATTAAAATGAACAATATTGTGATCAAAATGTTGCACAGGCACCTGAGGTATTAACTGTGAGGCAAAATAAATATCATGAAAAAATGTATATGGCAATTTTTGGGGGGAATTTTGCAAGGTGGTTTAAAAAACAAATATAATTTATTGCCTATTTTGTGATATTTCAGGTCTTATAGGGTTAAGTGTCTTCATTGATATTTCAGGTCTTATAGGGTTAAAGATATCGGCTTAATTTTGATATCGTATCGTTAACGATAACATTATAAATAGCTTTTATCGGCCGATAACAATATGGCCGCCGATATATTGTGCATTCCTGTTGCTGATTTCAAGTAAAACTACAGTATAAAAACAATATTATTTACACTACTTCACAAACGTTTGGAGTAGGACCGATTTTTTTATATTTTTGTGGGAATAGAGGATATGTTTATTTGATCAAAAATAAACGTGAAACGGAAACAAATGTCTTTAAAAATATATTTTTTCTTTCATAATTTACTCAGAGCTTCATATTGCTCTTCATATCTGACCTTTTTTTCTTTTCTTTGAAACACAATATTGATTTAAGCATGCGTTCCACAAATTGCACTTTTTAAATTCTTTACAACATTTAATTTCTGTTTACGCTTGTGTTTAACAACTTTGGGGTGTGTTGGCTGCTCTGTTGTGCATCATGCATATTTTATGCATGCTAGAGGTGCGTTAGGTGGTAAATAAACAGTTGATCTGTATTTTTTTAATGCTCAATAAATTGGAGGCAAAGACTAATTGTTCTCAATGTTATGTTTGTGTGTGCAGCTAAAGGGAAAGCTGGTGTAGGGGTGAAGACAGCTAAGCTGTATGCATGGGTAGCCCTGCAGACGCTGCCAGAGGAAATGGTTATCAGCCCATGTCTGCTGGACTTCCTGGAAAAAGCGCTGGAAACCATTCCCATCACACCGGTCGACAGGAACTACACAAGTCAGTGTGGTCGCAGATTTCACTTTAAAATAGAAAGGATGAAATCTAAATTTTGTGACATGTTGGTGGGTAGTGTGTAACTGTATTCTGATATTAACTCTTTAATGCAGCCTCTGCCAGTATTTTTGTTGTTTCTCACTTTAATTTGATGGCTCTCATCACATTAATCAAATTCTCATCAAATTCTCATCTAATACCTGCAAGATATAGAAGTGGCTATTTTCTTTAAAGAGGCTCTCTCAATGGTCAAGAGAGACATATATTATGATATTAACTCTTTAAAGGGCCACGAAACCCCCCAGTCTCAGCGTGGTGTTTTCACACCTCTAGTTTGGAAAAGCTCAGGAAAGTGGGCGTGTCCAGCTCTGTTTAGGTAGGAGTGTCGGGGAAGGGGAAAGAGGGAAGGTTTTGCATAAAAATGGGAGTTTCCATTTTTGCACGCGCTCATTTTCACACAGACTGTGTTTACATGGACATCAGTAATCGAATTATTTGCCAAATTATTAATTTGTCGACTTTAACGGCACTTTCTCTTTATTTTCGGATTGGCGTGATGGGCGGGGCTTCGGTCTATGGCTTGGTGACTGTAGCTTTATTGCTAAATGGCTAACGGGTTTATAGAGAGAATAACTGATTTATGTGCTTTATGAAGGCTGATATTCCACTGATAGTCTACTGATGAAGGCTGATAGTCCATTAGATTATTTCAGAGGTGCACCAGCTCTGTGAGCTCATAAACTCCTCCAGAAACTGTACCTGGATGATGGAAGCATTCAGCGGTGCTTCTGACTGAGCCGAGCCGAGTCTTCCCTCAGGACACCAACAACAGGCGCTACGTCATAATCACACCCCCACAAGAGCAAGCTCCTGATTGGTTAACGCAGCGCGAACGTCCGCTGAAGCTCATTTTCATTTCATTTTCAAACTGAAGCGATTTGCGCGAATTGCGGCGTTAAGCGCGTCAAACGTGCGGCGCCATTCGCGCGTATCGCGTTGCAGGATGCCTATTCATGCCTTTGCATTGACTTAGCATGTAAATCACTCGCGCTTGATGCGTCTTCCGCAACTGCTGTAAGGTACAATCTTCGAAGCGATCATGAATATTAATGAAGCTGCGCCGCGTACACAATAGAGCGTTCTGGTTGGTTTGAACCAAGTCCATCTCATGAATTAATGCTGCACACTTAGAGGCATCAGAACGTTCTGGCCGGGGCAGGCGTCCACTCTCCACGCTGGAATATACGCAAGGATTTCATCGGCGTGACGTAGCTTCAAAAATTCGTTTCAAACCGGAAGAACGAATTTGCTCGAAATAACGCAAAAACAACCAATTTTCACTTTTTAGTCAATTATACGTGTCCTAATAGTGTTTATAGCAGCGTGGGACACATATATGACTGTCAACAGCTCAAAAAATTAGTTTTGGTGTTTCATGGCCCTTTAATGCAGCCGCTGCAAGTATTTTTGTTGTTTCTCACTTAACTTTGATAGAATATTTTCTGCTAATACCTGCTAGATATTGTAGTGGTTATTTTCTTTAAAGAGGAAAATATAAATCTCTCAATGGTCAAGAAGACAAAGTCTTACCCAAATGTCGGTTTCTGCAGAGTGTGACACAACAGAAAGAGTGTGTTCCCATTTTATCTAGTTTCTTCCCCCTACTGTCTACAAGGTCACCAGTAACATACATCATGGATTACAGTTATCCTCTTCACTCGTCTATATTTCAGTTTCACCTACTACCAGATCATACATCTACTGTTCAAAGTGATATCATACTTATGTTAGGCTTCTTGACCTCAGCTTCCCGCACATGCTAGATAAGGAGATGATTAGTACTCCACACTCCTTCTCCTGTGTCCACTCGTACCATTTACACAAGTTCACAGAAAGACAAATGAGAAACAGACGTCAAAGTAGCCACGTATGGTCTAACTAAGTAATGTATAGGTGAATATAAATGAGTTTCCACCGCAATATATAACATACCATATTATATCAGAATAAAGAACCAAGCCTCTGCTTTTTCATAAAACAGATAAGTTTCATCAAAAATTTTACTTTTATTTATATACTTAATTATTATTCTTTTAAAGAAGAAAGAAGAGCGGAAAAAAAGGAAACAAACATACAATAACATCTGAATTTAAATGATCAGTTCACTGGTCAAATATGTCCTTACAAGTCACATTAACAAATACTGAGAAATATCACTGTACACAATGTAAAGTCATAAGCACAATCCATTTCTCCCGATATTGCAGGTGTTTGTCAATGCTTAGTTTTAATGACATTAGATACAATATCCAACCATTCTGATTTTTTTTAGAGGTTTCGAGTTGGAGTTACTTTCGAGTTACAGCTTTCTTGCTGGTTGCTAGAATTGTTTATATAAATACTTGCCTTTTACCATTAAATTGGCTGCTATATATCGCAACTGAATTGTTGGAGAAGTCCATTTCATGACCAAAAATATCGTTTTAAACCAACAATGCAACATTTTTGACAAAAAGAAAATTTGGGGGGATTTTTTTTCCCCAAAGTAGTGCATTTTCTAGATAAATTGTATATAACACACACAAGCACACAGTGTGTAAAAACTGTGACAAGCTGGAGGACAGTTATATAACTCTTAATTTTTACTCTTTGATCATATATTTCACACCCAGGAGACCTAAAATACCCATAATTCATTCAGGACATGCATTAGGACTAGGGACGGGCGGATCGATCCTTAAGTATCGATATTTTCGATACTGGGAATGTATCAAAAGGATCGATCCTTATGTAAAAGTATCAATCTTTTTTGGGGGGTTTTCTTACTGAGTGATCAGAGATTTTGAAATATCTAAATAATTATAGGGCCGCATATTATATAAATATTTAGTTAAATAGGAACACGAATGTAGGCATGGGACGATAACCGTTTTCAAGGTATACCGCGGTATGGAAAATTCAAGGTTTTCATACCACCAAAATGTTGTGCTTTACCGTTCCTAAGGTATGTGTACGATGTTTTTTAGTTATGCTTTTTTGGTTTGTTTGTTTTTTGGACAACAGTATTTACAAAGATATCCAAAGTAGCCATTTCAATTGTAAAGAAGTCTGTGTTTTTGAAACTAATGAAGACAGCAGAAGGCAATGATTCATTTGAATTATTTAGCCTGACATGTTTACTGCTCAAAAATTCTTTAAACTTTTCTAAAACTTTTTCTAAATCCACAAATGCAGATTTACTTATTCCAAATATTTGCAAGAATTTTGTCACTATTTAAATTTAATTTCATTCTCTGAAAATAAGAAAGCAAACAGGACTATTTCATTTTGTAATGACTTTAATTAATACACTGTTATTGATTCTTTAATGTCTTACCCTCAAGTTTATTTCATGTTCTTTATTATTATTATTTTTCGGTTTTCTTTTTCCTCTCTCTCTCTTGTGTCTCAAAATAAAATATACTGTTTTCAATGGGGGAAAAAAGGTTTTGTTTTTTACCCCGACATTTAAAAAGAATATATTTTAGAGCAGTAAACACAATACTGTCATATCGTGAAACCTTGATATTCTTATACCGGCCCATGCCTACACGAATGGGAACTATAATATTCTTCCGCTGTATCGCTGCTGATAGGTCAGTGTTTTCTCACGGCACAGTGGTACAGACTCCACACACACCCAGCGCGGGTTGTAAAACTTGAGAGTGGAGCTGTCGACATCATGACTGAACGAAAATGAAGTATAATCTGGAGTGATCGTAAAAGTAATCAGCTAAAGGGAAAAAGAATTAAACATTCTGCTGTTCCTTGACAAAAACCTGGAAACTGAATAAAATCAAAAAGCACAAATTAATATCGCATATTAAGATTCAATCCAAAGTTCTGCTGCTTTGACCTTTAAATAAGGTGAAAAGATTCAGTTGTGCAGTTGATTATTTTTCATTATTTATGATGCTGTTAAGCCAATCATAGTTCTGTTATTTTAATAAATGTAAAAAAGAATCATGCGTTTTATTTAATAATAATAATAATAATAATAATAATAATAATTTTTTTTAAATCACTATAAAATATTTAATATATTTCAGTATTGATAAGTATTAATTCAAGTATCAATATTGGTGATACTTTTCTTGAAATACTTGGTATCGGATCGAAAACAAAAATATTGGTATCGCCCATCCCTAACTAGGACTCCCCTTACTATAATACAGTAAACACATTCATTCATTCATTCATTCATTTTTCGGCTTAGTCTCTTTATTAATCCGGGGTCGCCACAGCGCAATGAACCGCCAACTTATCCAGCATTTGTTTTACGCAGCGGATGCCCTTCCAGCCGCAACCCATCTCTGGGAAACATCCATACATTCTCATTCACACACATACACTACGGACAATTTAGCTTACCCAATTCACCTGTACCGCATGTCTTTGGACTGTGGGGGAAACCGGAGCACCCAGAGGAAACCCAAGCAGACACAGGGAGAACATGCAAACTCCACACATAAATGCCAACTGTACCAGCCAAGGCTCGAACCAGCGACCTTCTTGCTGTGAGGTGACAGAACTACCTACTGTGCCACCGTGTCGCCACATAAAATACAGATTGGCATAAAACATTTTTGACTTGTAGAAAAGCCTTGTCTGTTAATTGATGACATATCTTGTCAATGGCAGGGAAATAGTTCATATATAAATGTGTGTGTATGTTTGTGCAGCACTCAATGTTCATGAAGAGGACGTGGGCCACTTCGACTCTGTGGAGCCTCTAGAGGAGTCTCAGGTGTCTCTGGTGTCTTCAGCTACGTCTCCGTACTCCTCCTTCCCTGTGGATGTGGTAGTCTATGTCAGGGTGCAGGTATGCCAGCGTTCCTCTGAGAAACACTCATTAGTCTTCATCTCATAGCGCACTGTTGATTTGATGTGTTTGTTTCTCAGCCGTCTCAGATCCGCTTCAGCTGTCTGCCCATGTCTAGAGTGGAGTGCATGCTGAAGCTTCCCTCTCTGGACCTGGTCTTCTCCTCCAATAGGGGAGAGCTGGAGCCCACCAGTGCCACCCATCCATCTGAGGGCCAGCACACTCCCTCCTCCACACCTCCATCAGTACACAACGCCAACAGAGTGCCTGGAGGTAAAGGTATGAATATAGCCCACTCTAGTAAGAGTTCTCTTCTGTACCAGTAAGCACCGTTTCTGAACTCCCTCTGATCCATTGATGAGTCCTGAGTTTTATTCTGGGAACTCACACAAATACAGTATCATGAATTATAAACTGGCAGAGTGTGTCTGCCAAGGGTGCAATTCTGGTCTGAGAGGTGGGGGGGACCAAATCTGAGTGTTGGTGATAGTTGTGGAAGCCTGCAGCAGTGTTGAGCAACTGTGCAGAAAAGCCTAAATTTAAATTTTGTTTGACATTTTATCATAACATATACAGTGTATTATTAAAATAAAACAAATGAAAGAATGTCATTTTTAGGAAATAACTTAAAGAATTTATTTCATTGTATTTAAGATTAAAAGAACAAATTTGGATTTTACATAAGAAAGTGTAAAAAAAGAAAGAAAAGCTAAATATCTAAAAAAAATTCCACCATCCAGTCCAAACCTTTAGGATACCTGGTGTCAGATTTGCACAATCCATATGCACAACGCTTTGGCCTGTTTCCCTCGCTCGAAAGCTTGACAGAGCTCCTGCGCATAGCTACGGTTGCTAAGCCACGATTGGTGCGTGGCGGTTTTTGGGTGTGGCTTAGCGAAGGGTCACATGGTCACGAGTGACATGACGGCGAACTTAGTTTCGCATACATATCTTGAGTTGAATTTTTTTTTTTTTTTTTCAACTCTCGATGGGAAATTATAGCATGAAGTGAAGTGGTATTAATATCTTTTTTTTATTATTATTATTATTAGAGTTTGCAAAAAAATACACTAAATGGGAATACATTCAAACAAAACAAAAAATGGAAAGTAAAGTAAGTAAATAATAATAGATTTAAAAAAAACACAAAAACACAAAAAACATTATACCACAATACATTCAGATACTGGCAAATGCATATGTGTGTGCGTGTGTGTGTGTGTGTTTGTACATGGAAAAGTAATTAGGTGAAAGGTCAAATTACATACATAAGGAAGAATATATACATATGTACCTAGACAACATGTATAACAGTCATTAAATTATGCAAATAACAGATAAATATATCAGATAAAGAGGGATTTTTTTTTTTTTAAAGTCAATCAGTGGTAAAGAGTAATAATGATAGTAATAATGACAGTAAAAAAAAAAAAAAAAAAAAAAGGACTACAGTAATAACTGACAATAGCTACCATAATAATAAAATAATCATTATAATAATTACCTGTACTACACCAACTACTACTACTGCCGCGTCACACTACCACATCAACAACTACTACTACTATGATGTCTACCACTACTGATACCACTACAATGACTACTACTACAATAAGGTCTACAACTACTAATACCACTACAACAAAGACTACCACTACTGATACCACTACAATGACTACTACTACTACAATAATGTCTACTACTACTGATACCACTACAGAAACTAAAAAGTGGTATTAATATCTAAAAAAAAAAGTGAGAGGGACATGTCCCCCCTGTCCCCCCTGGGAATTGCACCCCTGGTGTCTGCTTCCCGAACTGTGCTAGGAAGGCTGTTCGAGTTTAGGTGCCGGATATGGGAAAGATCTACCGCCTACAGTTGATTTTGATATTCTGGGAATAATCAATTGTCCAGAATTAATTGAGCGTAGAGGACGTGATGGGCTATAATACACCAGGAGCTCCCTCAAATACTGGGGAGCTAAGCCGTTCAGGGCTTTGTAGGTAGTCAATAAATAAATAAACATGGGCCAGCTTTGGCCCACGTGCCCTAGTTTGGTCATCTCTGGTTTAGACTGTAAATTTTAGTCCATCGTTTTTTATAAACTTCCCAGTTGTGATAGGATTTGGGATAGTACAGCAAGTTAACACACTCGCAAAGAAATAGTGAGTTAAATATTGGGGAAGTGTTACAGATATTAGCCAGGTACGCTAATTGGCATTTAGTTACAGTCAACAGAACATCTAAAGCGGACCAATTTTTAAAAAATGGTACTTACCCCAAACTTTGATCCTTAGTGCTTGTGTTAGTGTGTATTATTGTGACAGTTAATTGGGCAATGGTTGTTTCTTCTGTTCATCAGGAACTTCCACGGGATTAGGCAGTCCTCTGGGACGGAGTCGTCACCACAGCAGCCAATCAGATCTCACCGGCCCACCCATTAACTCGTCAGGCCTGAGCTTCACAGCCTGCATGTCAGATTTCTCACTCTATGTGTTTCATCCATACGGAGCTGGCAAACAGAAGTCTGCAGTTACTGGCCTCCCGCCTGGGCCAGGACCCCTGGGTAAGAGCCCCATGCACAGACATCGGCTGCGTCTGAAACCACCTACTACTCAGTAGGTACTGCATTTGAATTTAAACGTACTACTCGGCCGTTAGAAAAGTATGTTCTATACAGTGTGAATGTGAGCAGTATGAATGGAATTCGGACATACTACATCCGCCATTTTGTCACGGTCTCGTGACCTACCTGCGTCAGTTGCGTCGCTTCACTCCCATTCATGAATTCTCTCGCGGGGCATCATGGGATAGCGCAGCATGCATGGGATGCGCACTTCAGAATCTCGCCGGAAGTAGTAAGTCATCTGGGTACTTCTCGCATACTGATTTTCGAATTCTATGATTTCGGACATACTACTCGGCTCGCATACTGATTTTAGCGTACTGTATAGTATGGAAGTATGCGGTTTCGGACGCAGCCATCATTGCTTTCAAGGAAATAAAAATGTGTTGTATTATAAAGAGCATTAAAATATGAGATGACTGTTTTTTTAAGGATCAGTAGAGGATGAGGCCTCTTCAGTGACAGGCAGGAAAGACTCTCTCTCTATCAACTTGGAGTTTGTTAAAGTCAGTCTTTCCAGAATGAGACGCACAGGATGTCCAGCATTTATTGATACTTTCATTGCCAGCAAGGGTGGAAAAATGGACACAACTCTAATCAATATTTCAGGTGAGATATTCAAAACGGGATTTTAGGGTGTTTTTCAGTATAGTGTAACCTTACAATAACCTTGCACAACTGTATTGTCTTTTGTGCTTTAAAGTTAGAGAGTCCGTGGGGTCTTAAAAGTACATTTCACTACATTTTAGGCCCTAAAAAGTCTTAAATTGACTGAAATATCACTTTTAAATGGGTCTTAATTTTATATGTCCCTTTGTCTATGTAAAGCTAACCAATGGTGACACCCATTCAATCACCATTTAATTAAAACTTAACAAAACCTATTTTTATTTACCAGTATCATTCATTTATCTTCCTTACAGTAACATTTGTTTAAAGATCCATGTACTTATAGACTGTATGTGGTGATTTTATTTGATATTATTTTATTTAGAGAAGATTGCTTGTCTAGGGTTTGCTTGTTTTGACACATTATTTAAAATATGTTTATGAGGCAAAAGAAAATTCATTCATAATGGTCTTAAATTCTTGCATTTGAAAACCCTGGTTATAGTGTTAAATGATCCTTCAAATGCCTGGGTACATTAAAGAAATTATATTTATTTATTTTGACAATATTAATAATTTTATTTTGCAAGCATGCATTAATATTAAAGTGACATTAAAGACTTTTTCACATTTGAACAAAACTATTTATTTAAAGAAATAATATCTCTTTTTTGTGTGATTTAAAGATATGTTATATTAATATTATTTTTTCTGTGGTTTCTTTCTATTTATCACAGAATGTAAAAAAAAATATCACAGAAATATTAAGCAGCACAACTGCGTTCAACAGTGATTTTAAATGTCTATTGTGCATTATATCAGTATATTTAAATAATTTCTGAAGGACTGGTGATAATTCAGTTCAGCATTACAGCATTATATTATATATCTTTAGAATGGATGTGTTGTAATAATATTTCACAAATATTTTTCACTAATATATTTCAGTAATATTTTACATAGTTAAATACTTAAAACATTACCAGGTCCAAACTGTTTTAAAAAATGTAGTCCTATTTAATAATACAATAAAAAAAAGATGAATATTTCAGTCTGTAACTCGTATGCGTTTATCTTTTTTGTAGCGGTGTGTGATATCGGTTCTGCATCTTTCAAATATGACATGAGACGTCTGAGTGAGATTCTTGCATTCCCACGAGCTTGGTACCGAAGAAGCATAGCCCGGAGACTGTTTCTTGGAGACCAGACAATCAACTTACCAGGTAATACATGTACACTCTCACAAAAAAAAAGAATGCCTCTGCTCATAAGTGTAGCATTTAACTCTTTATACCAGGGATCACCAAACTTGTACCTGGAGGTCCGGTGTCCTGCAGATTTTAGCTCCAACCCTAATGAAACACACCTGAACAAGCTAATCAAGCTCTCACTGGGTATACTTGAAACATCCAGGCAGGTGTTTTGAGACAAGTCGGATCTAAACCCTGCAGGGACACCGAACCTCCAGGACTGAGATTGGTGATCCCTGCTTATACCCTCAAAAGTGTGCAGTCATTTGGGTTTGACATTTGATTCTGTAATGTTACGCAGTTTTGATTTATGTGCTGTTGAATGTTTAATGATCATGTCAGCTCAGGGGTGCAAACAATTCCTCCATCACTTTTTTTCTGCTGCTTTTTTGATTGTTTTTGAATTCAGAAGATGCCTAATGGTACCCTCACCATATAACAGTAAAAACTGCTGGGTAATTCAACGGCAGGGAAGTGTTGTGTTGTAAATGACAGAAAGTTGTTTTTCTTTCAGTGCTGATAAAGAGTTTGTTGACCAGTTAATCAGTTGTACATATTTAGCATATTATTATTACATATTTGGAGTTGGAAAACGATGTAGTACTGAATTGTGGAAATCACAATAGTGTTCATCGTTGGTATCAGGAGTAATAAACATAAAAAATCAGTCGTGGAATGGAGGGTATTTTATGTATATAATATTAGATGTATCTTAGTTTGAGGTATTCATCCATTAAAAGTGATTGCTCAGCTATAAAATTAAAAAAGCATTCCCAGCAAAGGTTTTTGTGAAGTTTTCTTTTCCTTTTTCTTATTCTTCTTATTATTATTACTATTACTATTGATATTTGTTTTTGTTTTTTGTTTTTGTACTTGCTGTACTGGAAGCTCCTATCATCAAAACGAATTCTTCACTTGGCAATAAAGCTTTTGATTCTAATTATATAAACTAGGCCTTTATGTAATACTATACAGGGTGGGTCATTTATATGGATACACCTTAATAAATTACATAGACAATTGCCTTCAGATGACCCTAAAGATAAATTTATAAGGGGGTCAGATTGGAAGACCTTGGGGGCCATTCATCTAGACCAATCCACTTTTCAGGCAACTGTATTCAGGAAAACATTCCCATTTTATTAAGGTGTATCCATATAAATGGCCCACCCTGTAGTGAGCATATAAATATCACGTCCCTTTGAGTTTTCCCAGCAAAATCATCCTTCACATAAAAACAGTTTATAAAAGACTTTTATAGATGACCTGTTAATTTGGAAAAGGTCTGGCCTAAATAAAAGCTGTTATTGCATTGTCAATAAAACGACAATAAATGCATGGAAATTCTTAAATGTATACCCCGAGTTTGTGTGCCTCCATTTAAAGTCCATTACTTTGAAACTTTGAAGATTCAAAAAGGTCATAGCGGTCTTAAAAACAAATTAGTATGAATCAAGGGATTTAAACCAAGTAATCCAACCACTTTATTTGATGAACTGAATTAGTTCAAGACTGTATCTTACCACAACACTAGAATTAAACCACCCCATTTATGTGAATTCCATTTACAACATTTGTATGATAATGGCTGTTTCTATACCTTTTAAAGGAATCGTTCGCACAAAAATGCTAATTCTGTCATCATTTCTCACCCTTGACTTGTTCAGTTTTTTTGTTCTGCTTAACACAAAGTAAGATATTTTGATGAATGCTGGAAACCTGTAACCATTGACTTCTGTAGTATGAAAAACAAATAATGGAAGTAAATGGTTACAGGTTTTCAGCATTCTTCAATATATTTTCTTTTGTATTCGACAGAAAAAAGCCCAACTTGTTTGAAATGAGACAAGGGTGGGTAAACGATAACAGAATTAGCATTTTTGGTGAACTACACATTTAAGATATGCTTTAGAAAGCCTGATTTTGTTTTATTATTATTAAATTTCCTTTGAATGTCTTCACAAAAGCCTGCCCTGAACTTTTTTATTAGTGATGTATTTCTGTGTCCGGATATTATGCATATTCTCTTGAACTCTGGCATCAGTGTATATATTATTCCTTCTGTATGTCTGTATAGCCTCAGGTCCTGCGACGCCAGACTCCGTGGAGAGCATTGCCCAGCACCTTTCCCCTGAATCCAGCCGTAAAGCATACTGGAGGACGTGGGACGGTCAGACCACTCAACACCCTTCCTCTTCCGTCTTCACTGACGCCACACCAAGCCACGCACACCTTAAATCACCCGCCACCGGACGAACCCGCAGTGTGTCTGACTCCTCAGCACCGCGCAGAGGTACACATGTTGACACATATCTAGCTTTCTGGCTCTACCGAACGTGCATATCCACTTAAGTTAGGACCAGCGTCGGGTTTCATCATGAGTAACAAAGTAACTGGTTACTGTAATTAAAGGATTAAGTAAGGCATTACTCTTCATTTTAAGGTAATTTAATTGTTTACTTATAATGTGTTTGGCACAAATACTGCAAATAAATTCATAAGTTCTGTATAAAACAGTTCAGATAAGCAGTTATGCAAAAATGTTTTGCAGAATAATTATTTTTCCGACTAAAGGAGGTTACATTTGTTACTATTGCACATGCTTAACCAATGTTAAGTAAGATATTGACAGTATGTGGCACTGATCATCAACTGGCGGCCCGTTCAGTCCGGCCCGCGACTGGATTCCAAAATTGTGAGGATCAAAAAGAAAATAGTGGTCCACACTTTTAAAGCAACTAAAAATAACAACAACTGAGTCTCTTGTCAGAATAACAGGTTTTAGTGTAAGTGAAGACCAGGTGGGGTGTAGGCGGAGTGCGCGCGACATGTGTGGTAAAGAGCAAGGAGGGATGCGGTGGAGAGGATTGCGCAACGTATTTGAGTAGCGGGAGGGAGACGCGCGATTTCCGTGAGATTACCATTCGTTTCCGAGTATCCGGGAGTCTCTATGCATTTGCACGGAACTTCAGGAAGACTTGGGATATCTGCCTCAGGACTAAAATAAATAACCTGGTACCAGAACAAAACAGGTCAAAAATAATGTTCGCACATCAAAGGAAACGTTAAGTGGGCTTGAATGCAACGCCTAAAATTACATTTCCCCTTGTTGACTTGGCCTAATCGAGTTGAGGCAAAATATCTATCACTCCTCGTGGTTGACTGTGGTATACAGTAGGTGATGGGAGCCTGAATCAAATGCCTTCAGTTTTGTAATGAAATGGAAAAAGTATAAACATTAAACATAATGTTGAGCCAAAATGTGATTTTTATTTGATTTTCTTGGGGCTTCGGGTCTGGTAAAACTCTGGCCCTCTGAGAAATATAGTTGATGACCCCTGGTATATGGTGTGTATGAAATATGATGTAATTGCTTTAAAACAATTCATGTTTTGATGCATTTGCCATTACATTTTACTTTAAGTTAGGTTTTAAAAGTTTTTTTTAAGTTTAAGTTTTTTGGTTTTTTTTGCAGAATCATTTTGTCATTAAAGAGCCCCTATTTTGCATTAAAAAAGATCATATTTTGGTTTTGGGGGTCTCCAACAACAGGCTGATATGCATGCAAGGTTAAAAAAAACACGTTCATTGTCTTATAATATGCATTTATTTTTACATAATTATTCTAGCGACTCCCATATGAATCGTTCAGCAATTAATCTGTTCCCAAACCCCTCCTTAGCACAATGCTAATCTGTGCTAATTGGATTGATGACAGTCTGTTGCGATTGGTCGACAGCGCTCAGCGAGAATCAATAGAGAGAAATGCCCACCACGGCTTATCAACTATATTGAAGTAGTCAGAGTGTATGTGTGAGCATACATGCCAACACTCCACCCTGCCGTTTTGTTATTTCTCCCGGAAAACTCCCATAATTTCAACCATCCCCTCCCTATAGGTGAATTAGGTAGGCTAAATTGTCCGTAGTGTATGAGTGTGTATGGATGTTTCCCAGAGATGGGTCGCAGTCATTCCGCAGTGGCGACCCCAGATTAAAAAAGGCACTAAGCCGATAAGAAAATAAATGAATGAGTGTATATTAATATATTTGTTGTTTACTAGCATCTAATAAACCATCAAAACAATGAACAAGTGTATTAAATCAGTTGTTTATTGCCCTGCAGACTCTGTTACCAAGACCTCCACCCCGTCATTCCGGAACGGAAAAGCAGCTGCGCAGCAGGGTTCACCGTGGGAGACGCTGGTGGTGTTCGCCATCAACCTGAAACAGCTTAACGTCCAGATGAACATGAGCAACGTCATGGGCAACAATACGTACGTACGAGCGAGCGAGCAGTTGAAATGATTTGATTGCTGCATCTGGTGATATGGCTCAGTTTGATGACTGTTTCACATGTGTGTGTTTCAACAGTTGGACGACGAGTGGGCTGAAGAGTCAAGGCCGGCTGTCAGTGGGCAGCAACAGAGACCGTGAGATCAGCATGTCTATTGGACTGGGACGCTCCAAACTGGACTCCAAAGGAGGAGTGGTGGGTGGAAACATTGACGTCAACACGCTGGAGATGGTCTGTAAGTATGATTTTATAGATGCGCATTTTGTGTCACAACATCAATAATTGCGTAATACATTTTGACTGATTATGTATCTAATTTTATAATAGTTCTGTGGTTAAACTAATTAAATACATTTTCTCTTTGTCCATTCACTACCATAAGATGCCCATCACATTGTTGGATATCTTATAAAAGTATATATTTTGGCATTAAAATGAGTGTGTTTTTCTGTATTCACACCAGATGTGGCAAGCGCGGAGAAATCATGCTATTCGCTTGTAAATAGATGCGTGAACATTTGAGTTTACTTGCTTCATTCGCACGTACAAAACCACTTCATTTGCGCGTCAAATTGACTTGAGAACAGACGTGGATTCGCGTGATGGGCAGGGCTTCTGTCTATGGCTTAGTGATTGCAGCTTTATTGATAAATGGCTAACAGGGGTTTTATAGAGAGAATAACTGTGTTTATGTGCTTTATGAAGGCTAAAAAACAGCTTTGATTCGTTTGGAGCTGTATCTGAATCCACTAGGTTATTTCAGAGGTGCACTCCTACAGAAACTGAACCTGGATGATGGAAGTTTTCAGCGGTGCTTCTGACTGAGCCAAGCCCAGTTTGATGAACTTTTGTCGGTGTCGGCAGGAGGATTTTCCCCCAGGACACCAACAACAGACGCTACGTCATAATCACACCCCCACAAGAGCAAGCTACTGATTGGTTAACGCAGCGTGACTGTCCGCTGAAGTTCAGATTTTCAAACTGGAGCGATTTGCGCAAATTGCGCGGTAAGCGCGTCAAACGCGCAAAACGCTCAGTTCGTGCTGTGCCATTCGCGCGTATCACGCCTTTCGCGTCATTTGCGCCTCACCATTCGCGCGTATCGCACCGTAGGATGCCTATTCGCGCCTTTGCATTGACTTAACATGTAAATCACTTGTGCTTGACACGTCTTACGTGTCTGGTGTAAGCCCAGCATAACAGTTTCATTGTTCCCACGTTGTGGCTAAACACTTTTACAATAATATAGTTTAGTGTATTTAGTACGTTTGTTTAAATATTCATTTTTTCAATTATTGAGGTACAATTCACTCAATTTCTGTTGGTCAATCTGTGTACATTATAATGTTCATGGGTAGTTCATATCAATAAATTAATGTCATAAACAATTTTCTAGTGAAACTAGAAAAGAGATTTTGTCTTTATACATATTGTTTTGCAGTTTCGAAATGTTTGGTTTACAGATGACCGATACAGATGCTGAAGTCAGATATTCTGCTTTGAAAATGAGTTTTACGTGCCGGAACGCTTGTCTTTGTTTTGGTTATTTTAACCTGCCCCTTGGTGGAAAACTGCGTATTTCATTTATTCATTCATTCAGAAAGGCTCTTAAGGCATGTGTCTGTGACTGAAATGTGACCTCCGGTGGACAGTAGCAGACTCCGAAATGAGACAGATTCTGTTCCACATGAGGTTATTAAATAGCAAATTATATAAATATTACGGGCGGAAACATTAGCACGTTGTAACCGCGTGTCCTAACAACACGCTTTGTGACGAGATACACAGTGATAAGCAATTGGGCTGTTTGCACCAGACGAAACACGACTGCTTCTGCTGCTTTCAGTATATGGCAATAAATGTCATGTAAAATGGCATTCAAACTCGCATTGTTAGCATTTAGCACTGAATAAAGCATATGAGGTTTACCTGAGGTAATAATAGTCAGTTTTCTGTTTTTCACTTGTGAGAAACAGAAGCCGTTTCTAATACTGTATGTCAATTCGAGGTTAGAATGAAAACTCCTTTTAACATGGAGAATATCCCTTCTATCAGGTGCCATTGCTTTTATTTAGAACACTTTATATCACTCGCTCCTGTTCTCAATCTGGCAACCTGCGCTTGCATTTGTTTTGATCCAGGAGTGCAATACCTGGTTCAACCACTGGGTGTCAAACTTACACACTGCACTTTTAATCATGCAATACACACACATGCATGTTTGTTTTTGTAGTTTAGATCAGTGGCTCTCAAACTGTGGTACGCGTACCACTTGTGGTACGCAGGCTTTTCTCTAGTGGTACGCGGAAGAGTAGCTGAATAATAAAATATTAAAATGAACACTTTTTTTTTTAACCCTTTGACGCGTCCGATAACACGCACATCAGATAGCATTGGCTGTTTCCTGAAGCGTATGATTACACCGTTGTGCCAAAATGTTTACTTTAGTGCATCGCGTCATCAGATGTTAAAAAATCTGTTTGGCGCTGAGGATGAGGCGCGCGGCGCTTCCAGTGTGTGCGGTGCGGAGCAGACACACACGCGCCAGAGAAGCCCTTCTGAGACTAGTCCTGCAAAATTCAGGAAGTTCCCCATGCTGCATCATTGGTAAAATAATTATTACGAACGTGTTTAAATGACTGCTCGTAGTTTGTGTAAAATAATGCGTGCTTTCGATATATAGCTAATGTTATTTGTTTGTAAAGCAGCGTGGCTTTCGGTTTAGTTTGTTACCTCAGATTTAAGCAAAATAATTTGGATGTGATTCAAATCGTGCGAGACACAGAACAGACTCAAGTAACTTTTCCATACTTGAAGCTTAGAGGTAGAATATAATTTAAGTTACTCTCTGCGTACACAGACGGAGGGACTGCGAACTGGACCCGAGTCTGCATGAAAACAGTGGTCGGTGTGCGGTTAACGCGAATCTCATGTGATCTCATTCGCACCAAATCACGGAAATACTGCACGTATGAATTGGTCAAACACTGTATATATGCATTTATTCACTCGCTTTTCTGACACACACAGGCCTACTGTAAATGACGAGCAGTAAGCAGATCTAATTTCTAATTTAAATATGTAATTCCAAATCATATCAAAATACAAGTTCATGTTTAGATATCAAAGATATACAAATATGTCATATGTACATACAATATATATCTCAAAATGTATTAAAAATGTGTATATATATTTATGTGACAGCCATTATTCATCTGGTCCAAGCAACATTTCCAGGTTTAGATGAATAGGCTCCTGCAGCAGTTTTCTTTTTTTACTTTAAGAACACTGCCTTTTTTAACTAACTTCTAAAAGCACATTTTAATTTAAACTGTAAAAAAATTTTTTGTCTGCAAGCACAGTTAATGTTTAAACTATTTATAATGTTTAAAGTGGCTGACAATAATACATATTTTTAATATGTAAATATGTATTTTTAAACTATCTGCCTCGTTTTTGAACTGTACAGTGCTGTAGCTGCTTAATTATGCCTACTACGCTACTGTATTTCATTAACGGTCATATGGTGGTACTTGGAGAGACAATTTTTTTCCGAGGTGGTACCTGGTGAAAAAAGTTTGAGAACCACTGGTTTAGATGATAATGATATTGTTTTCAGAAAAGCTAATTAAAGTGGTTTTCAAATGTTCACGTTTGTAGCCCCCCAAAATTAGGGCTGCACAGTATATTGTTTCACAGTATCTGCAATGTTGAGTTGGGATTATAGTTGATCAGCAATGCAGATTGTACAGTCTTATTTTACATTACATTTAATTATTCAATTACTGTACCTGAAAATCTGACTACTGTTTAACTCTCTGGAAAACTGCAAAGCACTGTGTATTTATGGACCGAGCACCGGAACGGTGCGTAGGCCCTATTGGAATTGCTCAGTTTATTTTCCTTTTATTTTTGCTCTATTTTACTTATTTATGCTTGCAATGTGTTTGATTCACTCCACTACAGAATTATCCCAATCAATCTAAGTTAACGATTTGCTTCCTGATAGAGCTATTCAAGTCATCTATTGAAATTGTATTCATATCGCAATATATACGCAGAAAAAAATGTTGTTACCACGTAAATCAACAGCAAGAGTGCATAAAATATTTTATTTTACACCCCCTTTTAGACTTTTTGCTTAATTGCACATTCCATTACGCTTAAATTTACATCCTAATATTTTAGAAGAGATCTGTCTGTGAAATTTTATACATCTGTGTCTTTCATTTTAAGATGGTGTTTGGTCTTCCTCATCACTGACTGATAACTGTTCCTCTAGCTCACATTTCAGAACATCCAAACCAGCAGCCCAGTCATAAGATCCAGATCACCATGGGCTCCACAGAAGCTCGCCTGGACTACATGGGCTCCAGCATATTGATGGGCATCTTCAGTAACGCTGACCTGCAGCTCCAGGATGAGTGGAAGGTGAATCTCTGCACAGCCGAGGCCAGTCTATCTGAGAAAAGGTACGGCACAAATCCCTGATAATCATGCAAAGGTAACGTAGCCATAACTTTAACACACATTCTCTAATCCGCAGTGAGATCTTTGTGCACGGAGACCTGCAGTGGGACATCTTTCAGGTGATCATCTCCCGCTCCACCACTCCTGACCTGATAAAGATCGGCATGAAGCTGCAGGAGTTCTTCACACAGCAGTTCGACACCAGCAAGCGAGCCCTGTCCACCTGGGGCCCGGTGCCCTACATGCCGCCCAAAACGCCGGTCATCAACACAGACAAGGGATCTGCTGAACTCTGTTAGTGCGCTTATGACCAAAGTCCAGTTTTGTGTATTATGTCTTGTTTCAACTGAGCGGTGCGGTACTGTACAATTTGGTATGGGTCACACTGATCAGGCTTGTGTTTCTACTGCCAACGGTAACCTTATTCGGTAGACGTGGCGTACGCCATAATGTTGTGATCTATCTAGGGTTTCACGGTACAAAGATTTCAGTATCCCATACCAATTCCATTTTTTTGGCAAACTCAAAAACCCATACTAATTAAACAACCCTCTGTTTTTATTAAAGACATTAAGGAATAGTTTAAAACTTTATTCATGTCATTTTTAACTTTTTTTAAAAACGTTATTAAAGTAATTAATGAATTGTTTATAAAGAGACAGAACATAATTCTAATTTTAGATGTCAGAAAGTGCTTTAACATAATACTAAGCAAGAAATCTGAAAATAAGTAGTATAATAAATAAATAAATAAGTTAATAAATGGCGAGAGCGGTCAGTTGCAGAATAAAACCTGGCAGGAACAGGACTGATGAAACAGCACAGACCTCTACTATGGTTGCGGTGTCTCAGTGCTGAAAAGATAAGAGCACAACTGCTCAGCTTTCTCTTTCAGGACCTTGGTATTACCAGTACTTAAGAAAACCTGATTGTTTTTTTTTTTTTTTTAGTATCACTAAAGTACCGTTCTTTTGACAACAGTATCGTGATCTACGTCATTCATACTTGAAGAAGAAAGCCGAATGGGCTGTTCCCATATTGTGTCTTGTGCACTCAAGATCATTATTTTAAATGTAGATGGGCGGCAAACATATGCAAATACAAAATCTGCGTCCCAAATCACATTCTTGTGCACTATTCCACGCCATTTTTTTAGTATAAATAGTGTAAGTAGTGCGTTCACACTGAAAACTCTACAAATAATAAGTGCACTTTAATTCCCCGAATGATGCACTCATTCAACTGGTAAAATGAAGTGTGTAATGATGGACACTTCACGCCCTCAACGACCGCAGCTTTGCTCATGTAGCGGAAGGGGCGGAGCTATTCTCCTACGAGAGTGATTATAGCGCCTCCCGATGGTGAATGCGGTTATACTCATGCCAGATATTATTTGGTATTTTGGTCGTTTATTTCACTGATTTGGCAACCGTCAAACGTCATCAGGGAAACGGTTTGAACTTCCGTTTAGTGAAAAAACATTAGTGTTCCATTTGGGACAGCACTACATACATATACTATGCTGTTGAGTGTGTAAGTGCATAGTGTATAGTGTGTCATTTGGGACGCAGCTAAAGAGAGGGAGGAGGTGATGTCATTTGTGCTTTTTGCACATTTTAAGGTAAACATTAGTTTTCTTGAAATAAGAGAACTTATGTAGGCTTTAGTAAAGAAAGAAGGTCTTAAAATAAGTATCATAACACTTAATCCAAGCAGTGTATTTAGGCAAATTAATTTAAAACTTGCTTCTTAGTGGCTTTTTAAACAGTTTGTGTTTCTTATTTTGTGTGGAAACGTTTTAAACTAGATTTACTAAACAGGAGAATTCTTCTTAATTTAAAAATCGTATATTCTGTCTTAAAATGAGTCCAGGGATTTCAACTTAAATCAAGATTATTGTATGAATGAAATCAGAACACACATGCATGTTGTTCACATTTTTTTATTCAAATTAAGACGTGACAGTAGTTCAGATTATGCTGAATATATAGATTATTACTCGTTGCTTCTCAAAATACTGAAGCTTACTTTAGCAATACATAACGGAATATATTTTGTCCCTGAAGAACAAGTATAAATGTCATTGAGCTTTTTTTTTTTAATTGACAAACTTAAAACAAGTTATTACAGCTAAAAGTAAAGTCTTAAAATACAAGGCTAGTCTTAAATAATTTCTTTGATTGTAGTTGAGCTAAATTTGCTGGTAAAATACCCAACTTAGAGCTTTAGGAACTAAAAAAATAATAATAATAATCTTAAAACACAATCTGATCTTGAATAGTATTGTATTCTTTTACAAGATCTATATGATATTTTGGCTTGAAGTAAGATTGTAATTCTTGACTAGATGAGGATTTTTTGCAGTGTAGCGTTTAGCAGCAAGTCTAGCTCCACCCTTTTGGTACCGTACTGTTGTGCTAAACACCTACATGAAAGGGTCCCAAAAATCTGGTACAGTACGGTTTGCTATTTTGCTGCAACTTGAACTTGAAGTGGAAATGGAAATAAACTGTACATTTCCTACTGTACTGTACCAAACTGCTGTATACCACTCAGTGAAACTGAGCCATTAGCATTTGTATTTAAACAAACACGAATGTTTGTTTTTCTCTCAGATATGGATGCAGCTCATCACAGGCACTGGCCCAATGTGTTGAAGATGGTGGCCGGATGCCACATTTCGCTCTTCCAGATGCCTCTCCCGGAGGATGCCGTGCAGCTGGGTGGCTCAATGAGTCTGCATGGAAACCACATGACTCTGGCTTGCTTCCACGGGCCCAACTTTCGCTCCAAGTCCTGGGTGTTGTTCCATCTGGAAGAGCCCAACATCGCCTTCTGGACTGAAGCGCAGAAGATCTGGGAGGATGGTACAGATGCAGTGCTGCTCTTTTAATCATTCCCTTAACCGTCTTTTTACACATTTTCTCAAATTATTGGTTGCACTTCCATCTCGGCAAACTTTTGGCTTAAATATTTTATTATTAGACATTTTAGCAGACATTCACTTGTAAATACACTTTTTTAAAATACATAAAACTTACATTTGAACAATTAGACATTTAAAATAGGAAGAAATAAAAAAAACAACAACTAACAGTCATACAAATTACAATTAAACAAGAATTAAACATACTTTCCCCCAGCCAACCACCCACCAGTGCTATCTAATGGTAAATGTAGGTACTAAAGGCATAGTAAACATATCATTCATAGAATATTAATGTAGATACATATTAATGGAGAAAGGAAATAAAAGGGGACTACAATTTTTCAAAAAACAAAAATCTTGTCTATAAGTGTATACCTGATTTTTTCCAGATGTAATGTACCCTCTGTCAGCCATAATTTAAGAGTTGGAGCTTTTTTTTTCATCCAAAAACAAAAGGGTAAGTATTTTTGGCAGAGATAATCCCATTGGAAACAAACTGTTGTTAAACTTGTGAAACTCTTAAAAATTCTTTGGAAACTCATTTCTGCAAACTTCCTTTCAAATAATAGATTTTTTCAGACTATTTTAAATAATAAGGTTGTTACAAATAATCCATATACTCTACATAGAGAAAACTGATTGAGAAGTACATTTGACTTGGTGCTTTGTTTATACATCATGAAAATAATGTTACTTAGGATTTACCCGTAACATTAGCATCACAAGCACATCTGTGGCCAAAGTTCTTTTGAGTTTACTGTGTTTTGTTCCTTTACATTAGTTTCTCTTTGTATTGCATACAGTACAATAATATTCAGGATCTATGTTTCCATCCAAAGATGCGAACGAGAGATTTGTGCAAAACTTAAATATGGCTCAAAACATTTGTGAATAAAGCACTGTTTCCATCCAATGGGTAAAAGAGAGCAAAATTGTCACTTCCTGATAAATGGCGCCAAATATCAGAAAGAAAAATGGAATTTGCTGCATTAGGAGAAGCCACTGTGAGCCGTTTTTCTTATACTGTATAATAATTCACTGGTGCCTCAAAAGACAAAGATAAAATTAATGACTAGAATTAAAGACTACACTTTAGAACGACCAAAACAACAATTCAGATGTTTTACAATGTGGTCGGACTGCTGGTTTGTCAATTTATGCCACCATTTTGTTAGTCAGTAAAAGTGTTTCTGTTGTAATTTATGTGTATTTTGAAAATGTATGCGTATCTTGACGTTTACATGAAGCATTTTTTTTTTTTTTCGGGATTTTTAAATTTATTGGATAGGACAGTAGAGAGTATTGACAGGAAAGCATGGGGAGCAGAGAGAGGGGAAGGATCGGCATAGGACCGCGAGGCGGAATCAAACTCAGGTCGCCGTGAGCACCGGAGTGCATGTGTCGATGCACTAACCACTACACCACTGGCGTCGACTAGATGAAGCAGTTTTAATGCATCATTCTAAAATACTTATAATAATAAAATAATAATAATATAAATGGATGGAATGGTGGATGGAAACATGGCTAATATAAATGGCTAATATAAATCCATCGCTATGGAAAAACGTGTCTTGAGTTTTTGAAAGTAACTTGTTAACTGTAATAAGCATTTTGACATTTTAAAGGGGTGATCCACTACGATATCGTATTTTAAACTTTAGTTGATGTGTAATGTAGCTGTGTAAACATAAACAGCATCTCTGAATGTAAGATGCTCAAAGTTCAATGCAAAGAGAGATGTTGGCTATTACAGAGTTAGCTTAGCAAAGCCTACAGCGAATGAAGTTTGGGGACTACAAAAAAATACATCCTGGTTAATGATGTCATAAACCCTTTAGGTTACGAGCATACACAGTATGCTTGTATGCCAGTGAAGAGGCGTGGCCAGATGTGCTGTAATCTTATAGCAGGATGCTTCCTGGTGAAATGGAGCCAATCAGCAAATCTCAGCACATTATGTTAGCTGACCAATCAGAGCCTATTTAGGATGGGCCTTTCAGAGGAACTAGGAAATATGACAGTCGTTTTCATGTTAGCTGAGTAGCTGTATATACCCAAAGTAAGATATATGAATAAATAGCATGATTTTTCAGAGATGAAGCATGAGCACTCATTGCTTTGCACCCCATAAACACAATCGAGCTTTAAAAAAACACTCTGGACCACCCCTTTAAGGATAATCTTTGTGAGGAAAATAATTTTTTTTCCAAGCACTTTATTGATTGTTTACAGTTTAATGGACGTTGCTCCCATAATTCACAGAATGTGTTATGAGGTCTTGGAAAAAGGTGCGTAGGAATTGTCCAAACCTATTTCCAGAGGGTTACTGTCTTTCAAAGTTTATCTTTAACCCTAACTAAACACCAATCAATTAAATAAGGTCTTCAGACTCTGGGAAACTTTTTGGCATGTGTATTATCTCTGGTGGGAGCTCATCTTTGCAGTTCTCCAGGAGCAGGATCAGACACCTCTGCCTTCTAAATTCATGGTTTTATTTTGACTTTGACTTTTATTTTTATTTTGACAATTGTTTTGGTTTTTTCATCTAGGTTGCAGTGATGATTCTACATACATAGTTCAAACCCTGGACTTTCACCTTGGGCATAACACCATGGTCACCAAGCCTTGCGGAGCTCTGGAGAGCCCCATGGCGACCATCACTAAGGTCACCCGTCGTCGGCATGAAAACCCCCCGCATGGAGTAGCTACGGTCAAAGAGTGGTTCAACTACGTCACTGCCATGAGGAACGAAGGTAAGTAGTAGATTTGTTCTGAAATGTAATAAGCTGCTCTGCTGTTTGTTGGCTACGTAGACAGCTACCTTTTAAGAGATTGAACTGAGCCTCAGTAATGACTAGGCCCACACAGAATCTGGTGTAAATGTATAACTATTCAGTTTTCAAATTAATTTCAGTAATAATATTGACTAATATGAAAATATTCATATGATTTATTTACAATACAGTTTGCACAGTAATATTTTCTGTCTTTTAGTAGATATTTTATATCAGAGTCTTGTTTTTATTTACCAAATAAAGTGGATCTAATTGGATTTGCATTGCAAACATTACATAACACTTAAAAAGGTATTACTTTTTATTTCATATATTAAGGTTTTAGTTATGATACTTCCAAAATCATTCCGCATAAATCTGCAGATTTTTAACTAAATATTCTGCAGAAAACAATGTCCACAGATTCCGTCTGGCCTAAGTAATGACTTGGCAAGTCTGCAAATAGTGCTCTTTATGTAGAGGAGTTGTAGTATATTGCTATTAAAGATAGCCATGATATTTTAATAAAAATAATTATATATATTGATTTAAATGATTCATGCTACATATGATATCATTGTAAATTATTGAGCACCATTAACTGGTCAACATTTTAGCACCAATAACTGGTTGATATGTGCTAAAGACATAAATAAACAACCTCTGATTTGGATTGGAGCTGAATAAATTAGCTTTTCATTGATGCTTGGCTTGTTGTAACAGGAAAATATTTGAATATCTGAAATCTGACAGTTCAAAAAGTCTTAAGTACTGAGAAAATTACCTTTAAAGTTGTTTAAATGATGTGCTTGACTATGTATGTGACAGGAAGGTGTGCCAATATTAACATTTTTCTTGAAATAACCCTCTGCTTTCCTGTGTCAGAGCTGAATTTGCTGCGAAACGTGGATGCAAACAACTCTGAGAGCGGCGCAGCAGCAAAGAGCTCCAGCCTCCTGAGTGGCTTCAGGGGCTCTTCCAGCTACAACCACGAAACCGAGACCATCTTCGCCCTCCCCAAAATGCAGCTCCAGTTCAAATCCATCCATGTACAAGACCCAGAGGAACCTTCACTCAGCGGTACAAACGGACCCGTTTTCATATTATGCTAATGCTGTTTGACGCTCCGACCTTTGCATTGTGACACTGAGTGCTGTGAATTCACTGCCCCTGTTGCAGATGCCAACAGCAAACCCAAAGTGGAGTGCAGTGTGGTGACCGAGTTCACCGATCACATCTGCGTCACCATGGATGCAGAGCTCATCATGTTCCTGCATGACCTGGTGTCAGCGTACTTAAAAGAAAAGGAGAAAGGTGAGAGGATCAAGTTAAGCTTCGCTCCAATTCATCTCTTCAAAAGTATCACCAGACGTGTTTATATTGAATTGCGTAAAATAAAATAGCGAATTGAAATATGCCTGATGAAAGCATGTATAGCTCATGTGTTGCAGAAGATATTTACACTCTCTTGAGGCAGTTTTCGTGGAATCTGAAAATTATTTAGCAAATCTTCAATGGAATTTATTATTTTATTAAATTTTTTCAGATTTATAGGTTGTGGTATACATAAGAAGTCATATGATTATTTCAAAAATTGCTTATTAAACTGATTAAAGTCCATAAATATTACAATATTAATATTCCAAGCAGTAGAGAAATTCCATCATTTACTAATACTGCAGACATGAATGAGAAGGGCTTTGTGGCATATCTTACAGTCCACATCAGAGCTGCACGATTAATCGCAAAAAGATCGCAATCTCGTTTCGACCCCCTAGACCAGGGCTATTCAATTGGCGGCCCGCGGGCCAAACCCGGCCCCCAAGACTATTTGTTCTGGCCCTCCAATTAGTATGACCAAGACATCAGAAATAAATTTAGTTCAGTCGAAATACGGCCTCTATAGTTATAAAGTGACGTGTCTGTTCAATACAGCACGAGCTGCGGTTGAAGGCTGTGCAGAGCGTGATCCTGAGTCACCTGACATTAAGCGAGTGCAGCGGGCAGCCGAAAACATTTGGATATGTTTGTAGAAAAGGCCTTTTGTACAATGCACTGATATCGTTGTTAGGGATGCAGCGATTCGCCGATTTTACTGCGCTTTAATTCGTCACGGTTGATTAATCGTAAAGGCTTCTCAACGCCGCGTTTCTGTTGCACAGAACGAAACTGCTGCAACTAAACAGTTATGCCACCTGTGCGCTAGTTTAAAGTTCCGAGCTTATACCGAGGATAATACGCACACACACTGGATTTCAAATGTAGAATATGCCAATGTGCGGCTATCCGGGCGCACGCTGTAGAAAACATCACGGTGAGGTTGTGCGTGCCTTTCAGTGCAAACAAAAGAGATTCATTCATTCATTTTCTTTTCGGCTTTGTCCCTTTATTAATCCGTGGTCGCCACAGCGGAATGAACCGCCGACTTATCCAGCATTTGTTTTACGCAGCGGATGCCCTTCCAGCTGCAACCCATCTCTGGGAAACATCCATACACGCTCATTCACACTCATACACTACGGACAATTTAGCTTAACTAATTCACCTATACCACATGTCTTTGGACTTGTGGGGGAAACCGGAGCACCCGGAGGAAACCCACGCAACCATGGGGAGAACATGCAAACTCCACACAGAAATGCCAACTGACCCAGCCGAGGCTCGAACTAGCGACCTTCTTGCTGTGAGGCGAACGTGCTACTCACTACGCCACCGTGGCACCAACAAAAGAGATGTTAGACAAATTATTATTAAAATGATTATTTTTAATAATAATTAAAAATAAGAGTCCACCGTGGTACCTCAAAGGTGCATATTAGTGCCTATATGTACCTAAAAAGTACCTTTGAGGTACCATTATAGACCCTTCAGATACAAATATGTGCCTTTTGAAAAGGTACTGCCCCAGTGACAGCTCCTGTACCTTTATTGCTAAGAGTGTATGAACGCAGATGATAACAACAGTTAATCTAAATACTTAGGCCTACCTAATATAAAGCTTAAATTTACATTAGACGTGATAACCGTGAAACCATGATTATTCTTCAGACTATAATCGTACAACCAACATCTATAATTGTTGCATCCATAACTGTTCTGCAGTTTAAACACATATGAATGTGAAAAAGAAGCTTAAACAATGCACTGCTTTTGTTGTACTCTGAAATACATTGGAATGTTTGTTAAAAAAGCCACATTGTACAATGATATTATGTAGTTTCAAAATACAGCATATTAATGTAGAAAAAGCCAACGTGGGTGTCTTAAGGAGCAAAAATACAGCATATGCTGTTGTGTCCTCACTCATATTGCAAGTCATACCTCTCCGGCCCTTCGTTTAGGATGCTTTTCATGAACTGCCCCCCATGACAAACTAATTGAATAGCCCTGCCCTAGACAATCTTATTCCAGCATTTCCACGATTCTATCGATTATATTGTCAAGTTCAGGAGAGAAGCGTTAAGGTGGCCACACATGTCTTCACGTTGTTTTACATACATTGCTCAGCAACCTGGACACCTCCAAATGGTGTTCAAAGAGTCACATGCTGTATTTATAAGGTATAATTCACCCAAATCTTGGCTGACTTAAGCAGCCGCGCTTGGGAGGAATGTTAACTCGTGAGAGAGCCATTCTCCATGTTGATTGGCTGAGATGTAACATAAGATGAGATAAAAAACATGCCTCACTCCACATTCTCCTCACCGACAGTAGAGAAAAGATGCAGCTATATCAATGAAATTCATTTTAAATGCCATAAAGTTCTGAAATTATCGGACATTATAGGATTTTTCTCATTATTGATCGTACAGAGTTCGAAATTATCGTACAAATACGATAATTACCGTACGTCAGGCAAAGCTGATGCCTACTTTAGTGAACAGAACTTGCATAGGCTGTGTGTAATAGGTAATAAAGTTGTAAATAACATTCAGTTTCTGGCACAGAGGGATCGTTTGGGAGCCGCGCGGGAAGTATGAACCGCACAGTGAAAATGAAACCGAAATCGCACACAAAATTTAAATAATCATATCACATTTTAGTTGTTTAGTTAGAGTTGTGATTACGACAAGCATTTAATGTTTTTATTTCATAGCAAACACAGTGTTGTGCATGAGGATAAATGTTTAACAGTGTCAGTATAACTACTCTAGCCTATATAATGTTGAATATCATGCAAGAGGGAATCTGATAATGACAAACGTCTGATTTTACCAGTAGACAAAAAAGGTCTAGCAATGTTGTCAATGACAGATTGCAAGCAGATGTCTCAAACGTAATAATTCAACATCAGAATTACGAACAATAACAATAATAACAGTATTGTTATAGATTACATCTACAGAATCGTGATCATTTTTTAAAGCAAAAAAAAAAAAAAAATCGCGATTCTCATTTTAGCCAGAATCGTGCAGCTCTAGTCCACATAGAAAATCCTAAAATGAAAGAATCTTCCAGAAAAGAGAGAACTTGACCTCAGCTGTGCAGAGGTTAACCTTTCACTGGTGGGAAAAGTGTATTTTGATCAAGTGGAAATTTTTACAAGATGAGTCATTTGGATTGAACTGACACAGTTTCAATTTGAATTGACTAGAACTTCTATGTTAAGCTGCTTTGACACAATCTACATTGTAAAAGCGCTATAGAAATAAAGATGAATTGAGTTGAATAGGTTCTGGCTTTATTTAAGTCTTTAATTCTTCAATTCATAAATCATATGAATCAAATTTTAATTGCATGTCACATCATTTCACAATATGTTAGGAACACTTTAGTTTAAGCACCAATTCATACTATTAACTCCTACTTCATACTGTCCTTTTATTAATTACCTGCCTATTATTAAAATAATCACTGTTTCTTAGTATTTATACACATTTATAAATTTCAAAAACAAAATTAAAAGTCTTAAAACCTCTTAAATGCACTGAAATATAGTGTTGTATGTCCTAAATAGTTTTAAACGGGTCTTGACTTTCCTCTGTCCAAGTACAGCTACCCAATCGGGCCGACATCCATCCAATCACCAACAATCCATCTTAATAAAGTCAAGGAAAGAAAACTAAAGACAATTACAGTTCCTCATGATAATAACAGAGCAATTTATCCCTTTACGTTATCTTCCATTCATACCAAAACTATTTACAGGAGTAAGGGCGAGTAGACATAATATATAACTAGACATGAAACTTAAGCTTTTATAACAGAAATGCATTAGGTTAAATAGAAGTTATACTCAGTTTAGGCCAAAAGCCAACAAATATATATTTTTGATTATTTTTATAATTGCCTCCACAATAAATATATTTTGAACAATGTTAAACTTGTCATAAAGTGAAGTTTATTTATAAACTAATTTCGAGAGGATCACGTGCAGATGATTGCTTGCAGCTGATCCCGCATTATTCAGTTCATGATCCACCAATCAGACGATTCCTAAGCCACTATAAATACCCTACGTTCCATATCACAGAATCCTCCCTTCCACCCCTACTCCTCCTTTCCTAGACGGGTGGCACGGTGGCCCAGTGGTTAGCACTGTTGCCTCACAGCAAGAACATCACTGGTTCTAGTCCTTACCAACCCAGCTGACGTTTCTGTGTGGAGTTTACATGTTCTCCCCGTGCTCATGTGGGTTTCCCCCGGGTTCCCCAGTTTCTTCCCACCGTCCAAAAACATGCAACTTAAGTTAATTGACTAATACAAATCGGCACCATAGACATGCTCCTAGTAAGTAGTTATCTTTTTATAGCGATCACTATCTGTTCATTAGCTACCAGCAGGGGAGTTCTCAAGATCTACCTGAGCTCAAACTCTCCTCTCACCTTGCAAACGGGAGGGAGCCCCGGGCTCGAGGATCTTATGAGCTCAGGGCTCTCTCCTGGGACAGCATGCCAAACAAGCTTTATAATCAATCATCAGCTAAGTGTGAACTCTTGAAATAAAGAAGAACAAATATTATGTTGAAAATAATTTATACAAACTAGACACATTTTGACACATTCAAGTATGTTGCTAAGAAATAATTACATTTGTTTTTTTTGTAGCAAGCATTAGGAATAATCATTAGAGTTTAGTCCAGTATAAGTCTAAAATTTCATTCATAACGGTCCTAAAAGGGTCTTTAAACGTCTTAAATTTGACCTAAAGAAATCTGCAGAAACCCTGATAGAGTATGATCTTATTCTACATTCCTAATCCTACCAATAGCTCATTCTAACTACTACCTTATTATTAATAAGCAGCAAATTAGTACTTTATTGAGCTAAAAGCCATTAGTTAATGGTTTTAATAGGAAGAATTGTGCCTTAAAGGGATAGTTGACCCAAAACTTTAAATTCTAGGATCATTTACTCACTTGTTTTCAACCTGTTTGACTTTCTTTCTTCTGTTGAACACGAGAGAAGTTATTTTGAAGAACAATGGAAACCAGTAACCACTGACTTTCATAGTGTTTATTTTTCCCACTATGGAAGTCAGTGGTTACAGGTTTCTTTAGAACAGGGGTGAGCAACCCTGTTCCTGGAGATCTACCTTCCTGCTGATTTCAGTTGCAACCCATATCAATCACACCTATCTGTAATTATCAAGGGCTGTTCTGGTCCTATTTAATTGGATCAGGCGTGTTTGATCAGGGTTGGAGCTGAACTATGCAGGAAGGTAGATCTCCAGGAACAGGGTTGATCAGCCCTGCTTTAGAATATCTTCTTTAGTGTTCAGCGGAAAAAAAGAAACTGAGAAAGGTTTGGAACCACTTAAGGTTGAGTAAACGGTGAGTAAATTTAATTAATAAAAGACATCCCTTTAAAAATAAAGTGTGGCCGTTTTTATTGACGCTTAGAAAATATCAGAATAGTTTTGTGTAACTCTGTAATAGAAACACTCCTGCTTAAGTGAAGTGTGTGTTTATGTCGCAGCTCTCTTCGCACCACGCATGTTTGCGTCTCGGCCTGGCCAGAAGAGCCCGACGACGCAGCAGGACGAGGCGTCATCTGACAAGAAGGACAAGGAGAAGGAGAAAGAAGAAGGAGTCAACTACACCACAGTGGACTGGAGAGAGTTCCTCTGCAACACGTGGCATCTGGAGCCCACACTACGGTAACGCTGCAGTCACATGACCTCAGCATTTAACACACAGGTCCTATTGATACTTCAAGGAAATGTTATCTGTGGATTTATGCAGAATGATTTTGGGAGTATCATAACTAAAAACTTAATATATGAAATAAAAAGTAATAGCTTTTTAACTTTTATTGAATCTTTACCATGCAAATAAAATTAGATCCACTTATTTGGCAAGTCTCTCATATAACATATCTACTAAAAGACAGTAATCACAATAATATTAGTGAAATTAACGTAAAAACGAATTATACATTTACACAAGCAAAAACATAGACTAAAAGTCTATGGAAATCTGTGAATTTCTGCGCGTGCACACTAGAGCCCTGCACAAGCCTTAAATCTAAGCCCTAGCCCGGCACCACAGCACCCGTGAGACTTATATGGGACGGGCCAAGAGAAAAGGAGATGGAGAAAATGGAGGAAAGACAGAGTATACTGAGAGAGGAGAATTTTTTTTTTTTTTTTAATTCTCCAGACACGCTGCCACTCGGTCCTCAACCAGCTGAGAGATACGATGAAGTGTTGGGAGCCCTGTGGAGGAATCTATCCACCGGACAGCACAATTTAGATGTCATTAAACTTTTTTTTTTTTTACGTTTTTTTTACGTTTTTTATAAAGCAGCCCCGAAGCCCAATATGCACACTAGCTATGACGCAACAATGGACCCGAAGCCCGGCCCGAGGGGCATAAAAAAAAGTCAAGCCCCGACGGGCTCGGGCTCAAATGCAGGGCTCTAGTGCATGCCCTGCAATCAAGCATGGTTCAAGGTAACCGTGCCTAATGTAAGTACATGAACCAGAAGCTGCAGCCGTTTTTTTTGGTATTGTGATGCAGTTCCTAGAGCAGTGGTGCTCAACCCTGCTCCTGGAGATCTACCTTCCTTCAGAGTTCAGCTCCAGCCCTGATCAAACACACCTGAACCAATTAATTAGGACCTGAACAGCACTAGATAATTACAGGCAGGTGTGTTTGATATGGGTTGCGACTGAAATCTGCAGGACGGTCGATCTCCAGGAGCAGGGTTGAGCACCCCTGTCCTAGAGAAACAGAATAGTAAATAATGGCCCGTTTCCACTGAGTGGTACAGTACGGTACGGTACGGGTCGGTACGGGTCACCTTTATCAGGCTTGCGTTTCCACTGCAAAAGGGTACTCTTTTGGTGGGCGTGGTGTACGACAGAAAGTTTGTCGACGTCATTTTCGCTCTAGGAAATGTCTACAGTAAAGCTTTATGGGTCATTCACAAATCATACGAGAAGCACTTCTCACAAAACAGATGCTTTATTATACACATAAACACTGGTGTAAAAATGTCATTACTGACTGAACATGATCTGATTATAACTGCAGATCAATGATGCGAAATAGCCTACGGTCCGCGATTATATCAAATAAATAAATAAATGCAGCATATGTGAACACATACAGCCCCACACAGTCTCCGATGTTACCAAATTACAGAAAAACTACACACAGCAGACATGTATGCCTTATTTAGGTTCAAAAACAATACGAAATAGAGCCCCGTCTGTGCAAACCTCTCATCTGTGTCTTTAATCTTCACCAGTACATGTAGCCTCTCCGTCATTATTCTCTCGTTAGAGAGTAACTCCGTCATTCCCAGTTTATAATAGTCCAGGTTAAGAACTTTGTTATTTCAAACATTGACACGCACGCGGGCACAAGAGAGAAGCGAAACCTCACGCTCGCGCTTATGGGCTCGTAACCCATACGAATCTGCTCTTCTCTCGGCTTTGTGGCCGTTCAAGAAGACGACAAGGTTTGTTTGAGCTCGGGTCGACCATGGCTCGTTATTATATGCTGATATTATTTCGGAGCATTGTCTCTCGGCTGTGTGTTAAACATGGCGGGTCCTTTGTTTTCATTCTGCTTGTTGCGTGAGCAAATGACGTATCTCTGTAAGCCAATGGCGTTCAGCTGCGCGTCTAGCTCCACCTTACGGCACCCTTTCTGGGTTTAGTACCCTTTCGAAAGGGTGACCAAAAAGGGGTACGGTACGGTTCAGTTCGGTACGCTTTTAGACAGTGGAAACGGCCTTAAAAGTGTACCGAACCGTACCGTACCGTACCACTCAGTGGAAACGGGCCATAAGAAAACAGTGGGCGTGGCTTGTTTTTTCCTCTGCAAGCTGATTGGATGTAGTAAAGTAGGCATTTCATTCAGAGAGATCAGGTAAAGGGTTTGGGGAGAGGTATAACAACCTAACACACCTGTTTGTTGTCAAAAGGGACAGTTGCAGCAGCGTGGTTAAGTGTGTGAGCCACGTCCATTACCTCGAAATCACATAATCTGACAATTTAACTGAAAACAAACAGGAAGTACATTTTCAGATTTCAGTCAGAGATTAAATGGGCAAACTTTTCTTTCTTAATGACATGCACAGATGAATTGTTCACCACAAACTAGCATGGTTAGTTTTGATTTCATGGGGACTTTAAAGTCAGGACTGAACTCATTTGATGCGTCGATCGTTTCAGGTTGATCTCGTGGACGGGTCGTAAGATCGACCCAGTAGGAGTGGACTACATTCTGCAGAAGCTGGGTTTCCATCACGCCAGAACCACAATCCCCAAGTGGCTGCAGCGAGGAGTGATGGACCCTCTGGATAAAGTCCTGTCTGTCCTCATCAAGAAACTGGGCACGGCTCTGCAGGACGAGAAGGAGAAGAAAGGGCAAAGAGACAAAGACGAGCATTAACTTCAATGTATTCATACATTTCCGCTATCTGGAGCCATTTCCTTTCTTTTCCCGTCTAAAGCCACTGGATTTGTCGCGTTCTACTGTACAGCACACTAAAACACTGCTATTCCGTGTGAACGTTTGCTCGGGTTCATACGGCCGTTGCGTTCGGGCGACTGAAAGTGTTCCTTTTTTGATTTTATACGTTTTAAATTTGCTGCTGACCGTCATCTGGACTTTTAACATGCACTTATAAATCACTGACACTAACAGGCGGCGCGCAGTGATCTTGAAGCTACAGTATATACAGGTTTACATGAGGAGCGTCCTGTGTTCTTTCTCTGAGGTGAACATTGCCAATCTCGACTTTTTAAAGCCGTTTTAGTGAACGTTTTTAGAGCGCCGGTGACGCGTTTCTTCTTTCAGCCAGCGGTGGAAGAGAGCGAACATCCCGAAGCCTAATTATTCCTTTGAGAGTGACCAAATTTTTTCTGATGCCTGCTTAGCAACACGTTTTTGATGAGGGGTTGACGTAGTATAAGGAAACGCCTCGTATATTCCTGTGAATAATACATCCGAGACCTCAGATTATGCTGTGTAAATGTGAACTGGCCTATAAAGCGAGGCTCTAACTTATATGATGAGAATAATACTAGATAAAGGAAATGTAAATACCTGAAAATGCAGAAGCTGTTACCCATGTTAGGCCTGTGGTGATAGTGTTTTTTGTTTTTTTTTGGCTTTTTCATAATATGTGCAATAGACCGTTGTATATACTGAGGTAAATATGTTCAATGTGCTGATTTCTTAACTGAATTAAATCATTACTACTAAAATGAATGAAACCTGCTGCTGCTGAGTCTTTTCTTTCTGGCTGTCATTCATCGGTCATTCATTGCTCTGGAAATGTCACGTTGCCTCTGGGAATATAATATTGATTCATCATTAATATTGTCATTATAAGCTATTTTGGTGCTTCAATATTACATGGATAAAAATAGTATATAAATATTTGCTGCTTTTGCAGTATTTATGAATAAAAAGAAAGCTATATATTTCCCAGAGATGGGTTGCGGCTGGAAGGGCATCCGCTGCGTAAAACAAATGCTGGATAAGTTGGCGGTTCATTCCGCTGTGGCGACCCCGGATTAATAAAGGGACTAAGCCGAAAAGAAAATGAATGAATGAATGAAAGAAAGCTATATATGCATGTTTTAAAAAAAGAATAGAAAATAGCTTTAGTTTAAATAGCAATCTTATTAACTAATGCCTATTTTCCTGCTTATTATTAAGATTTGTTTATTAGTTCTTATAAAGTATTATCTTATTCTACACCCTTAATTCTTCTCAATACCTAAACCCAAATACTGTCTCACGATGAGGCATGATTAATGACTTGTAAAATAAAGTGATTTAAGATATGAACGCATCCATTGCTTAAACCACAAGTCATAAATTGCAAGTATTGGTTTCTATACTATAAATATTAGTGGGATTTTAGTAGCAGTATATATACAGGGAGTGCAGAATAATTAGGCAAGTTGTATTTTTGAGGATTAATTTTATTATTGAACAACAACCATGTTCTCAGTGAACCCAAAAAACTCATTAATATCAAAGCTGAATATTTTTGGATGTAGTTTTTAGTTTGAGCTATTTTAGGAGGATATCTGTGTGTGCAGGTGACTATTACTGTGCATACAAAAAACAAATATATACCCATTTCAATGATTTATTTTCACCAGTGAAACCACTATAACATCTCAACATTCACAAATATACATTTCTGACATTCAAAAACAAATCAGTGACCAATATAGCCACCTTTCTTTGCAAGGACACTCAAAAGCCTGCCATCCATGGATTCTGTCAGTGTTTTGATCTGTTCATCATCAACATTGCGTGCAGCAGCAACCACAGCCTCCCAGACACTGTTTAAAGAGGTGTACTGTTTTTCCTTCTTGTAAATCTCACATTTGATGATGGACCACAGGTTCTCCATGGGGTTCAGATCAGGTGAACAAGGAGGCCATGTCATTACTTTTTCTTCTTTTAGACCCTTTCTTGCCAACCACGCTGTGGAGTACTTGGACGCGTGTGATGGAGCATTACTCTGCATGAAAATCATGTTTTTTTGAAGGATGCAGACTTCTTCCTGTACCACTGCTTGAAGAAGGTGTCTTCCAGAAACTGGCAGTAGGACTGGGAGTTGAGCTTGACTCCATCCTCAACCCAAAAAGGCCCCACAAGCTCATCTTTGATGATACCAGCCCAAACCAGTACTCCACCTCCACCTTGCTGGCGTCTGAGTCGGATGGAGCTCTCTGCCTTTTACCGATCCAGCCACAGGCCCATCCATCTGGCCCATCAAGACTCACTCTCATTTCATCAGTCCGTAAAACCTTAGAAAAATCAGTCTTGAGATATTTCTTGGCCCAGTCTTGACGTTTCAGCTTGTGTGTCTTGTTCAGTGGTGGTCGTTTTTCAGCCTTTCTTACCTTGGCCATGTCTCTGAGTATTGCACACCTTGTGCTTTTGGGCACTCCAGTGATGCTGCAGCTCTGAAATATGGCAAAACTGGTGGCGAGTGGCATCTTGGCAGCTGCACGCTTGACTTTTCTCAGTTCATGGGCAGTTATTTTGCGCCTTGGTTTTTCCACGTGCTTCTTGCGACCCTGTTGACTATTTTGAATGAAACGCTTGATTGTTGGATGATCACGCTTCAGAAGCTTGGCAGTTTTAAGAGTGCCGCATCCCTCTGCAAGATATCTCACTATTTTTGACTTTTTCCGGAGCCTGTCAAGTCCTTCTTTTGACCCATTTTGCCAAGGGAAAGGAAGTTGCCTAATAATTCTGCACACCTGATATAGGGTGTTGATGTCATTACACCACACCCCTTCTCATTACAGAGACGCACATCACCTAATATGCCTCATTGGTAGTAGGCTTTTTATATATATGGCACTTTACATAGTTGTGTGCAGAGCTGATCAAACCTGCCAATAACGGTGGGGTATAATGCTCTCGGGGGCAGGACATCGGCTTGACACAGGCAGAGAAACATTTCTCAATGAGTAAAAGTTACAGCAGTGAGTGTTTTCTTCAGTGCCTGCTGGCTACCTTGTTTCTATTGGGCACACGCGGACAATGATCCCAGCGTGCTTCATTCACAACACCTTTGCTGCCCAGCGGGACATTATACGCAGACAAATGAATATAGATGTGTGAAAACAAGTTAAAAAAAAAAAAAAAAAATCCCCCTGTAACAACAGCAAAGCGGATAACAGTAAATCTAAATATTATTTACTGCTACTATGTATTACTGTTTGATTTATTTTCTTAATAATTTTTTATTTGTTTATTTTTTCCATCTTATTTTGTGTTAAATTTTAATCTTCTCAAATAGATTTATTTTTATTTTTAGCACAAAAACTAAAAAAAAATAAACAAACAAATTAGAAATTAATAACATAATTAAATTCAAATTATATTATATTATATTATTAATAATATAATTAATTTCTTGTGGAAAACATGATGGGGCCCAGCCTCACCCAGACTCGAGCGGCCCCCGGGTAAGTTGAGTTTGAGTTTCAGATTTAAATGAATTATTGTAAGTCATTGATATATATTTATGGTGCTTTTCTTTTTTTTTTTCTTTTTTTTAATTGTGAGGAATGTCATACACAATCATTTGAAAAGAAAATTCTGGATTTTTTTGACTGTAATTTAGTCATAAACAGACGAATATCAAGTAACATAATGATTATATACTTAATACAGTTTTTTAAAAAATATATACATTTTCTTCCATCTTTATCTTCCATATTACGTACATACGGATAAAAATGAAGGCATGAAACAGTTTCTGAAAGTAATAATGTGAGGTGCTCCATCGCCCCCTTCTGTTTATTTGGCGAACATAAACTCTGAAACTGAACTCCATACAAATACTCTTAGATGACGTGAATAATGACATATGAGAAAGACTGACAGACAATAAACTAAAACCCCTAAGTTTCTCTTAAATAGGTGTCAGAATTTACAGTCTGCTGATCTGCTGTATTTGGAGTAAATATATATAAAAATCTTCCATGTATTATAATTATTAATAGATGAGCTATTTAAGAATGCAGACTGGTAGTCTATTCTGTATTAGATCAGTGAATGCAGGTCAAATAAGTAAATGGAAAATGGAACGACTGCAGGCACAGTAAGCTATCCTAATTAACAATACATATATAGATACGGTACAACAGCAAACAATAAGCTATCAAATGTATTATTACCATTTTAAAATTTAGTACCCTTCACCTCACGGATAACCAATCCAAAATAATAATAACAATGTATTAAACTTAAAAGTGTAAAATGTTACTAAATTCACTTTAGGTTCTAGATTTTATATTTGCATCTATTTTAACATGTATTTATACAGCACATTTATCGTGTATTGGCCATAAACCCAAAGCACTTCACAATCATGAGGAGGGCCTCTCCACACCACCACCAGCCACAGCATAACAGCACCAGTGCGCTCACCACACACCACACCAGCTACAGGAGGACTGGAGAAACATAGAGCCCATTTGGTGGACGGGGATGATTGGGAGGCCGTGATGAGTAAGGGTCGGTGGAGGGAATTTTTGTTTAGCACAGTTAACAGAATGCCCATGATCAGTTCAGACGCCTTGAATCAGGAATCTTTTGGTAGGTCTGCTAGTTTGGCTAAGAAAAATATAATAGAAGAAAAATATTCAAATAATAAGCCCATTAAACAAACACTGTTCATTTGACAGCTGAACAACAGCTGAAAGGGTTATTATTTGAAAAAGTGAAGCACTGTAAACACTTTCCAGATGCACTGTATTAATCGTTTAATGTAATGTTTGATTACTTTTAAACCATGTCAACTAAATTACATATTCAGATTCTCAAAAGGAAAAAAAAACAAACATCAAAACTTCTTAAAACCAGCTTTATTTCTTGTATCAAAAGAAGCCCCTCATGATTCACTCTTAAAACTCTAAATGGGTAGATTGACCATCCAAACAATCTGGTTCCTCAAAAAAATGCTCTACAGTTAAAGCCTGCTCTAAAACAAAACCAAAACCAAAAAAAAGAAACAGCTACCCATAGTGTCTTATTTAACGATAACACTTAATAAGTGTTAAGACTCCTGGCAACTATAACTAACAATGAATCCAGTAGTATTATAATTTTGGTCTTTCATATACATTTCCATATACATATCTACTGTTTAAAAAACAAAAACTATGCCAAGATTCAAACGCTTTCAAGTTTCGCGTCGTAATGCTGTTTGTATGATGTTCAGTCTGTCAGCCCCGTCATCCATTCATCACAAACACACTAACAAACAAACACGCACTCGCACGCACACACACACTTGAGTGGATCATGACGGGGCAGAACGAGTGGAGAAGGGACCTGAATGGTCAGTTTTAAGGAGCTCTACAGTGTTAAAACGCTTCCCTGATCAGACACGTCCAGTGCTTCCAGAACAGTCAACGCGACGTCAATTTCACTGAATCATTTGGGGCAGGAGCTGAGATTAGCGGGAGCTTCCACAGTTCAAGAACCCACTACACACACACACTACACCTCTGCGTTTTTTCTGGGCCTCTTCTTGAGAGGTGCTTTGCTGGTGGTTTTGGCCTCGGCTCTGCGCCTGTATTTGCGTGGTTTGGTGGATGGTGGTAGTTGAGCCGTCTCTGTCTGCGGGCGGATGTCGGAGTCTTCATGTTCCTGGCAGCAGAGCTGGCCTGTGAGCGGGTGAGAGCGCAGCGCCCCCTCCTGGTGAGCCTTGCAGAACGAGTTGGGGCACAGCTGGCAGAAAGCGTTGGAGTTCTTGCCGCACACGTCACAGTGATGCCAGGGACAGTCCCAGCGGCCTGAGGACACACGTCAGAATGATCAGGTTAAAGAATTGTTACTGAGACAGATTTATTTTTTTTCGTGAGCAGGGGGAAGGGGTGATGGAAACATATGCAGGGTAATTTGGCAAAAAAAAAAAAGTAAATAATAATTATTAATCAATAATCAATTTTCTTTGAAACCAACTAGAATTGAATCTGCCATGTAGGGCCACACGGAATCTGCGCACGCAGAATTCCGCAGATTTTTAGCCCATCAATTGATTCTGTTGATTTACTGGTGTCTGTAGATTTATATTTATTCAGTTTTTAAATAAATTTCAGTAATAATATTGACTACTGTTAAATTATTCATATGATTTATTTACAATACAGTGTGTAAAGTAGTATTTTCTGTCTTTTAGTAGAGATTTCAGATCAGTGGCTTGCTTTGTTTACCAAATAAAGTGGATCTAATTGGATTCGCATTGTAAACATGAAATAAAAGTTAAAAAGGTATTATTTTTTATTTCGTATATTAAGATTTTAATTAGCGTCACGGTGGCGTAGTGAGTAGCACGTTCGCCTCACAGCAAGAAGGTCGCTGGTTCGATCCCCGGCTGGGTCAGTTGGCATTTCTGTGTGGAGTTTGCATGTTCTCCCCGTGGTTGCGTGGGTTTCCTCCGGGTGCTCCGGTTTCCCCCACAGTCCAAAGACATGCGGTACAGGTGAATTGGGTAAGCTAAATTGTCCATAGTGTATGTGTGTGAATGAGAATGTATGAATGTGTTTCCCAGAGATGGGTTGTGGCTGGAAGGGCATCCGCTGCGTAAAACTAATGCTGGATAAGTTGGCGGTTGATTCCGCTGTGGCGACCCCGGATTAATAAAGGGACTAAGGCGAAAAGAAAATGAATGAATGAAGATTTTAATTATCATACAACTTAAGTCATTCCGCATAAATCTGCAGATTTTTAACAAATATTTGCGCAGAAATAGCTAAAAATGTCCGCAGATTCCGTCTGGCCCTAGCCATGAATTATTAAATTACTCACATTCCTATTATTCTAAATCTCAGAGATCTTTGACATGAACGTTTCAATTGGAGAGCTCCCTCATCCTCCATAGTCAGTTACAGCCCGAAACATTCCAAATCCAGAAAAGCAGCCAAAAACATTACATGTGACTAGGCATGGGCCGGTTAAAGATTTCAACGGTATGATAACCTTGGATTAAAACATCACGGTTTCACAGTTTTGTGGTCACTGCTCTAAAATGAATTCTTTTTAAATGTCTGGTAAAAAAAAATAAAAAAAATAAATATTTTCCATTTTGAACACAAAATCACATCCTTCCATACTATATAGTACGCTAAAAACAGTATGCAAGGCGAGTAGTATGTCTGAATTCATAGAATTCGAAAAACAGTATGCGAGAAGTACCCTGATGACCTACTACTTCTGGTGAGATTCTGAAGTGGACATTCGATGGACGCTGCGATATCGCATGATGCACCGCAAGATAATAGAGTGGAGGAACCATGACGTCAATTTGTATGCAAAAACCCGGAAGAGAGTTAACATTTTAGCATATCCGGTTCCCTCGTCCCAAAGTCAATGGGTTTTTCAATGGCATTTCAGTTCAGTAAATCGCTTAAATAAGGTTTGTAGCTAACAAAAACTCAAGATACTTTCACGTTTTATTCTACAACATAAAACACATCACTTACATCACACTCTTGATTTTTTACAATTGGTTACGCTGCTTTAAAAAGACGGTTGCTAAACGGGACTACAGACGGTGTCGGAGACATTATACGCCATCGAACTGATCTGGTCTGGAACGCAGCCCGCTTGCGGTGGGCATTTGGATTTGTGTGTTATTGAAGTATTTTCATTAATGGTATTTTATTGTTTGTAGTATTTTTCCAGTTGTGAACTCATATTGTGTGTAGATAACGCCTTCACTAGCAGAGACTGTCATGACAGATTTTAAGTAAACGATATTATAGGCATACGTCTACCAGTGCAGTCTGTCATTCCTAATTAGAATTTAGATTTTTCTAAATTCTCGGTAATGATTGACTTTCTCATATTTTGTAAAGTGCATTATTGTTTGTGAATTTCCGTGTTTGCATTAAGTGTTTTTTTCAATGCTATATTCAAAACATTTCATTCAAATGACCTAATGAACAAGTTGATTTAAAGCATTCCTGTTTAGAATATGAATATGCTTAGGCCGATTTTCATTTCAATAGGTTTGTTTACACTGTCAAAGGCTTGTTTTCAATTGTACTTTAAGGTACACTACTGAATATCAACATTGTAAGTGATAAAAAAAAATCTCAAATACAGAATATTAATATAAAAAAGTTAAAAACAAAAATCTACAGAAAAAGAATCCTTCAGATTAGTTGAATAATTGATAAATTAGTCGATTAGATTAAATTGATATGAATGTAAATGTCATTACTGGCAGCCCGAATGCATACCGTACTGCATTGCTCAGTGGAAACAAGCAACAATATGACCACAAAACCCTTTTAGTACAATAACAGGCCAACTCAAAGCTCAAATCATCTCAAATTAGTTTCTTGAACTTGACAGTTCACTATACTCCAATGTAGTTACCAGACGTCAGTCCAGTAGAGCAGCATTGAACTAATGTCATGAACAATTAGGCAAGTTCTGAAGGCAAAAATGGAGTCTAACACAATACTAGCAAGGTGGCTGGTGAGTGTACATTAAATTACATAACATAACAGCTTTAGAGTTCGCTAAAAGCTCTTACCGAAGGGTCTCTTGGTGCGGTCCAGACAGGAGAGGTGATAGGCTTTAGTGCAGCCCTTCTTAGTACAGAGAACTAACTGTCCTCCGTCACCACAGCGGAAACACTCATCCTCAGACTTCTTGCCTTCATTGCGGGCCCTTCTCCGTTTGGGCTTTTTCTTCGGAAGTTTGGCTTTGGGCTCAGAAGTATGTCCATTCTGAAGTCAACAGGTGAAAAGTTCAGTAAAAAATATTTACGTCATTCTTTGACTAAGAACTGGACTGTGTAGCAGCTGTTTTTAAAAACTCGGGACTTAATGTTATTCATTTTGATCAAGAGCACAACTCACAGCTCACACCTGTCAAGGCCCTGAGCTTTAAGCATTCCATCCCACTACACCTCATCCCACTCACCTTGGGTCTGTCTCCTAGAAAACCACTGCAGTTGGGAGCTCCACAGCGACACACAGTCTTCTCATTTCCCAAACAGTCCAGGTTATAGTTAAACGTCAGCTCAGTGCCTGGAAATATACATCCACATACAAGTGAATGAAGGGGGTACGGGGGACAAAATACATTTGAATAAGAACACAAAAGTTTACTGTTTAATTAGTAATTCCTACAGTTATGGTGTCTCAATGAAAAAAATAAATAACAAAAACAAAATCTGGAAAAGTAAAGGCAATAACAAAAATAAATCAATAGATTTTCTAGAACCCAATAGTTGCGCATGTGTAGACACAGAAATAAACCTATACACATATACAAACACGCAGTTACTTTGGAATTGTAATTGGTTTCTCTGACATTTGTCAAGATTGAGTTACTCTACAATTTTATTGCTCAGTAGTAGTTTTTACAGTGGCCGAGAGAGCTTAATGTGTTGCCGTTTAAGAAAACGTATGCAATAAAACCAGGAAATCCTCACAATAACAAATAAAAAAATAAAAAACGTGCTGCATTCTCATAGCACAAATCATTTCATTTTCACAACACTTGCAAAAACAACAGAACACAGCAGAAATGTTTTAAGAGGACCCTAAAACGTGACAGGCGCCGCTGTGCCGTGACTATCGACTGTGATATTGCTCTGTGAAGTTGTAGGTGATTTTTGAAAGGTGAGTTTTTTGTTTATTTTAACATCCTGATTCCCTTGTCTTTTGTATTTTATTAGCCTAAATCACCATAACCTAAATAGTGGAGTCCGTCACGTTTTAGGGTCCCATTGAAACTTTTCTGTTGTGTCCTGTGCTATTTGAAAGTGTTGTGAGAAAATGCAGCACGTTTTCGTAATTTGTTTGCATTGTGTGAAAATGCAACTCGCTTTTTAAAAACGTGTATGCCTGTGTGCTGTCAAACAGATTAAGATCTTTTCTTAATTTGCTGGCATTTGTTGGAATTGCATGTGTTTACTTAAATTCCGGCATGTTAAGCTCTCCCATTCACTGTACTTTATCATATTTCATATTTTTTTGAGAACGAAGTTACTTAGTGACAAATGACTTTAAGTGGTGTTTATTTTGGGGTATTTTTTTTTTATTTAGAAAAACTTTAAAACGCTATATCATCTTGGCTGAATTCAACAGAAAAATATAAGAAAGAAAACAGTAAATCCAGAGTTTCCACTCTAAGCCAAATGTCAAATTCCCACACTTTTCACTAAAAAGCTGAATGTCCATGACCTATAATTAAAAGGAAAAACTGCCTTTATAATGGTTTTAGCTTGGAAATCGTTTTGCATGACTTGAATAGCCACTATGAGAACAACAATGGATATTTTACCTCAGATCTTGAAATAAAAACTGATGCACTCACTGTTTGTGTGACAGCGCATCACTGCCTCTGACCTAATTTATTAAATAAAAGTAGTAATATTTCGTTAAAAAAAATTTCTTGTACTTTTGTCAAAATTAAGTTACTTATTGTGAAAAATTACTTTAAGTTGTGTACATTGTTCTCTACGTACTGCTGTCACCATTGACAATTGAACATTGTTTTGTTTCTTTTTAGGAGTATGTTGTTGCATGTTGTATTTGCACTGTCTTTATTTTCTTTATCTGGAGCCAGCACCTAAGCTTTTCACTCATCATAGCACACGTGCTGCTGATGATGTGACAATAAAAGTGATTTGATTTTGAGCTACTATTATTTAGGAAACTGCATATGCTGTCATCTTTGCTATATGGAATAAAAAAATAAAAAATAGTTACGACCAGGTGGGCAAAAATTAATTCATCAATTTTCCTCATCAAGGCTCACCAGCTGGAATGTCACACACTGCGAACAGGCCCACACGTGTGTCTCCATTGACGGTCCATTTCTGCGTCTCGCAGTTGGGCTGACAGCTGTGGTTCATGAAGCGAGAGTAGTTCCCTTTGGGTCCCGCATCTATAATCCGATCCTGTTCACACACAAAAACGAAGATTGAGTGGTCACAGACCTTTATGCTGTCATTAGTGTATTATTCAATGAGACGATCTGTAGTATTGTGAACTGTGATGCCACATAATGCTGCTCCGTTGCACCCCCAATACAACACAGTTTCTCTGGCTCTGCTGTACAGGGTCCAAACATGCCAACATCAGACATGAACCCCACACACGGAGAGCGAGTACAGCATGTTAACACACACAGACTGTGTTTACCTTGTCTATAGTGAGCATATAGAAATGTGTGATGTCGTTTTCCTGAGCGTGTCTGATTCTGCTTCTGCACTCCTCCTCGTCTATCAGCTCCCCCACATATTCATTCACAAACTCGCCCTGAAAAAAAATGAATAAATAACATGCGGTTTAGCAATCGCACTATAAATCCAGGGTTCTCACTCAGTCCAAATTCCCATTTCTAAATAATAACCTATATTTAATCAAAAAACAGCTTTTATAAAGATTTTAGCTTGAAAATCATTTTGCATGACTTGAATAGCCACTGTGAGAACAACAGATATTTTACCTGAGCACTTGACAGGATTGGCAGGTTTTTAAGGTTTACACTAATGAGTTTTTGTTTTAAAACGTATAAGTTTTGCTACGGTTACGCCATCCGTCCACACTACGCCGGAGTTTTCGAGCCCCGAAAACGGAGCGTTTTGGAAACGCTGGAGAGGCCGTTTTCATTCTAAAATGCTGCTGCTCCGTCTCAGTGTGGATGGGGGGAAACGGAGACATTTGAAAACGGAGGCGTGGCTGCTGAGATTCGCTATTCGATTGGAGCTTTTGGGTCATTGCGTAACCTTCCCTTATTCGTCAAGCCCCTATCACATGACTATAACGCCAGCCTTCACTGTAAACAACATGGACAGAAAAGGGAGCGTTGTTTGCACAATTGTCCATTTTAGGCACCATTGTGCAGTTAAACTCTGCCTTTTTTACTACAACAGCTGCATATATTCGCAAGAGGCAAGCTACTGTTCGAGCACTCGCTAATCGCTCGCATGAAACGCGGCGTAAGACGTAAGACCTATATAGAATGCCGAGCGAGACACATGCTTCCAGTTTATACTTGAACGCGCGTACCCAGACGGCTATAATATAATATAATATAATATAATATGATATAAGTTTTTGGTGGAGTAGTATAGACGGAGATATGTTCAGAAACACTGGGTGAAACGCTAGCGTGGACGCGGATCGTTTTCATGCTAAAACGCCGTTTTAAAACTAAAACGCACTAGTGTAAACGGGGCCCAAAAGTTATATTTAAGACTTTTTAATACCACATAGAATAAGACCAATTTTATAGTAGTTTTTTGGGGAAAACGCATGCAACACAACTAATAACCATCCTTAACACTGTTAATTCTATATTTAAAAAGTGTGAGAAACCTCAAAACGTGAAAAAAGTTCAGCATCAATGACATATGTAATGATGCTGGTTAAAAAATAAATAAATAAATAAAACACATTAAAAACAAACCACACCTATTTTAAAATCTACCCATTTCAACAAAGTAGTTATTTTCATACTTCGCTTTTCTGTATACTATATTCGAACACCCAGTTGTTGAAGAGGTCATCTTGAAACCAAGGGTCTTAATTTAATTTATATTATACCGACATTTTCTCCTTATTTAGCTTAGTTATCAGTAGGGCCAGACAGAATCTGCGGACATTTTTAGCTATTTCTGCGCAAATTTTTGTTAAAAATCTGTGGATTTATGCGAAATGATTTTGTGTGTATGTCATAATTAAAACCTTAATATATGAAATAAAAATTAATACCATTTTAACTTTTATTTAATGTTTACAATGCGAATCCAATTAGATCCACTTTATTTGGTAAACAAAATAAGCCACTCATATAAAATTTCTACTAAAAGACAGAAAATAGTATTTTACAAACTGTACTGCAAGTAAATCATATGAATATTTTCATATTGGTCAGCATTGTTACTAAAAAAATTATTTAAAAACTGAATAAATATAAATTTACACACATTTACACCAGTAAATCAACAGAATCAATGATGGGCTAAAAATCTGCGGAAATCTTCGGTGTGATTCCGTGTGAACAGATTCCATGTGGGCCTAGTTATCAGGTACAGCTTGGTGAACGCATTTGATTTAAGTGCTTGCCAGCTGAAGAGTTATAAAATGTAGAGTTGAAAAACAGACGAACAATAGATGTGAGACAGGTCAGGGTATCTGCACATTTTTTAACAGCAAATCTAATAACTTTTAAGACTTTAAGTCCTCTATAAGACTTCACCTCAACTCCGAGTCAGGGAACATTGCTTGAAAAACTAGGTGGATGTCCTCATTTGAGGTGTACGAGTGGTGGCGGCTTACGGTTTGAAATACCTACAGTATTTCGGCCTTAAGTGTAGCTACATTCGCAAAGCTGCAGAAGGCATTGCTTGAAGTGGACGGCCTTGTGAAAGGCTGAGAGGTCGAAGTGCTCGATAAGAACATACTTATGGGCAAACTACTTGCCTGCGACGACACATACTTCTTGTGCTTCTCTGCTTTCATGTGTGAATCGAGTGCTTTGTGGCCCGTTGTCCCATTTTATTGTCTTTTTACATAAAGCACACCTCCCTTCATGATTACTGGCTGTTTTCTTCAGCCACACCCTATACTTTTCGTCCTCCAACCAATTGTCATCAAACAAACATTTTCCTATGCTTGTGATTTCGCAAAATGCCGTGGTGGCGAACCATCAACGCAATGCATTCATCAATCACTTACTCGTATGTCACCTATGGAATGATGCAGGTTGCACCGACGAAGTGCTGCCCCCAAATTTTGCGCTGGTCAAATTGTGGTTGAAAAAAATAAATAAAAATGACGAGTCGGACATGAAATTTAAGATCCCACATAAAATTTAAGACCATACAAAATTACGGAATTCAAGACATTTTCAGACCTTAAAAATCGAAAAATTTATTTAAGACGTTTCAAGACTTTTTAAGGACTCGCGGGGACCTTGCAGGTTGAAAAAGAAAATAGTATAAAAAATGACATCGATAAATGGAGCCTAAATATAAAGCTAAACATTAAATCCATTGACATTCCATGAGTTGGAATTTTAAAATTTGATAATTTTTTTTTGGCAAATTAGAAATTTTCATAGGAATCCCTTAAATCTGTAAAAAAGCCAGCTCACATACTTTCTTAATGTCCCGCAGTGACACCAGGCCCCAGCCTTTGCCTGCGGTGCGGATGATCTTGGTCTCGGGGTAGAGGCGTTTGGTAAAGTCCTGGTTTTGGCATCGCTCTCCAGCCGGACACACTTGAGGATGGCATTCGTACAACAGCATGCGGTTCAGACACTCAGACTCAAAGCTACATGGCCGCTCGGTCGAAGGCTTACAGTTACACTTGGGGATCTCAGAGATGTCCGCGGTGTACACCTGCACTCGCCCACAAGGCTTGTTCACCTGAAGTTAACACATTCATAATGTTCAAAACGCTAGACATTTCAACATATGCACTGATACTGAAAATAGATGATTCTTGCCTTAAATGTGGGATGAGCAACTGCATACACAGGGCAATGGATTAATTTTATGTACAAAGTGTTTAACTGAGCATTAATAAAAGGCCAGAGATAACAAAACAAAATGAAGGGAAAAACATGAAAAAAAAACAAAACATGACATTCTTAATTGACTAGTTTCTGCAATTCCATCATATTTTCATGATTTAAAAAAAATAATAATAATAAAGAGAAAAAAAAATACAATAAAAAATAAAATGGAATGGATAAGATTTTTGTGGGCAGTTTTCATTATGGCTCATGTTTATTGAAGTTTTATACATTTCAAAAAGCAAAAGATTGAGAGGGCTCATGTTAATTTTTTTTCCTCTATCTACTAATATCTAATATATACTAATAATGGACTCTACGTTGGCATTTGTTGGTTTCTGTCTTGTGAGAATTAAGGCTGCATTAAAAATAATAATAATAATAAAAAATAAACAAAAACAACAACAAAAAAAACACTGGCAGAAGCATACAGTTCTCGGCGCTACAAATTATGGAAGAAAATTAAATAAATAAATAATGAGGTGTGAGGTTTTATGTTATCATCTTTAAGATGAACCTACCGTCTTCAGAAATGTTTAGATGAAAATATAAATTGATTGTTTTTACTTTGTATTTTGAAACGATACTATCTATTTGATTTTTCAAATAGATTTTCATAATCTGAAATCTGTATTGAAATCAGTCATTTTGATTTTGGTAAAAAAATAAAAAATAAATCACTGGCAGAAGCTCTCGGTTCTCAGTGCTAAAAATACTCGAAGAAAATTAAATAAGGAATGAGGTGGGAGCTTTTGTGTCTTCAGAAAAGTTTAGATGTAAAATCAGAAAATGTTTCTACTTTATATTTTGGAATGATACAAACTATTTGATTTAAAACGTTATATTTAAAACCACATTTGAAAAAAATTGAAAAACCAATAAAATAAATAAATAAATAAATAAATAAAATAATAAAAATAATAATAAAATAGCCGAAATCAGTTTTGGAATTAGTTAATTTGATTGTTTGAAAGAAAGAAAAAAAACAGCTATCAGAATTGGCCATGAAAATAAATAATCAATCAATCAATCAAGAATGGCGCATCACTACAAACTTCTAACCATAAGAATCTTGCATGAGGATTGCAGTACCTTGATGTATTTGAATGGAGGAGGCTTCTTGTTGTTTTCGTGAGCCTCTTTCGCCTCTCTCTCCATCTCGATCTCCTTAAAGCGAGTTTCAGCATCCAGCAGGGCTGCACAGTTGAAACCATTACACAACTACTCTCACAATACTGATATACAAGACAAAAAAACAAGACTTCTTATTTTTACCATTCTTAAAGACCTTCCCAATGCCAGTCTGCTGGTATTTGCTTCCCCTGTCTCCCTCCATGTAAGGAAAAACTCTGCCCTGATGCGTCCAGAAATAGTCTTTAGAGCCAAAGAAAAAGACGGGGAACTCTCCGATTTCATGGCGCAGGTGCTGGATGTTCGTTGGAATGTTTTTAGGATGACGGATCTCTGCAGGCCACCATCTATAGTTTCAAATAAAGTCAAAATGGTAAAGACAAGGTAATTTAGTTTTTTTTTATAGAAAATTTTATGAAAGTTATCTACTCTTTCTATATGAGTACTTCTATTTTGACAGCACTTGTGAGTCAGAGGAAGAGTTCAGACCCTCAATATGCTCACAGCAAGTGACTATAACAAGTGTTGCTTTCGATTAGAACACTTTCATTTTTACTATAAAAGCAGCTTTCAGTGTTTGTAATTTTTTTTACTTGTGAAAATGTAAAAGACTGAAATTGATTGTTGGTAGAGATTGCAGAACTTGAGAGTTTTATACCTTTTTATTGCTCAATGGTAGTTTAAAAGACATTTACCAGCCTCAGAAATTCAGGTAATTCACACTTCAGAAACAAACACCAAATAAATTTGGCCTGATTTTGTTTTCTTGTTTGATTGTTTGTTATTTTTCTTTAAGAAGATTGTGGCATTGAGATTGCTGAATACACAACAAAATACTATTTATTTATCATTATTATTATTTTGAAAAATAAAATGAAAATAAATGTCATGGTTGCAACGTTGTGGTTTTCAGAGAGCTGTCTCATTATCAGTCAATCAACTACTGCACTGGGGAAGAAAAAAAAAAGAACTCAGAAACAGACACGCTTTGATATGACTCATCTTACCATCATAGAAAAACCTTACAGTATGCCGGATCAGAATCTAGTCACTAATAACACTCTAGCTACATCAACCACCAAAATCTCTAAATAGAGTAACAATAAACAAATGAAAATAGACTATAAACAAAAAAAGTCTGTACATTACACTAGTGTGTTTTCATTTCAAAATGCAACTGTTACGGTTACACCTGGCATCCACACTACCTCAACATCTTTAACCCATGAAAACTGAGTGTTTTGAAAGTGCTGAAGACTCTGAAGTAGGGCTGTGCAATATGGACAAAATAATCATATTGCGATTTTTGGAACGAATATTGCGATAGCGATTTTAGCAACTGTTTTTGCTTTTTTAAACAAGCTACATACACACATTCTAAATGTATTCGGTGCACAAGAAGTGCATAACAAAACATTTCACAATGAAATAACATGGTATTAAGTTTAATAAATAAAACTGTATTTCCCAGAGATGGGTTGCGGCTGGAAGGGCATCCGCTGCGTAAAACAAAAGCTGGATAAGTTGGCAGTTATTTCTGCTGTGGCGACCCCAGATAAAGGGACTAAGCCGAAAAGAAAATGAATGAATGAATGAAATAAAACTGTAGTAAAATTGTCTTTAAAGCAGACAACATAAAATAATTTAAGTTTAACTAACCTCAGCTCTAGTTAAAAACATACTGTACACAGTAATACTAACTGCTTGATAAACAAAACTGTAATAAATTGTTTTAAACTTCAATTCCAGTCATAACAATAAATAAAAACTAGTGTGAATCAAAACCACCTATTCGGTTCTCCCGCTGAACTTTGTCGTGCGCTGAGTGAGCTCTGATTGGTTAACATCTTTCTCCCGCTCAGCTTAGCTGTAATTGCCCAGTGTGCTGTGTCAGCTCTGAATGGTTAACATATTAAAATCATGCGCACTAGAACATGAACAAAAATCTAAATAAACTAATAGATAAAATTGCAACCTTTGCGATTTAGAAATTGCGTGTGCTTAAATCGTGATTTTATTACGATTGCAATTAATTGCACAGCCCTACTCTGAAGTGCTGTAGTTTGGAAATGCTGGCGTTCCATTTATGCTTAGACAGACTCAAATGCAGACTTTTTTAAAAAAATGGAGGCGTGGTTATGCATAATCGCTCTAAGACTTGTCTTCTGGACTATTATTGCTTATCACTCCTCATTGCCCCTGGAACTAACCTAAAATTTCCATGATGCAGATTTTCTGCAAATTCAAAAATATCCTAAAACTAACCATTTTCTATATATTTTTTTAAATTCATGTTTTCTATCCCCATGTATTTATGTTTTTCAATTGCATTGTGGAATCCTGACCTTGAGAAACAAAAGATTGTTTTGTGTATATTTTCAAAGCCAAACATAATAAAATGGCATAATATTGCCACAAAGTTGAGAAAAAAAAATCACGCTCAAAAATAGGCTGTAAAAATCGTGAAATTTTTCACAAAATCTACAAAGGACCGGTTAAGCACCTATAGAAAAAGCCACAGACAACGTTTTAAAGGGTCATGAAACCTCCCTGTCTCAGTTTGAAAAAAGTCAGGAAAGTGGGTTAGTTCAGCTTTGTTAGCATTTGCATGAAAAAAAGGAAATTCATTACGTGAACATGCTGATTTGCACAGCAGCAACACAAACACAGACGCAGGAGAGATAGACAATGATTCGGAGAGCAGCATTAACAGTGGATCTGAGAGCGGTGTGGAAGTGGAGGATTTTCAGTCCATAATATTGTAGCGATATTACTGGAAACATAATGACTAAATCATTTTGACTAAGGTATGTCTTTTAAAACTGAAAGAGTACTTCTGACCATACCAACTAACTTTGATTGCACACTTACCAAATCCATAAGAGACAGGACAATTTACACTAACTGAAACTGCGTCTTTTTTTTTATTTTTCTTTTTTTTTAAAGACGACGAGTGGCAAATAAATCCAAATTTTCCTGAAGTGAAAATCTTACAAACATATTTTACAAAGCTTACAAAGCTGTGCTTTCATCGCGGGGAAGTACATACAAAACCTTCGTTGCAGCACATTTATAAAAAGAAACACTAATCACCCATGTCTCCGAACAATTCTATCACTACTTGTTTGAATTATGGTTGGCAATCTACATGGCATCTCTTTGAACACTGTAACAGGTAAAATGAGTCTTCGAAGCTATATCATGCATATTAATAAAGTTGCATATTGTTCAGAATAAAGCGCACTGATTGGTTCGAACCAAGTCTTTCTCATGAATTAATGAACAGATGTGCTGAAAAATGAATGACATCACTTTATGCCGGCTGGTACAGACAGCCACTCTCCGCGCTGGAATTTACACAATGATCTCATCGGTGTGATGTTGCTTCAAAAAAAAATTTTAAAAACGTAAGAACAAATTAAACGCAAAAAAATTAACTTTTTAGCTAAATATGTGTCCTAATAGTGTTTATAGCAACATGGGACACATGACTGTCAACATCTCCAAAAATGTGTTTGGTGTTTCGTGACCCTTTAACCGATTCAGCCTGACTGCATTTGATTACTGCATTTGACTGAAAAATAGCCAAACCATTAGGTTTGGGCGGTAACACGGTATACCGCAGTATCTTAAAATAGCAACAATATCAGTTTCTATACCGTTATACAGTCATAAAAAACAATGCTCTCATATAGGAGACAAGGATTGAATATTGCAAATAATTTATTTAATACCTAAAAATACGTATGCGTGGTTGTCAACAAGGGACAGCATGGAGGAGAAAGAGAGAGGTGGGGAAAGATGACGAGTTGTGCACCAAGTGATCTGGTCTTGAAATAGGACACAACTTCTGAACTTTGGCAGTATTTCAGGTTTCGACCGAATGAGAACGGAGAGGTGGTAAATACAGACGAGGCAATTTGCAAATTGTGCAACAAAAGGTATAAAAGGGTCAGTGTCTGTGGAAAAACCTGAACTGATGCAGTGACAAATTACTTGGCGAAAAAAATATATTAAATAAAAATTTTAATTATAAAAGTTGTTAATATTGTTGTGCATGTTATTGTGTTATGGTTTCCGTATTAGTGTTTGGCATTCAGTTTCTGAACGGTTTGGGCACAAGCCAACAGTTTGGTGAAGCTGTCTGAGCCTTACGTTTTATTCACAGTAATACCGTATACCGGGGTAAAATAGGGAAGAGGTTTGACGGTATCAAAATTTGGATACAGCTCAAGCCTACTAACCATAACAACAGACAAGACATGTGAAACAACATAGCAAAAAACACAGAACAGAAAAAATAAATTAAGAGAGAGGAAAAAACAAACAAACTGGAATTAATTAAAATGACAAAAAATATATATATAATAATAATAAT